>OY744518.1:216516968-216544468 GCA_963556195.1 Sepiola atlantica
AATTGGTATATTCGGACTACTGTTCTCGTCTTATTACAACGTTTTATTACAACGTTTCGGCCGATCTAAACTCCAACCTTCTTCAAGTGTACCTTGTCGAACTTGTCAACCTTCAGATGACTGTCACTTAGAACTGAATTTTACTTACTACTATATCCACTGCACCACGAGTCCCCGTGGATTTAATAAAGGGTTCTGTTCGAAATTCCGTCCAGATTCCCGGGTTCGACAAAAAGATTCCCAAGTTCGACAAGGTACACTTGAAGAAGGTTGGAGTTTAGATCGGCCGAAACGTTGTAATAAAACGTTGTAATAAGACGAGAACAGTAGTCCGAATATACCAATTTCTACAAATTATCAACCCTCATCTCAAAAATTCCAAAACACGATAACCCTTTGTTTAAATCTATTTTTAAATATGTTTAAAGGTTCCCAATGGAAGAGAAATAACTTGTACCAGTCTTTGTGAGACTTACATCCGGGTACTGATACTTATTTCAGTACCTCATCGTATCCATAACAAACTACTTCATTTTTTTTTTTACACGTGTGTTATTTGAAAAAGAATTTCTTCCAGAATGCCTGATTTTGATAATAACGCAAATAACTTGTCCAACGACAATATTATTTTTCGTGCAAATTAGAGAACAAAGTCTTTTGCGTACAGGAAGCAGCAAGAAAGTTAGTAAAAGTATCAACTTCGATTGGACAAAACTTCAATCAGCAGTTTCTTTCAGCTAATCATAAGCGCCCAAATATACACCTCCGGATTTTGTGCGTAATATAAAAACCTAAACACTAGCGTTCCTTTTGTCTTTTCTACCTTCTTTCAGAGGTAAAAGCATGGATCACGTTCCTTAAATCCAGCAGGGGTCTCTGGGCTAAATAATAATAATAATAGTTATAATAGTTATAATAATAATAATAATAATAATAATAATAATAATAATAATAATAATGATAATGATAATAATCTTTTAGCTTGTTTAATCTACATTTATTTACTAAAAACATTATTATTCACATATTTTCGAAATCAAATATGAAAAACAATATTGTGCTTCAGATTGTCTTCTTTCGAATAAACTACTAATACACGATTTTGCTATTTGCAAACACTTTTGGTTCACACTGTCTATATAACCAAGAAAATTTATAAAAATTAAAATTAAAATAATGAAACACATATAGATCTTATTAGAAAACATTTTGGTGCTCTTGTATAATCAGTAACCGATCTGAGGGAGATAACTCTATTTTTCTTAGCCGCCGCTATTCCGAATTCGCTTATACTTTGGCAAGGGAGATAACTTTGCTTATCGCAGCATGAAAGAAAATAACTTGTCTTTTTATGTTTATATAAAGTGTATACAATTTGTGGCATGTAAATAAAAGTGCTTAAAAGTTATTTTGAACGCATTTCAAACCCGTAACATGTTTTTAATTAATTGTTATAAAGTTTATGAAATTTGTGGCATAACAGTTATTTTCTTTCATGCTGCGATAGGGTTAGGGTTAGGGTTTAGGTTAGGGTTTAGGGGTTAGGGTTAGGGTTTTTAACGCATTTCAAAACCGTAACATGTTTTTTATTAATAAACAAAGTTTTCTCCCTTGCCAAAGTATAAGCGAATTCGGAATAGCGGCGGCTAAGAAAAATAGAGTTATCTCCCTCAGATCGGTTACTGCTTATACAAGAGCGCCAAAATTTCAATCAAAAGCAAAATAATCAATCATAACAAATCAGCAATTCAAAGTGAATTTGGACATGTGCTAGGCTACTGTATCCTCTTCTGTGTAAATTTTTACGACCCTTTCCCTACATGGAAACTGAAACATGATTGTTTTATTTTTTGCCAAATTAATTAAATTGAATTGAAATAAATAAATAATAAAAAAAATAAATACTATAAATATTAAAAACAAAAAAACAATAAACATTTTATCTCATCACTTCCGGTTTTCTTCTTCAAGACAAAACATTCATCACTGCAGCCCAATAAAACCTACTTCTGGCCAACACACATGTCGATCCGATATGGATTTACTTTGAAAAGGAGGTAATTACCCTTGAAATATAGGAAAAACTTGGACACTGTATAACACACAATTGACTGAATATAAAAAACAGTCAGTAGAAAATAAAAGAATTTATTACATATTGTCTCTTTATATCTATTACAATCTCGTTTTTCAGCCAGACATTCCTTCAATTGAGCCGCTACCCATGAACTCACAGCATCACAGCTTTCTAAACCTCAAACCTATCTATACACTATACACAATGCTTCAAGCAAACTACAATACTCTTTTTTATATATATATATGAAAATAATGGAAATAATATTCCAAAGTGATGGAAAATGAATAAAGAAAAACCAAACGTATTTATATATTCATAAACGTTTCATCTTTATTCCAAGACTTTCTCAAGATGATTGATTTGAAATAAAATAACATACAAGCACAACATTTGAAAATACACAAATGCACCACATATTTTCAAATATTGTACTTGTATGTTATTTTATTTCAAATAAATCATCTTGAGAAAGTCTTGGAATAAAGACGAAACTGATGAATGTATAAATAATTTTGGTTTTTCCTTTTCCATTATATACATATATATCCAACAAGTAAATAGTGACATTTGTGGAGATTCTAGAAGCAACTGCCATGCAGGAGGTGGTAAGTTATATCGGTATATATATATATATATATATATATATATATATATATATATATAAATAAATAAAAGAGGGTAGTGCAGTTCCAACGAGAGAAAAGTATATATGTAAAGGAGTAAGGCTACCAACATTTGTAAGAAGTTTTTTTCAACATTTATTCATTATTTTATCATTTCATAATTTTATATAACGCATTTCAAGCAGTGGTCCACTCTCATCAGATATGTAAATCCATGGATTTACATATCTGATGAGAGCAGACCACGCTTGAAACGCGTTATATAAAATTATAAAATAACAAAATAATGAATAAATGTTGAAAAAAACTTTTTACAAATGCTGGTAGCCTTACTCCTTTATATATATGAAATTAAAAATGGAACGGTGGAAGACCCATAAGCTCAACGTTTCGGATGAAAAGTGTGCTAAAAATGATCATTTTTAGAACACTTTTCATCCGCTCTTGAAAAAGCCCACATCACATCGGGCGAAACGTTGAGCTTATGGGTCTTCCACTGTTCCATTTTTAATTTCATCCCGTTGGATTGTTTTATCCTTTTATCTACCCATATATTTTTTTTTTTTTTTTTTTTTTTTTTTACATGGTTCACCCCAAACAAGGCAGGACGCCACTGTAAACGTAAGGGGCTACTGAGAAAAAAGGAAAAGGGGGGGAAGGATTGGTGGTTCAGCTTAAATTGGGATCTTAGCAGCGAGGTGTCTGTTTACATTAGTTTTAAATTTCTGCATGTCAGTACTGTCGGGGAAACAGGGGGCAGGGAGGGAGTTCCAGAGGCCAGCAGCACGAGGAAAGAAGCTATTTGAGTAGAATGCTCTCCGGCATCTGGGGACCTCCACAGTGAATGAGTGAGATTTAGTAGAATGTCGAGTTAGTCTAGTGAATTTACGTCGAGGGGGTACCAGAGCAGCACACTCATCGGAGCATAATCCATTGAAGTATTTGTAAAACAAACACAAGGATGCTACATTGCGGCGATGGGACAGGGGCTGGAGCTTAGCTGACAGTGAGGGACCTATTAGGTTGACTACTCTTTTTTGGACTTTGTCAAGGAGGGAGAGACTAGTAGATGATGCACCAGCCCAGATGTGGCAACAATACTCCATGCATGGGCGAATGGTGGCTTTGTAGAGATACAGGATAATGTCAGGTGTAAGGAGTCCACTAGCACGGTAGAGGGAGCCAACCTTCTTTGCGGCAGCCTTGGCAATGTCTTCAATGTATGTGTTCCAATTCATGTTACCTGTGAAGGTTAGACCAAGGAGTTTGAATGATGAACTCTCAGGTAGGGTGTTATTTGCCATGGCAATCGGTGGTTGGAGAGGCTTCTTGTAGTTGTTGAAGGAAAGGAGCTTTGTCTTTGCGGCATTAAAAGTCACCAACCATTTATGGCCCCAATCCACTACAGCCTGGAGGTCATTTTCTAAGGATGCAGCCATTGCCTCAGATATGATCGCGTCCGTTTTGCCAACATGGCGAGAGTAAAGCGTGGTGTCGTCAGCAAATAAACCGATCTCAGACACTATGTCATCAGGGAGATCGTTTATATAGATCAGGAACAACAAAGGTCCAAGAATAGATCCCTGGGGCACACCAGCATTTATGTCATGTTGTTTAGATGAACGGCCATCGAGGACAACCTGGATTTTTCTTTGGTTTAGGAAGGATCTAATTATATTAAGTAGTTGCCCAGTAATACCGTATGAGCGTATTTTCAGGAGAAGCCCTTTATGCCATACCTTGTCAAAGGCCTTGGATATATCAAGCGCTACTGCCCTAGCTTCACCTGCCTTGTCGAGAGTATGATACATGCGTTCAGAGATGACCGTTAGGATGTCTGCAGTAGATCGAGCTTGTCTAAACCCATACTGGCGGTCGGATAGAAGTTTAGCATTAACTAAGTGACGTACTATCGCTAGATTGATTAAGGACTCAAAGATTTTGGCAAAGATCGGCAGTAGACTGATTGGGCGGTAGTTCTGAGGGTCGGTTCTATTCCCAGTATTCTTGTAGACTGGTACCACAGAGGCAATTTTCCAGCTATCGGGGAAGCAAGATTCAGCTAGGCATTTGTTGTAGAGTTTGGAGAGAACAGGGGCCAGTTCAGCAGAGCATTTCTTTATTGCTATTACAGGTATAAGATCAGGCCCACAAGCTTTAGAGGTGTCAAGGCTTTTTATAATGTCTCTGACCTGGGATGGGGTGATGACCAGGTTATCAAGTGTGGCTTCAGTCCGCAATGGTAATTCAGGGAGAGGGTGGTTACCCGAGTCTAAAGTAGAGTTAGAAGCGAAACGCTGTGCGAGTAGTTCAGCCTTATCAGTGGCCGTGCAAACGACATCATTGTGGTTTGAAAGTGGGGGAATCGTAGATTGACCATTATTCACTACACTATTGTAGATTTTCCAGAAATCGCGAGTACCTAGTTTCTGTGACTGGATGCGTTTTTTTGTTAACTCATTATACCTTCTCTTCGCTTCGCCTATCACAGCCTTGCAATTGTTTCTTGACTCTATAAATTTATGCCTATTAGTAGCTGACTTATTGCGGCCGAATTTACGGAATGCTTGTTGCCTCTCAGAAATGGCAGCTGCACATTCCGAAGTGAACCATTGAGGAGAGTGGGGCTTGCTAAAGAATTTTCGCATGGGGACATAGGCTTCAATGCCTGCTTTGACCCATTCAGTTAATTCGTTTGCACACTGGTTGGCAGGGAGTAAGAAGGTTTCCCGCCATGGGGCGTCACTGATGTGGTCTCTGATTGACTCAAAATCAGCTTGCTCGTAGTATCTTGTTGTTTTGAGCAACGGTTCATCAGCTTTTGGACGACTTTTTAGTGTGATATGTATCATTAGCACAATGTGATCAGCATTCCCGAGTGGGCTATGAGCTTTCGTCACACAAGCCTCGGGTATTGAGGTCAAGAAGAGGTCTAGAAGTGAGGCTTGTTGATCCACACGATCGGGGATGCGGGTCGGAAAATCAACAGTCTGAGAGAGGGAGTGAGCTAAGGAGAAATTATACGTAGAGTTGCCGGCTGCATCAGTAAGGCTGGAGAATCCCAACCAGTCGCGGTGGTGGGCATTAAAATCCCCAAATACATGTATCTGGGCATTCGAGTCTATTAAGAGTGCTCTATCTATGCTTTCAGAGACAGAGTTTAGCAGAGTACAGTCCTGGGACGACGGGGAGCGATATAGGAAATATAAGTAACTAACGTTGTGATGTAAAGTCAATCTAAAGCACATGTAGTCGTAGTCATCTGATTCTAACCTATGTTCTCTAGTCAGCGGGAGGGTGTTCCGAACATAAACTCCTAGCCCGTGCATGTGTTTGTCAGAGTCTTTACGGTAGAGTGGGAGGTAGTCAGTCATGTCAAAGTGGTGAGAAGAGATTGAGGATTGGAGGTTAGTTTCACTAAGAGCTAGGATATCCGGGGAGTTTGTCAGGAGAAAGGTTTCTACGTCGTTGATGTTGGTTCTAAGTCCCCGGATATTTGAGAATGCAAGCCTCAAGGGCGGAGGCGAAAGTGTTGTTTGGGTGTCTGGTTTAGGTTTGATTTTATTTTTTTGTAATGGCATGTTTGATTTGATTATAGAGTGGATTGGCCAAGGTGGGTACTTGCTTGGTGCCAATAAGCTCACACAACCAGTCCATTAGTCACGACCTGGTCCATGGGGGTTGTGGCCTCGGGAAAGCCCACCGTAGATAATTGTAGGGTCCCTTTCCATGCGCGACATGGCACATACAACTACCCACGGTATTATGCAACTGATGATGGAGCAGCCGTTCTTGGCGCTACCCAAGAGTTTGGGCTCCTGTCCTGTCAGTCGGAAACAGCAGCCAGACAAGCTGTCTAACCTGTACCCTCAACCTGTCGGAACAAGAGAGACCCAGACTGGTCATGTAAGACTTACTAACGAAAAAACTTTCCCCGAGTTGCCCAAATAGAGAGAAAGAGAACGGCGTTCATTGTCCTAGTAAGGAAACAAGGCTAGGCACTGAGTGTTTAGAGGCGTCCCAGCGCTGTTACCTCTGCGCCTGACTAATAAACAAAGAAGGAGTGCAAGGGCCGGCGATAGGTAGAACCTATCTACTCCTTAAGCAATTGTAGGTTTGCAAACCGGATACTTTGTTCGAGATTCCAACTCTAGGAAGGTTGTCGATCAGGACTAAGGAAGCCATCCTCCCCCAACAGTTTTCTGCCACGGCGTGAGTAACTGGAAGAAGGTTTTTTTGTCAGAGATTTCCTTCTCTTAGATGGATAGCCTTACGAGGTCTTACGGGTCCAACACTCCGAGAGGGGTATAAAAAAAAAAAAAAAAAAAAAAAAAAAAAAAAAAAAAAATCCATATAATATACATTATATATATTATATATATATATATATTATATATATATATATATATGTACACATGTAGATAGAATAAGTTCAATTGCATACTAAGAAGGGAACAGTAAGTTGAAGATAGGTTTCCCTCACTCCCCTCTCTTTCAACCCCGAACGAGGTTTCGGTTTCTTCACTGCTGAGGCAGATATGAAATGTGTCTTTTACAAGACTAGCAGGCTTAGTTTGGACGATATTCATCCCCTACCTACATTCGCTAGTGAACTACCCCCACCCACCCCTTTTCAAACTTGAACTCAAGTGACCCCTGCAGAATGTGGCAAGAAAAGAAAAAGATACAAAGTTTTGAATAGCCAAGTATCCTGGAAAGAAAGATTTTTTTAGCTAGATTTTCATAGCATGTTAATACATGGATTAATTAAAAAAATAAATTCAGAGTAAAAATAATTTAAAAACTTAGCTTTTTTTTTTTTTTTTAGTTGTTAAATGCCACCCATACATCTCAGCTTCTTCAGAGGCAGATACGAAATGTGTCTTTTACAAGACTAGCAGGCTTAGTTTGGACGATATTCATCCCCTACCTACATTCGCTAGTGAACTACCCCCACCCACCCCTTTTCAAACTTGAACTCAAGTGACCCCTGCAGAATGTGGCAAGAAAAGAAAAAGATACAAAGTTTTGAATAGCCAAGTATCCTGGAAAGAAAGATTTTTTTAGCTAGATTTTCATAGCATGTTAATACATGGATTAATTAAAAAAATAAATTCAGAGTAAAAATAATTTAAAAACTTAGCTTTTTTTTTTTTTTTTTAGTTGTTAAATGCCACCCATACATCTCAGCTTCTTCAGAGGCAGATACGAAATGTGTCTTTTACAAGACTAGCAGGCTTAGTTTGGACGATATTCATCCCCTACCTACATTCGCTAGTGAACTACCCCCACCCACCCCTTTTCAAACTTGAACTCAAGTGACCCCTGCAGAATGTGGCAAGAAAAGAAAAAGATACAAAGTTTTGAATAGCCAAGTATCCTGGAAAGAAAGATTTTTTTAGCTAGATTTTCATAGCATGTTAATACATGGATTAATTAAAAAAATAAATTCAGAGTAAAAATAATTTAAAAACTTAGCTTTTTTTTTTTTTTTTAGTTGTTAAATGCCACCCATACATCTCAGCTTCTTCAGAGGCAGATACGAAATGTGTCTTTTACAAGACTAGCAGGCTTAGTTTGGACGATATTCATCCCCTACCTACATTCGCTAGTGAACTACCCCCACCCACCCCTTTTCAAACTTGAACTCAAGTGACCCCTGCAGAATGTGGCAAGAAAAGAAAAAGATACAAAGTTTTGAATAGCCAAGTATCCTGGAAAGAAAGATTTTTTTAGCTAGATTTTCATAGCATGTTAATACATGGATTAATTAAAAAAATAAATTCAGAGTAAAAATAATTTAAAAACTTAGCTTTTTTTTTTTTTTTTTAGTTGTTAAATGCCACCCATACATCTCAGCTTCTTCAGAGGCAGATACGAAATGTGTCTTTTACAAGACTAGCAGGCTTAGTTTGGACGATATTCATCCCCTACCTACATTCGCTAGTGAACTACCCCCACCCACCCCTTTTCAAACTTGAACTCAAGTGACCCCTGCAGAATGTGGCAAGAAAAGAAAAAGATACAAAGTTTTGAATAGCCAAGTATCCTGGAAAGAAAGATTTTTTTAGCTAGATTTTCATAGCATGTTAATACATGGATTAATTAAAAAAATAAATTCAGAGTAAAAATAATTTAGAAACTTAGCTTTTTTTTTTTTTTTTTAGTTGTTAAATGCCACCCATACATCTCAGCTTCTTCAGAGGCAGATACGAAATGTGTCTTTTACAAGACTAGCAGGCTTAGTTTGGACGATATTCATCCCCTACCTACATTCGCTAGTGAACTACCCCCACCCACCCCTTTTCAAACTTGAACTCAAGTGACCCCTGCAGAATGTGGCAAGAAAAGAAAAAGATACAAAGTTTTGAATAGCCAAGTATCCTGGAAAGAAAGATTTTTTTAGCTAGATTTTCATAGCATGTTAATACATGGATTAATTAAAAAAATAAATTCAGAGTAAAAATAATTTAAAAACTTAGCTTTTTTTTTTTTTTTTTAGTTGTTAAATGCCACCCATACATCTCAGCTTCTTCAGAGGCAGATACGAAATGTGTCTTTTACAAGACTAGCAGGCTTAGTTTGGACGATATTCATCCCCTACCTACATTCGCTAGTGAACTACCCCCACCCACCCCTTTTCAAACTTGAACTCAAGTGACCCCTGCAGAATGTGGCAAGAAAAGAAAAAGATACAAAGTTTTGAATAGCCAAGTATCCTGGAAAGAAAGATTTTTTTAGCTAGATTTTCATAGCATGTTAATACATGGATTAATTAAAAAAATAAATTCAGAGTAAAAATAATTTAAAAACTTAGCTTTTTTTTTTTTTTTTAGTTGTTAAATGCCACCCATACATCTCAGCTTCTTCAGAGGCAGATACGAAATGTGTCTTTTACAAGACTAGCAGGCTTAGTTTGGACGATATTCATCCCCTACCTACATTCGCTAGTGAACTACCCCCACCCACCCCTTTTCAAACTTGAACTCAAGTGACCCCTGCAGAATGTGGCAAGAAAAGAAAAAGATACAAAGTTTTGAATAGCCAAGTATCCTGGAAAGAAAGATTTTTTTAGCTAGATTTTCATAGCATGTTAATACATGGATTAATTAAAAAAATAAATTCAGAGTAAAAATAATTTAAAAACTTAGCTTTTTTTTTTTTTTTTTAGTTGTTAAATGCCACCCATACATCTCAGCTTCTTCAGAGGCAGATACGAAATGTGTCTTTTACAAGACTAGCAGGCTTAGTTTGGACGATATTCATCCCCTACCTACATTCGCTAGTGAACTACCCCCACCCACCCCTTTTCAAACTTGAACTCAAGTGACCCCTGCAGAATGTGGCAAGAAAAGAAAAAGATACAAAGTTTTGAATAGCCAAGTATCCTGGAAAGAAAGATTTTTTTAGCTAGATTTTCATAGCATGTTAATACATGGATTAATTAAAAAAATAAATTCAGAGTAAAAATAATTTAGAAACTTAGCTTTTTTTTTTTTTTTTTAGTTGTTAAATGCCACCCATACATCTCAGCTTCTTCAGAGGCAGATACGAAATGTGTCTTTTACAAGACTAGCAGGCTTAGTTTGGACGATATTCATCCCCTACCTACATTCGCTAGTGAACTACCCCCACCCACCCCTTTTCAAACTTGAACTCAAGTGACCCCTGCAGAATGTGGCAAGAAAAGAAAAAGATACAAAGTTTTGAATAGCCAAGTATCCTGGAAAGAAAGATTTTTTTAGCTAGATTTTCATAGCATGTTAATACATGGATTAATTAAAAAAATAAATTCAGAGTAAAAATAATTTAAAAACTTAGCTTTTTTTTTTTTTTTTTAGTTGTTAAATGCCACCCATACATCTCAGCTTCTTCAGAGGCAGATACGAAATGTGTCTTTTACAAGACTAGCAGGCTTAGTTTGGACGATATTCATCCCCTACCTACATTCGCTAGTGAACTACCCCCACCCACCCCTTTTCAAACTTGAACTCAAGTGACCCCTGCAGAATGTGGCAAGAAAAGAAAAAGATACAAAGTTTTGAATAGCCAAGTATCCTGGAAAGAAAGATTTTTTTAGCTAGATTTTCATAGCATGTTAATACATGGATTAATTAAAAAAATAAATTCAGAGTAAAAATAATTTAAAAACTTAGCTTTTTTTTTTTTTTTTAGTTGTTAAATGCCACCCATACATCTCAGCTTCTTCAGAGGCAGATACGAAATGTGTCTTTTACAAGACTAGCAGGCTTAGTTTGGACGATATTCATCCCCTACCTACATTCGCTAGTGAACTACCCCCACCCACCCCTTTTCAAACTTGAACTCAAGTGACCCCTGCAGAATGTGGCAAGAAAAGAAAAAGATACAAAGTTTTGAATAGCCAAGTATCCTGGAAAGAAAGATTTTTTTAGCTAGATTTTCATAGCATGTTAATACATGGATTAATTAAAAAAATAAATTCAGAGTAAAAATAATTTAAAAACTTAGCTTTTTTTTTTTTTTAGTTGTTAAATGCCACCCATACATCTCAGCTTCTTCAGAGGCAGATACGAAATGTGTCTTTTACAAGACTAGCAGGCTTAGTTTGGACGATATTCATCCCCTACCTACATTCGCTAGTGAACTACCCCCACCCACCCCTTTTCAAACTTGAACTCAAGTGACCCCTGCAGAATGTGGCAAGAAAAGAAAAAGATACAAAGTTTTGAATAGCCAAGTATCCTGGAAAGAAAGATTTTTTTAGCTAGATTTTCATAGCATGTTAATACATGGATTAATTAAAAAAATAAATTCAGAGTAAAAATATATATATATATATATATATATATATCTACAAAGTAATTATCTTCTTTTTTTTTAAACAAAATAACACTAAAATGACTAATTTGTGATATTTGTCTATATTTTTTAGACTGAGCAATTTTGATTTGATAATTTTTCGGACGGGTATCCTCATCTTTCTTATTGTCATCACAACATGTCGGCGGTTTTGCTCTCCGGCCTTCTTCAGGTGCGTCGTGTCAAACTCGAGAACTGTCATGGAAAGAATGTCACAAGGCCTGAAAAGATTGAATGCGAACCATGTAATTGGTCAAGAGTCTAATAAAGTGTTAGGTTAAAGATTTTATCACGGTTCCAGAGTTCGACAAAAGGTTCTTGAGGAAGGCCGGAGGGTAAATCAGCCGAAGTGTTGTGATTGTAGCAAGATTGTACGTGAGATGTGTGGAAAATTTCCACTTTGAAACGAGATTACGTAGAAAGAAAATTTCTGCTTTGAAATTAAGGTTAAGAAATTAGGTTAACGTGTGCAGGGAAGTGACGTGATAAAACAGGAAGTCGAAAAGAAGTATGTGGCAAAAAGAAACACTAGTCACGGCCTCTTGTTTTTTTTTTGTCTGTGGAATAGGACAGATGTGTTTTGGGGATCTTCTTCTTCCCTGGAGGATGGACAGAGTGGAAAAATAACCAGAAACCACAACACAACACCACCGAGAACAGACAGCAGAACCGAGGCCATAGCAACGCAGGCAAATTATAAAAAGCAGACAACCATTTGTATTTCGTCACTACTGTATAAAGATCGCACACTGTTACATGCCCCATATTAGTAACGCCCCCTATTATAGTAATAACACAACTAAGATGAGGAAGCCCGTCGGAAAATTATAAATACCGACTAACTTGTAATTATTTTTTAACATTTAAAAATGAAGCATTTTTACTATCTTTATCGCTAGTACCATCGTATTATTGTTGCCTTTTTTTTATTGAGTGAAATCAAATTTTTAGTAGTGATTTTCTGAACCCCTTAAATGCTTTTTGTTTCAAATATTCCACATTCCAACAATATTTAATATGACAACACTTGAACTTCTGAGTACCCGAGTATTCTTTTTCTAAATTGCTTTACCGTAACGGCATTTTTGTTGGCGGTTATTGTGTTGACTTGAGGATCCTTTGGGCCAAAATGTTTTGTGTATATATCTATAGAGAGAGAGAGAGAGAGGGGGGGAGAGAGAGAGAGAAAGGGAGATTATATAACAATATTTTTACCTACATACGCCGGTGTTTCAAGCTTACACTCTCATCAGTGTAGGAAGTGACAATTTCAGATGATCATAGGGCGCAAACCCGATTCACAGAATTAACCAAGACTCTGCATGCTTTCGCTCTATCCTCAAGGTCATCAATTTATTTATATATATATATATATATATATATATATATATATACCTCGCTCTCTTACGTATCGAGAACTGTTGAAGTAAATATTGAAAATTGATCCATAAAAAATGATATCCCCTTATAAAATGTTATGTGGATACATGAAATAGTAATTATATTTATATATATATATATATATATATATATATATATATATATATATATATATATATGTATACCTAATGTTTGTCGTATAAAAGCGATCCATGAAGAAAGACAAACTTATACAATGTTATTTTTTATAGAGATGAAGTTGATTTGTCCGTAATTTGTACTCGAGTCGATAATAAATATCTTTTTTTACACGATCGATCCGTGTTCGATAATATTCTAGAACAGACGTTTGTATAAACCGCACGAGATTGTTATGATCAAAGGCAACAATAGCAAGATGGTGGCACAGTCAAATTAATAATACAGATGATCAAGACAACGACACAATTAACGCGACTTGTCGATTCATTACCTGAACACTTCATAACACTTCCGCAGCTAATCCAGGATTGTCTGCTCACACAACACGTACAAACTACATAAAAAGGAAGTCAACCAGCGTTACATAAAAAATGAAGAAGACGATGAAGAAGACGATGAAAGCAGCTAGGAAAACATGTTGATGATCAAAGTAAAACTGTAATTAAAACTTTAATAGGCTCTTGTAGAGATCGAATACACGAGCGAAATTTATTTTAGAAGAGTTCCAATGGTTTCAGGGGCAGTAACTCTCTTTTTCTAGTTCGCAAGGTCTCCGAAAATGGAAAATATCTATTTTTTAAATAAGAAGTCATGCAAATTCAATTAATAGAACATTTTTCGAAGAAATAACAATTTGAGAAAATCAACAGTATTGATAGAACATTTATTGAAGAAAATAGAATTTGGGCAAATCAACAGTATATATTTTCATTTCAAAACCAGCAAAACGAACAGTCGTATTGTTTTGATTAACAGATTTTTAAATTTTTTATAGTTTAAAATATTAAATTATCGCAGATATTGGCTCTTGTATAGATCGGGTCTTCGAAAAATGTTTTATTAATTGAATTTGCATGACTTCTTATTTAAAAAATGGATAGTTTCCATTTTCGGAGACTTTGCGAACTAAAAAATGAGAGTTACTGCCCCTGAAACCATTGAAACTCTTCTAAAATAAATTCCGCTCGTGTATTCGATCTCTACAAGAGCTCTTTAATTCTTTAACGAACAAACGAAGCAAATAAACAATATCATCTGCAGAGAGGGAGTATTTTTTAAAAATACTAATTGGTCACCACTTACCAAGGCCAAAAGCCACTCAAGAATAAGACTTAATGAGATTGTGTTTAATCATCATCATCATCATATTCAGTTTAACGTCAGTTTTACATGCTGGCATATGTAGAATTTCGTATATTCGGACTACTGTTCTCATCTCGGGTGCTTTTTTCACAACGTTTCGGCCGATGTAACCCCCGACCTTCTTCAGGTGTACTTTGTCGAACTCGGGAATATTTCTGTCGAACTCAGGAATCTGGACAGAATTTTGAACAGAACCCTTTATTAAATCCACGGAGGTAGCATGCTCTCGTTCCATCTGCCAGTCATCGGCCGAAACGTTGTGAAAAAAAAAGCACCCAAGATGAGAACAGTAGTCCGAATAGACCAAATTCTACGAATTATCAACCCTCATCTCAAAAATTCCGAAACATGCTGGCATATGTTGGACGGCTTTCAGAAATTGACTTATAATATAACCTATCTCTGGCCAGGTATTTAAGCTACATAGCCTGAAATGTGATCGATTTTCTTTGGAAGTTATTTCTTTAGTTGAGACAACAAGATTTTTATAGACCGGACAGCCTTCCTGACGCCAACCTAGTGAGGTGATGGGGACCAGTGCTTTTATTGAGACACCATCTCTAGATGATTGCCTACCAGGGCTAAAGAGCGCTTCACCTGCCCTGACGACGATGAACAATACTATGAGAGGATTGGAAACGATGGGGGGGGGGGGGCAGAGTTTGATTTTTCGTTTTAATTTTTATTTATCCCAAACAAGGGGGCACATTGCAACTGAGACATTAGCGGCTATTGTGAATTAGGGGCCATATTTATCAGGGCCATCCTAAGTAGGGAGTTGTGCAGCAAGATGTTTGTTCACATTACATTTAAACTTCTGCATGTTGGTACAGTCCGGGTAACGGGGAGCAGGGAGGGAATTCCAAAAGCCGGAAGCTCGAGAAAAGAAGCATCTGGGTACCTCTACAGCGAAGAGATAGGATTTTGCCGATTGTCGGGTTTGCCGGGGGTATTTTTCGCCGAGGGGGGCACCAGTACAGCAAGTTCGTCGGAGCACATTCCATTAAAATACTTGTAAAACAAGCGCAGATATGCAACACTGCGGCGATGGGACAGGGGCTGTAGTTTGGTTGACAGTGATGGACCTTTGTCCAAAATGGACACAAAAGAAAAGTCCGACTTTGTGGAATTTGCCTTTTTTTTTTTTTTTGACAAATTCACACAGTCGGATTTTTCTTTTGTGTCCATTTTTGGCAAAGGGAAGTTTTTTCCCGAAATATCAAATGCTTCTTAATCATCATCCGGACAACACACACAGCCGACACCACACTTGCTGTTTATGTAAGATTGTAAAGAAAAATAAATAGTAAGTCTCTCTTACTTTTGTTCTTTCCAGCTTCTCAAATTTTATTAGAATTCAATATTCAAGCAAAGTACTTTAAAGTCCTTAACTCATGAGTTTTCAAAGAAAATCTTCTTCCTCAGAGAACCATTACCGCAATGATATTACTGCAGGTAATAAAATTAAACTTTGAAAATATATAAAAAAATATATATAAAATACATAAAAGTATATAAAACATCAAAAAGATATTAGTTGCCTCTTACATCTTTTGTTGTATTAACCTTATATATATATATATATATATAAATATATATATATATATACATATATATATATATATATATATATAAATATATATATATACATATATATATATATATATATACATATATATATATATATATATACATATATATATATATATATATATATATATATATATATATATATATATATATATATATATATATATATATGAGAAAGGAAGGATAAGAGTAATCCAACGTAATGGGAAATGAAAAAGGAAAAACCAAGAGATAGTTTTTTATATATTCATCAACGTTTCGTCTTTATTGTAAGACTTCCTCAGGATGATAATTTGAAGAAAAATGTCGTGAAAGAATGAAATGAATATGGAAAGCTTTAAGTAGATACGATTGAGGCAGCTATGAAATCACGACAATTGACTTCGACCAGCCTGGACTCTCCTCCGGCGCTCATAGTAGCCAAGGCTACAAGGTAGTTGGAAAGTAACTCCCTATTATTAAGTGTTCATAATTTATATAATTTTTACAAGAAATGAATATGATAATTTTATAATTTTTACAGCCTCTAACCCTAACCACAACCCTAACCTCTAACCTCTAACCCTAACACAGAAGGAAATGACCGCAGCAAGAAGAAAGAAAGAAAAGAAACAGGGAGACGTCACTACCCACTGAGTAACCACATATGACATGTCAACAAAACCAGACTTCTGCTGGGTTGAACTACGACCAGAGATATTTTGTTACGCTCTGAAATCAAAGAACTGCCCCAACATAGTGTTACAAACATTCAACATTCCAATAATAAAATCTTTCACATTGGTTGTAGAGGCATGAACCATTGAGCCTGCTGACGTCACCATAGCAAGGTAAAATAAACAAACCAAAGAAGAGGATGTAAATATTATTTCTTATTTGCTTAAAATTTTGAATTGAAGAGTTTGAACTTGAAGTTCATTTTACGACGATGTAGTTTAGTATATTTGCGCTGGTCAGAATAAAAACGGAAAAATGGTTCATATGATATACACATTAAATCAATGAAACAAAACATTATTGAAATTATTCACAGAAAAAAATAGAGATGTTGTTTGAATCAAGTTTCCATAATACAAGTCAAAAGGTATTCTATTATAGACCGGTTATTCAAAGTGAACAAACATTTCCACTTTTTGAAGAGCACTTATAAAAAAAAAAAATGGACGTCAAACTGATACTTAATAGATTCAATTAAGTTTTTTCAGCAAACATTAACATTTTCTTTCTATTCTGGTAAATAGTTTTTGCAGTCTGGACGATTTACAAATACGCCAAACTAGGTCTAAAACTATGAGTTGCCAAGAGACAAAGAGGGCTCGACATTAACCATAATGCTATCATTTAATTTTCATAACAATGGTTGGTGGTTTTGTTTTACGACATATCAACTTTTTTCGGTTATTTCATTCAACTGAATTCAATTTAATATGTTGGCACAAGATAAGTGCAGAGCAATGTAAAGGTTGGGAGATATTGAATTTGCAAGAAGTCTCCATAAGTTGAATGCAAATCCCGGTCAGATTTTGACGACATTCGTTTTTCACAAATTGTCACCCATCTAATACTGATCAGGTTCAACGTCGCTTAACTTCGGTGATCACATGATTATTTTATGCCAAATTCATTTTGGTGAAGGAATTTATGCTTCAAAGAAGATGATATTTCCCCGAATACCATTCACCGAGATAAGTTTCAATATATATATATATATATATACATATATATATATATATATATATATCTTTGTGCTGAAAACGATCTGATGTCAATAAAAATAATTGGTCTCTGAAACGATCGTACACAATCTGTTGTTATTGAATTCTTTGACCGCAGTTTGATCATGTAATTGGATTTACATAGATCTATAGTATATATATTTATCAATTTATCTATAAATGTATATATATACATATCTATCTATCTATCTATCTATCTATCTCTCTCTCTCTATATATATATATATATAATCTCATTATCATCATTATCATATTCGGTTCAGCATTCATATTACATGCTGGCATCTGTTGGACAGCTTTAAGAAATTGATTTGCAAACTAACATATCTCTGACCAGATCTTTATTTATCCCTCTTTCATCACTTCCTTACAGGTTTTCCTTGGCCTTTCCCTGTGAACTGGACCTGCTACCTTAACTGTTCTACATCTACTGACCCAAGAACTCTCACCCATTCTTTCAACATATATATATATATATATATATATATATATATATATATATATATATATATATATATATATATATATATATATATATATATATGTACGCGTTCCGACTACTAAGTCAAATATGACTTTCGTATTGGGGTTTCAACCATGTGACTAACAGGGATAATCTCCTCCCATACTGATGATTGCAGGTTTGGCATGAAACACATGTGTATATGGGTCAATTTCAAAATATTATTAATAAATATATATATATATATATATATATATATATATATATATATAAAATACTTTGTCTGCCTTGGAATATATATATATATATATGAATGATGTTGAAATGTTGAAAAAATATATAAAACTCTATCTACCTGGTGTTGCTTAGTAGTGTATTTATTTGCAATTTCTTTTGCTTTTCATTTTTAAACTATGCATTTTTTTTTTTCAAAAATATTACTTTTTAGTTCAATCAAAGGGAAGTAATGCATGAATACAGAGTTGCGTCCCCTTTTTAAGATGCCGACCATTTGAAAACAATTCCAAGCCAGACAAAGTATTTTCTGGGAAGAATTCAATCGAATTACGTTTTATTCTTCTTAACAGCATGCTGCAACGATCCACTAAAATAAGTGTCGAACCAGAATCAAATATTGATTTTGTAGGAAGAAAGCTATCGATGACAAAGAAACAATAATGAGACTGACTTTAGTTTATATATTAAATAAGACAAAAATTGTCTGTCTGTCTGTTCGCTAACAACATTTTAATATTAGACCTACAAGCTTTAAATTTGGTATGGATGACTCCTTACTTATTCAGATTTATCTTTTTTCTTTAAAGAGCAGCTTGTGGGGGGTAGGGCATAAAACGCACCATTGATATTTTTTAACAACAATTCCTAGCCAGACAAAGTCATTTCTGGAAGAAATTCAATCGAATTACATTTTATTTTTTTTCAAAATTAAATAGTTGTTCAAAACAGAGAAAATCTTGATCATTTTAAGACCCGCATGTTGTTAAGAAAAAACAAAATGTAATTCGATTGAATTCCTTCCAGAAATGACTTTGTCTGGGTAGGAATTATTTTTGAATGATCGGCATCTTAAAAAAAGGGGATGCAACTCTGTATTCATGCATTACTTCCTTTTGATTTGAACAAAAAAATAATATTTTGGAAAAATGAACCACAAAATAAAAAATTTTCTTCATCATAGTTATATGCTTTGGAATTTTTTAAAGAATTTGGTCGTTTGGTCTTTTACACTCTAATCGTCCCGTGTTGACCTGAAATGACATTCATATCCCATCCTGCACAAAACTGAACAAAATGATAACCTTTTGTTTAAATCTATATTTAAATACCTTTAAGACATCACATTTGAAAGAGAAATAACTGTTATCAGTCCTCCTCACATTTACATCCGGGTCATAATAATCATTCAGTATCTGTTTGCATCAATTGTAATACTACCAAACTGTTTTTCCTAATTTTAAATGCTTTTTTTTTTATTATCATATAATTAATCAACACCCTTGCATCCGGGTCACAATAATTATTACGGTATCTGACTTTTTTTTCATATTTTTTAATTTTAATGCGTATATCTGTTTTATTATTATTATTATTACTGCTACCATGAAGCAGAACATTATTTTTTGTGCAAATGACAACATCATATTAAAGAACAACGTATTTCCAGCCATATTGTCAAGTTTCGTAAGAATTTGTACAAAAATAAAGGCATTATAAACATTTAAATAATAATTTTTTAAAAAACAACAGTTTTAGTCATATTTTATAATTCCTTATAGGACTGGAGCCCTGAACTTAGAAAAGTACTTTCAAATAACATCATATTAAGGGACAGTGTATTTCCAGCCATACTATCAAGTTTTATAACAATCTGTTGAAAAGTAAAGGCATTATAAACATTTACATGAAAAGTAAAAATAAAGAAAAAATATTTTAGCCAATTTTTATGTAATTTCTTACAAGACTCTGAACTTAAAAAATGTCAACAAGATATTAAAAGTTAAAAGTTCCAAGTGTGATCCATTATTATTTTGAACTCGTCCAGGAACGGGTATTTCAGCTCTTAAATACATAAATTATCTTAATACTTAGATAAAAAGCAACAAAAAGTGCATAAAACGTGTGCAGAAATGTGTATAAAACGTGTGCAAAAATGTGTATAAAACGTGTGAAAAAATGTATAAAACGTGTGAAAAAATGTATAAAACGTGCAAAAAAGTGTGCAAAATGTGCATAAAACGTGTGAAAAAAGTGATAAAAGCCTTTACTTGACTCAGTAAGTGCATACATGAGAAGGACGATTATCTTTAATGTCACTACAAGATGCTGATAAGTAAAACCTAAACGATGACTAAAATACTAGGAAAACAAGTTATTAGTCATTCTTCATTTCAGTATCCATGCAACATATACTACTAAATATAATAACTAATAAAAATAAGATAGCAAAAGGACTAATAATAAAAGAAACCCTGGGTGCACATCTATAAAGGCTTAAAGGGTACATTTCCAAGTATTTTAATGAGTTGCCTATAAAAGTTTAAAGAGTCATGTCTAAGTATTTCAATGAGTACCCTTTAAAGGATTATGGTGGTTAGGGTTAGGGTCTGGGTTAGAAGTATTTAAGTGAATGAAAAAGTGTCAAGGAGTAATTTCTAAATATTTTAATAAGTACCCTATTAAAGATTTTAAGGGGAATTTCCTAACCCTAACCCTATTAAAGATTTTAAGGGTAATTTCTATGTATTCCAATGAGTACAGCTCTATGAAGTATAAGGGGGTAATTTTCAAATATCTCAATAAGTAGCCTATGAAAGCTTAAAGGTGAGTTTTCAAATACTTCGATGAGTACCCTATAAAAAGGTTATGGGGTAATGCCCAGGTATGCCAATGAGTGCACACCCAGACTTCCAGTCTGTAGTGGAATGGGGTCATAAATAAATGGTAACTTTTAATGCTGCTAAGACAAAGATCCTTTCCTTCAATAACTACAAAAAACCTCTTCAACCACCGATTGCTATGGCTAATAACTCCCTACCTGAGAGTCCACCATTTAAACTTCTCAGCCTAACATTCACATTATCCTGTATCTCTACAAAGCCACCATCCGCCCATGTATGGAGTATTGTTGTCACATCTGGGCTGGTGCATCATCCACTAGTCTCTCCCTCTTAGACAAAGTTAAAAAAAAAAAAGAGTCGCCAACTTAATAGGTTCCTCACTACCCACCAAACTCCACCCCTGCCTCATCGTCACAATGTTGCATCCTTGTGCCTGTTTTACAAGTACTTCAATGGTTTGTGCTCTGATGAACTTGCTGCACTAGTGCTCCCTCGATGTAAATGCACTAGACCAACCCGACAATCAGCTAAATCCCATTCATTCACTGTGGAGGTCTCCAGATGCCGGAGAGCCTTCTATTCTGATAGTTTATTTCCTCGAGCTGCCGGCTTTTGTCACTCCCTTCCTGCCCCCTGTTTCCCCAACTGTACCGACATGCAGAAATTTAAAACTAATGTGAACAATTATCTCACTGCACAGCTCACAATTTAAAATGAGCCCCCTAAACTTTCACCCTAATTCTCAGTAGCCCCTTACGTTTACAGTGGCAATTTGCCTTGTTGGGGGGGGGGCGACTCTAGTAAAAAAAACACCCATCAAGTTTAAAGCAGTATTTTTTTCAATGGGCAAGTCCCTATAAAGGTGTAAACGATTTTTCCAAGTATTCCAATGAGTACGTCCCTATAAAGTTTAAATGTTTTTAGAAGATTTAAATGTTTTATTTATTTATTTATTTGTTTTTATGGAAATCGCTCCAGACAAGGCATGAAACCACTTGATGTAAGGAGCTAACAAGAACGAAATATGTGATTATCGCAAAGACAGGAGATGCCTATTGACCTTAGTCTTGAAAAGACCAAGTCTATAGGTAAGAAGAAAACAGTCAGCGGGAAGAGAGTTCCACAGGCCTGCGGTTCTTGGAAAGAAGCTACTAGGATAGAAAGCTGTATTACAATGAGGCATCAAAACAGCGAATTGATGAAGACCACTAGACCAACGAACCAAACGAGCTGGAACAAAAGAAGCAGGGAATAGATCACATAATTCTGAAGAACACATCCCATAATAGTATTTATAGAAAAGACTGAGACTAGCAACATCACGTCTGTGAGAGAGAGGGTGCAGAAAAGATAAAAGGTGGGGGGGGGCAATTAAATTGCAGATACGTTTTTGTACCTTATCAAGAACTCTCAAATGGGACAGAGATTCACCAGCCCAAATATGACAACAGTATTCTAGACATGGTCTGATAGTAGATTTGTAGATAGAGAATAGCCTCAGGTGTGAGAAACCCTAACCCTAGCCTAACCCTAACCCCAGACATGGATCTTCAGCATGAAGATAATAAATCTAGAATTATTTGAAAACAGTTTGTTGATTCTAAAATTCAAGTCTGTCTTTTTCTTCTTTGAAGTGTCATGTGGTCATATGACAATTTCCCACATTTTTATGCAGTCTTTTGCAATAGTATTGTACTCTGCAAGATCTTTCAAGCTACACCGGGTGGGCAGTAGGGGGCAGACCAGGCAACGTTGCATCGTGTGGTCCTCCATCTCCACATTCACATTCACAGATGGTTAGGTCAGTTTTGTAGCCCCATCTACTCATAGCAACTTTTGATTGCCCCATTCCCGTTCTCAGGCGGTTTAGTGTTTTCCACTGGAGCCAGGATGCCTCTGAACCAGGAGGGAGTTCCTCAGAAGCAGGGATTCCCATTTCGTTATGAGGGGTGCCATCTTATAGCCGTCTGGTCCACAGCTGTAGTCTGGTCTCTTCCTGAGATGTTGTTAGGGGTTTGACATGACTGAGGAAGTCTGTAAGGGGTTTAGTCTCTTTGCATACCTCAAATTCTTCCGTACCCAGCAATGAAACAAACAGACTATTAAAATGTACTTAATTTTTGATTTTGACAATAGTTCAAGAATGTCTTCTTTTTTCTTTTCCTTTTTGTCGTATATTAAATCCAACAGAGGGAAAGGCCGAAAGAATAACACGAATAAAAGCAAGAATTCCAGTTTAATTGAATACGAAATTCTTTGCGACATCAAATAACAAAACAATCTCTTTAATTCGTTTTCATTTCGAAAAGTTTTTGTTTTTTTTAATTTTTCCTTCTTTTTTTTTACTCCATTTCCCCCCTCCCCTTTTTTTTTTAATTTAAAAAAATGTTTTTTTGAAGACAAGCATATTTTTGGCTGAGCTTCCAAATTTTTATTGGAAGCTCCCTGAGAAAAATATGTTTGCCTGTTCAAATTTTCTTCTTTTTTTTTTTTAAACAAAAGAAAGAAAAAAAGCCAAACAAATGTCACGCCCAATCAAAAGTTATTCCTAGCTGACATGAACACATACAATTACCTCAAAAATCTATTTTTATAATCTAATGATATACAATGATGGCATTACTAATTAAAATAACACAATTATCTCCCTTTGTTCGACACAAAACAAATTATACAAATGAACTTTATTCCCTCTGTACGGGCAAGGAATTCTTCTGAAGCTTTTGTCCCTTAACTTTAAAAATTGACTTTTCATAAACATTGATTAAAAAAAAATGTCAGCCTCATTATGTTTATCTTTTGTTAGCTACATCTTTTTTTTTTTTTTCGTTTAAATCGTCTGCATTCTTATTTTAATGCTACCCTCATTCTCTAAGCAATAGCGTTATTCTAATGTTTTAAGGGATAGCCACATTCTCATTTCTTTTAAATGATAGCCACATACCTCTTTTATAAAGAGTAGCTAATTTATTTATTTATTTTTTTTTTAAATAATAACCATGTACTCGTTTTTAAACGGTAGCCTCCACCATTATTTTATGGATACTTATAGGTCAGGGACGATAACTAAGTATGACTGAGTTATCTGCCCTTCTCGTCTGCTCAGACAGTCTCTTCCATTACATATGCGTGATACTAAATAGATTTTAACTCGAAATGGTTTTTTATTTAATAATATTTTTTTTTAATTTAAAAAATTAAAAATAAAACCATTTTTATTGGCTATACACAATTTTTTAGCGCATTCTGTTTGGGCATACGACCTCAACATTTACCTTCATAAGTTATGAGCATGTAGATGGATCACATTTATACTGAGATATGCTGTACCTAGTCTATCATAATATTGGGTTAATATTAATTAACCCTAACCCTATCATAATATTGGGTTAATATTAATTAACCCTAACCCTATCATAATATTGGGTTAATATTAATTAACCCTAACATAATATTAGGTTAATATTCATTTGTGCTTGTTTTCCGTTCAACAAGAGCAACACAGTACTTAAATGGGTGTTTATAGGTACAACGTGTTAAAATGAAATTAAAGAACAACTTATTTCAACGACGCTCAGCAGAGTCGCGAACGGGGTCCAAAAAAAGAACAAGAAAGGGTTTAAAAACATAAATTTGCAACAAGTGAAGTTGACCTACGACGAGAATAGATATTTTTCTACTTACCTATGTAATTTGTTTTTATTTTTACGTATTATAAATGGGTTTTCATTAGATGTAAAAAAAAAAATTCTTGTTTTTTTTCCCACTCGTTTTCACAAATTCAATATGGCCGATTCAGGTTCATTCGTTAGTAACCCCCCCCCCCCCAAATCGGCCATTTTTTTTCTCAAGTTACGGTGACAAAACTATTGATTTCTAATAAATAGCGGTTGTAACGGTCTAAAAATACAAACAAATGCCACAGGCAAGTTAGAAAATAACTTTTACAGCCTACAGTTACTTTTATATATTGTATATTTGTTTTTTTAGCGTTTTTACTCTGAAAAGATTTACTCGTAAAAGATTCCCCGATATTCATACATTTCTGGGAACGTTGTTTCTTGGGTCCTCATCAGAGAAGAACGTATCGAATAGTCAGTTAAATTCAGAAAAAGAAATAGACAAATTAAAAATAGACAAATTAAAAATAGACAAATTAAAAACACAGTTGATGTATGGACGAAGAAAAAAAACGATCTTTTAAGTTAATGTGTGAAGAGACACCATTTCTGGTACGTTATAATTAATATGCAAAGAAGAAAACAGATAAAAAATTCAAGTTACGTAAATAATGATGGAACGTTAAAGATCTTTAAACATCCCCAAAGCAGAAAGTCTCTACGCCTGCATGAATATTTTTCATTTAGTTCTTATGATGTATTCGCATATAAAAGCAATTTTTTTTTTTAATATTATAATTCTAAGAAAACTTTTCAAATAAATAAACAAAAAAAAAACAAGAACAAAAACGTGCAAAAAAAAAAAAAAAAGCAAGAGAATGGAAAGATTTTTAAAGGATTTTATTTCTGACAGTATATTATATATCAAGTTGCTTCTTTTTTTTTACACTCATGTTTGTGTAGGTAATACCATTAAATAAACGGTTAATTTAGTCCACGGGGCTGGGAATAAACAAAGGAAAAAAAACACAAAGTCAGAAAAAAAAATCCTGTACTAATCTCATTTTTCACTTTGTGATTTTCTTTGTTTATTTCCAGGCCCGTGGACGAAATTAACCGTTTAATAAAAACAACATGATACATAAATTAGGAAAAGAATAAACAGAAAAACAAAACAGAAAAATAATAGAAAAAAAAAAGTCATATGGCTGGGGTGGGAGCAGGAGATCTACCCTGGGGAGCACTTGATTGGCATAATGACATAACGACCTAGATTAGTCACTTCCGGCTAAAAATGTGTTCAGCAGTCAGCGGTGAATTGTGCAAAATCCCACCCCTTCACTATAGAGGTTTCAAAACGCAGGAAGATTTTTTGCTCTGACAGCTTCTTTACTTGGACCACTTGTCGTTGGAATTCCCCTTCTGCTCCCTGTTTCCTTCTTCTAAGCTAGTTGCCCTATCAAGACTTGAGAGTCTAGTCTACCCTCCTATTCCACCCATTGCGTTGGGAAAGAGCAGGGGATCAGTTTACGTTAAATTTATATAGGAAACTGATCCCCCCCTCTTAAAATCAAAAATATTTGAAAAAAAAATCTTAAAAAGCACGGAATTCTCTAGCAACATAATAGGTAATTGTACACCGAAAAAATTTGAAAAAATTATTTGTAAAAAAGTTTAGAAAAACGGGTGATGGAATATAACGAAGAAGCGCCCAGATGTTCAATGATGTACATGAGTCTTCCAATTCGTTTCTCAATAATGCCTTCTCTCTGCGTAATTTTTCCAGTAGATGTTTTCGCTGGGCTTGAAAAATTTTGTTGTATCAGCATTATATTTTTCGAACCTTTTTGGTTTTGTTAGCTTATCAAATACGGATCTAATCTTTCTTGCAAACATAAGTTGATGACATTTCCTGAAATTCTACTCGGGTTTGTAGTTATTTGATGCACCCTGAGAAATAGAGCAGTTATCATGTGACTAATTGAAAATTCTTCAGCCGTAAACAGAGTTCCGTTATCAGACACAATCTTATCAGAGAATACCAAATCATTTGAAGATTTTATACAAAAATTCAAGCTTTTGCGATTAGGATTTCTACATTTGGCCACTTCGTAAAACTATCTACCACAAAAAGGTATAAAACCCCATTCATTGGTCCTGCACAGTCAATAAGTAGTCTTGATCAAGGTCTGTTCGTTTTGGTTCATTTTTACTAGAGGTGCTTTTGCTGCTATTGCACAACATCTACAACGTTTCGTTCAGGCATGTTTGCAGACATCCTGATGCAACCATGCTTAGGAATGTTCTGAATCTCCAACCCGCATTGGCAAGAACTGCCGCCATGGTGAGCAATTGAAGACTTAGTTAAACACAGTCAAGGCCGACCTCACTTCCCTCATTGGCCCTCAAGTGATTCAGCTTATCTGTAAACCTGACGTTCAACCTAGCGTAGTGGACAGGATTTATCCATGACAGTGTGAATCAAAAGGCTGGCTCAACCTGAAAAGTTCGAGTCATGGTGAGCAGTTGAAGACTTGGTTAAACACAGTTAAGGCCGACCTCACTTCCCTCATTGGCCCTCAAGTGTTTCAGCTTATCTGTAGACCTGATGTTCAACCTAGCGCAGTGGGCAAGACTTATCCATGACGGTGCAAATCAAAGGGCTGGCTCAACCTGAAAAGTGCAAGACAACGTTTCACAAGATCTTCGATTTCTTTTATTCACGCCAGGGGAATAAACATCACTCCTCATAAGGGCTTTCATCCAGTGATTCTAGGAGGTCTTGTGTAAAAAGTCTTAATTACTTTTTCTTTAGTGATGCCCGTATGATCATACTATATAACAAAATACCATCGCAAGAAAAATTTCTTTTGTAATTTGACATTTTTATTTAGTTCATAATTTCTTTATTTTTTTATGCAATAAATTCATCAAATTTAATGTTAAATCTTCGAAGGTTAGGGTT
>OY744518.1:216549468-216566968 GCA_963556195.1 Sepiola atlantica
TTATTTATTTTAAAAATCTAGTGTAGTATGTAGTAAATTGTATGAATTAAGAAAATGAAATAATAAATAGTGACTTATAAATAATTATACCTATTAAGGAAATAACCCGGTGTCAAAGAGTTGCGTGCGAGGAGTAAATGGATAGAAATTGAAACTCTTTGCTACCTTCTTTGTGGGAATACGTAATTGAGAGAAGCAGTTTATTTGGAATAAATGTAATAATTTGTTAACGGGGACAAAATGTAAGCATAGTTTTGTGAAACACGCTTTTGGAAATGCTGTAAGTGCTGAGTGTGGAAGATTTGTTTAGGAAGTGTTTGGTAATTTTCCTATAATGTCTGAAGGTATAGGGGAACAAATCAGCATTATTTTATTATATAAGAGATTATGGGTAAATTTTCCAGTATCTAATTAAAATGTACTTGATAAATAATAATAATAATAATAATAATAATAATAATAATAATAATAATAATAATAATAATAATAATAAAATAAATAAATAAATAATAAAAATAAATAAATAAATAATTTTAAAAATTTAAATCAAAAATTAAAAAATTTTAAAAAACTAAAAAATTAAAAAGAAAATTAATTAAAAATATTTTTTTTTTAAAATAGTGCCGGCTTAGGCTGACACCAGACAAAATATTTGTAGAGGGTCGAGGAGGATGA
Organism: Sepiola atlantica; assembly: GCA_963556195.1. Taxonomy (NCBI): domain Eukaryota; kingdom Metazoa; phylum Mollusca; class Cephalopoda; order Sepiida; family Sepiolidae; genus Sepiola; species Sepiola atlantica. The sequence goes on from OY744518.1 coordinate 216,550,144, forward strand.
GAAGACCGAAGAGGGACAGCACAAACCAGACCTCCACTGAAAAAGTGAGGAGAATGCTGGGACCTTGGGGAGGCTTATTGCCACCCAAATCCAAGAGAAGACCAATTGTCCTTACCAACGAGAAATCAATGGTATACCGCATCGTTATCAAAAAGAGGTGAAGAATACTGGAAATCTGGGGAGGCTTGTTGTCACTCAGACTCCAGGAAATACCACTGGTTGTTGTCGGTGAGCAATCACTGACGATGATCTGTGTGAGAACTCCTAGTGAGTATAAATAATAATAATAATAATAATAATAATAATAATAATAATAATAATAATAATAATAAAGAACAGATTTGAATGACTACACAAATGCAAACATATTTCAATATGTTTGCATTTGTGTAGTCATTCAAATCTGTTCTTTATTATTATCATTATTATCATTATCATTATTATTATTATCATTATTATTATTATTATTATTATTATCATTATGCAAATGCTAAAACATTTGTATAATGTTCTGGAATTGCCAAGTCTTTATTTTCTTTATTTTCTTCTTTATTCACAACATCCTTTTATGCTGTTACAACTACTAGACCCTATATTCTTCTCCTCTCACCATTTCGCACTTTCTCGTCTCTGACTTTGACAAGCTTTGCAAACTCACTTTTTCCTGATAAAAAACATTTTTAGCCCGAGCTCAACAAATCACATTTTCTCGTGTACATTTATTTATTACGGAATCTGTCGATGCGAAACACTTTGAGAAAACCGCATTTATTCTAAATAAATATGAAAAAGGTGAAGAGAAAAAAAGGCGAAAAGTAAAAAAAGGCGAAAAGTAAAAGAAAGGCGAAAAGTAAAAGAAAGGCGAAGAAAAAAAAACGTCGTACCTGGCAAACAAGAACAGTCAGGGTCCACTTCTAAATCCAGGTAAGTAATTAAATCCAGGTAAGTAAGTAAAGGACAAACAGACAGACAGACAGACATTATATTAAAAGGTTTGGGTGTTTTTCATTCTTTTTTGTTTTTCATTTGAAGAAAAAGGTAAAAATATTCAAAAGAGTGAAATGAAAGTTTCAAAAGTTAAAACGAATGAATGAAATATTGAATGAATGAAATATTGAATGAATGAATGAAATAACGAATGAATGAAATGATGAATGAAATAATGACTGAATGAAATAATGAATGAAATAATGAAATGATGAATGAAATAATGACTGAATGAAATAATGAATGAAATAATGAAATAATGAATGAAATAATGACTGAATGAAATAATGAATGAAATAATGAAATAATGAATGAAATAATGACTGAATGAAATAATGAATGAAATAATGAAATAATGAATGAAATAATGACTGAATGAAATAATGAATGAAATAATGAAATAATGAATGAAATGATGAATGAAATAATAAATGAAATAATGAATGAATGAAATAACGAATGAAATAATGAAATGACGAATGAATGAAATAATGAAATAATGAAATGATGAACGAAGGAAATTTCATTATTTCATTTATTCGTTATGAAATGATGAATGAAATGATGAATGAATGAAATGATGAATGAAATAATGAAATAACGAATGAATGAAATAATGAAATGATGAATGAATGAAATGATGAACGAAATAACGAATGAATGAAATAACGAATGACGGAAATAACGAATGAAGGAAATTTCATTATTTCATTTATTCGTTATGAAATGATGAACGAAATGATGAATAAAATAACGAAATGATGAATGAAATAATGAATGAATGAAATAATGAATGAATGAAATAACGAATGAATGAAACAATGAAATGATGAATGAAATAATGAATGAAATAATGAAATAATGAATGAAATAATGAATGAATGAAATAATGAATGAAATAATGAAATAATGAATGAAATAATGAAATGATGAATGAAATAATGAATGAATGAAATAATGAATGAAATAATGAAATGATGAATGAAATAATGAATGAATGAAATAATGAAATGATGAATGAAATAATGAATGAAATAATGAAATAATGAATGAAATAATGAATGAAATAATGAATGAATGAAATAATGAATGAAATAATGAAATAATGAATGAAATAATGAAATGATGAATGAAATAACGAATGAATGAAATAATGAAATGATGAATGAAATAATGAATGAAATAATGAAATAATGAATGAAATAATGAATGAAATAACGAATGAATGAAACAATGAAATGATGAATGAAATAATGAATGAAATAATGAAATAATGAATGAAATAATGAATGAAATAATGAATGAATGAAATAATGAATGAAATAATGAAATAATGAATGAAATAATGAAATGATGAATGAAATAACGAATGAATTAAATAATGAAATGATGAATGAAATAATGAATGAAATAATGAAATAATGAATGAAATAATGAATGAAATAACGAATGAATGAAACAATGAAATGATGAATGAAATAATGAATGAAATAATGAAATAATGAATGAAATAATGAATGAAATAATGAATGAATGAAATAATGAATGAAATAATGAAATAATGAATGAAATAATGAATGAAATAACGAATGAATGAAATAATGAAATGATGAATGAAATAATGAATGAAATAATGAAATAATGAATGAAATAATGAATGAATGAAATAATGAATGAAATAATGAAATAATGAATGAAATAATGAAATGATGAATGAAATAATGAATGAATGAAATAATGAAATAATGAATGAAATAATGAAATGATGAATGAAATAATGAAATAATGAAATGATGAATGAAATAATGAATGAATGAAATAATGAATGAAATAATGAAATAATGAATGAAATAATGAAATGATGAATGAAATAATGAATGAATGAAATAATGAAATAATGAATGAAATAATGAAATGATGAATGAAATAATGAAATAATGAAATGATGAATGAAATAATGAATGAATGAAATAATGAAATGATGAATGAAATAATGAATGAATGAAATAATGAATGAAATAATGAAATAATGAATGAAATAATGAAATGATGAATGAAATAATGAATGAATGAAATAATGAAATAATGAATGAAATAATGAAATGATGAATGAAATAATGAAATAATGAAATGATGAATGAAATAATGAATGAATGAAATAATGAAATGATGAATGAAATAACGAATGAATGAAATAATGAAATGATAAATGACCGAAATAAATTCTGAGTTTCCTTCTTCAGATTTGTTTGTCTGTTTTATGGCATATCAGAGATAGGTTAGTTTGGAAGTCAATTTCTTAAAGCCGTCCAACATATGCAAGCATGTAAACCGGATATAATGATGAGGATGATGATGATGATGATGAAGACGATGATGATGATGATGATGAAGACGATGATGATGATGATCATGATGATCATCATCATCATCATCATCACTATCATCATCATCATCATCATCATCATCCTCCTCCTCCTCCTCCTCCTCCTCCTCCAAATGACAATCTCATCATTACCTTTTATCCTCGAGTGGACTTTGGCTTTGGTAAGTGGTAACTCATGAGTATTATAAAAAAAAACACACACACAAAAACATTAGATATTTGTGAAATCAGTTGATGCGTTTCCCAGGCGGTTTATCTGCCAGATATTTTTCTTTCAATTATATAACCACTGAAAAAAGGTTTATTGTAGACGAATACTACCGACAATTGACATTCTAATTCGTCAGCTATTTTTTACAATTCACTTTAGACGAGTTTACCGTAAAGGATTTAACGCAGTTGCAACTAAATATCAAGATCTAAAATGGGAATTAGTTAGAATATGGAAATGTAAAGAAGTAAAGGTGATTCCGTTGTAATTGGAAATGCTTGGAACCATAACGAAAAGCCACCATAAATGGCTTAAACAAATTGACAAGACAATTTCTTTTCCAATTCTGCAAAAGGCTTGCCTGTTAGGAACAGCGAAAGTGTTAAGGTACAGCTTGAATGCCTAAAGTCAAGGGAATTGACTTGATGGTCAAAAAAGAAAACTCTAACTAAAAACATAAAAATTTGAGACAACTATTAAATAATAATAATATTAATATCAAGATCTAAAATGAGAATCAGTTAGACTATGGAAATGTAAAGGTGTTTCCCGTTGTAATTAGAACGTTTGGAACTATAACAAAAAGCCACTAAATCCAACTAAAAACATCCAAAAGTTGAGACTACTATGAAATAATAATAATAATAATAATAATAATAATAATAATAATAATAATAATAATAATAATAATAATAATAATAATAATGATAATAATATTAAAATAATAATAATAATATTAAAATAATAATAATAAAAATAATAATAATAATAATAATATTAATAATAATATTAAAATAACAATAAAATTATCAAAATAATAATAATAAAAATATTAAAATAATAATAATATTATAATAATAATAATAATATAATAATAATAACAACAACAACAAACAAACAAACAATAATAATAATAATAATAATAATCATAATAATAATAACAAGAAAAAACAACAACAAACACACAAACAAATAATAATAATAATAATAATAATAATAATAATAATAATAATAATAATAATAATACCAGCGACAATTGTAAACGAATCATCTTAAACGAATTCATGTTGCCGCCATTTTAACCGTGGCCGGAGGGAATCATGTAAAGATCTAATTCCAGCCGGTCTAGGAGAGGTAAATCAAAATAATGGACCCACAAAAATAAAATGGCATAAATCACACAAACTCCTTGAATATTGGATTTTCCAGAAACAAACAAACAAACGAAACCGAACGAGAAGACAGTAAAGTGGGTAAAATGAGCATTTTTTTTTTTGGTCCCCCGTTTCTGTTTGAATGCAGCTAAAACAAAAGCGGTTGATTTCCTTGATTGACTCTGCAGGAATTTTATCTTCTGCACCGGTGGCTTTTGTCGATTTCATTATTTTAATCGACCCCATTACCCTTTCCCCCTCGCCTTTAATTCTCATACAACCCCGTGTTCTAGTCACAAAATAAATATCCCATCTGCCGCAAGGTCTCATCTGGTGTCACTGTGTTCATTTATATCGAAAGAATTCACGGAATAATAAATCAGGGAGGAAAGAAGTAGATAGACAAATTGCGTGATAAAATGCTAACAAAAGCAATGAACCAGTATCACATGGGGGGGGGGGCAGTATATAATATACACTATATACATATATATATATATATATATATATATATATATACACATACATATATATATATATATAGTGTATATTATATATATATAATATACACTATATATAATATATACACTATATAGTGTATATTATATATATATATATATATATATATATATATACAATGTATTTTTATGTAATTATTTTTATTGGTGATTGCAGCGTTCGTTGTTTTTTTTTGCTTACTATTATTTAGATTGTCTCACTTCCTAAGTGATTAAGATGCAGAAAATTGCATTATTAGTCGCCTTTAACTTTATAGGACGTATTTTCCGTTAATATATATTTTTTTATTCATTTTATACGTACATAAAAGTAATCCATGGACACGTGTTTCTGGCTCACATCCGAATAACATAGGATTGATCACAGAAGATAACAACAGGGATAAGAAAGTTTACATCGGCATCTCCGCGGGAAACTGGAAACAACGTTTTTATGACCACAAACACTCTTTCAATAACCCAGAACTCAAGAACAAAACGGAGTTAGCTAAACAATGGTGGCTTCTGAAAAATGAGAACCGGTCCCCGATGGTTTCGTGGTCAATCCTATGTTATTCGGATGTTCCAAATGGATTTAGGCAAAGATGCAGTTTATGTTTAGAGGAAAAAATAAGAATCCTAAAATACGAACACAATAATCTTTTAAACAAACGTGTGAACTTATGGCCAAATGCAGACATAAATGTAAATTTAAAATAACCAATAACTTGAAATCCGATGGACCTCTAGATTTGTAACGATGAAGATACCAAATTGAATACTACTTGATTATTTACGGTAAACCCCCCCCCCATAAGTATTTATAATAATATCTGTTATGGAAACGGAATTACTGACTTGGTGATATTCATGATTGGTGTATTAGGGTGTATGTGTATATAATTGTATTTTGAGATATTTGTTTATTCAGATTATTTACCTAAAATAAGAAATTTTTCTGCTGATAATACACTAATTATTGAATTAATATAAGTAAAAATGTCAAATTTTACCAATAGACATTATTAGATTGGAATTAGGTTATAATTATAGATTTCCATAGATTATAAAATTAACCTAGAATATAAATAATATAAGACGAATTTTTAGAACTCATATTGTATTAATGTATTACAATAAGAATATAGAGTGTTTATGTAAATATTATGTGTAGGTGTGTGTGTGTGTGTATATATATGTAGATAGATGTATATTTACATCTGTGTGTGTATATGTAACTACGTGCGTATAAATTTAAGTAATATTTATTTCAAATAGATTCAAATATGTGTACATGCGTATAATCTTAGATAATATTCATTTTCAAATAGATTCTCTCTCTCGGTATCCAGACAGACTGAAAATCTGCGACACGCGATCGGTCTGTCGGTCGGTGACACGCGGTCGTTCGTTGGTTGTCTCTTTCTGCTCTATGTCTACCTGCTTGTTCCTTTCTTTTCTTTCTTTTTTTCTCTTTTTTTTTACTATCGGGTTTGAGAACAAGAGTCTACCCTGACCGAAATTATCTGCGCTAAAAATGTATGTCTAACAGTTGTGTATATGAATATGCATGGTTATTTTGTTGCGTGTGTGCGTGCTCGTAGGATGTATATATATGCATGTGTGTAAGGTTGTCTATATGTATTATATCGCCAAGTCATGTGTCATAATGTAATGTGATTTTGACACAGCCGTTATTATTTTTTTTTAAAAACATAAAGATCCCTCCCCTTCGATCGCTATAGTTAAATATAAGATTTTAATTTCCCCTCTCTCTATAAGAGGTATTCATGTTATATACTGATGGACGTAACTTGTGGGATTATAAAAACCTTTATGAGAATGTTATATGATAATGGACGTATGTGGCGGAGAACGGGTGTGCGGTCGTTGGCTTGGCTGATGCGACTTAGTGCGTGCCGCCGAGTGCATAGAGTGCGATGCTGTTTCCGGGAATCGAAACGTGACAAGTGACGAGACAATGTTTGACTCTGGTTCAAAAGGTCATCCTGCACCTGTGTGGTTATCACGTGATATTACGTCACAGTTTTGATATGTGAGAAAATTGGAGTTTTAAAACCAGTTCGGACTTAGGAGGCGCAGAAGTTGGACGAAGGAATTACGATGTAGCCAAGTCAGAACGGGAAATGTTTTCCCTAAGAAAAAATACTGGCGTACAAGATGTCCTTCTCCCCCCCCCCTGTCTCCTCAAATAACAAAGGACTGATTAGACAATAAGCTAGCTAAGAATTAACCACGATATTCGTAAATCTCTCTCTCTCTCTCTCTCTCAACGATAGCAAAACATCTCCACGGGCAATAGAAACTGACGCCAAACAAAAAGTAATTAAAATGAAAAGATTGTTGTCTTATGAAGCGGGTGAGAAAGGTCTTTTGTTACAGACAACTCACAGAGATGCCCACTACAGTGCAGAGGCAAAGAAAGTACTCAACCACTAGACGACAGAGCAAACTAAGAAGAAACGAAGGTATGAATTATTAAGGGGCTATGCAACATTCAGATTGGTTGCTCCTACCACTCTCTCTGGTTGTATTTGAATTGTCGAGGGTTAATTCAATTTTCTTTCAGTCTCAAAAATGTAATTGTCTAGATTGATGCTTGAAAAAACCACAAGGTTGAAATAAATTATTGCATCGACAATTATGTAATTTTGTGTTATTATATTTTATGTTATTATTGCTCTGTTTATCACATTGAGCTCTCATACCCGGATTCCTTCTTGGAATTATTCCATTAAAACACAAATATATATATATATATATATATTGTTGACGCCATTCCCTGTCAGGCGTGTCTACAATCATTTCAGCTTGCCGATGATTCCACTGGGCACGAAGATTTACTAAAGATGTCTAAATCTGCCCTTTTGGATGAAACCGCGGTACATTGCTGAAATATGTAATATACAGTATCTAAATAAATTATATTAGCTCTCTTATATGATCGAGCACTTTATTTAATTTCTTTTCATATACAACCTGACACACTATATATATATATATATATATATGTAGAAGGATGAAAAGGAATTAGAAAAGCAAAAGTCAAATCTTTTTTCAATTCGGTTGCTCATAGCAAGGTATATTCCGCAAAAAGGCAATTTATTCAAGTTAAATTTTTCCTTAAGCCAGGCTTTTCAAAGATAAAAATCTTATCATCAGAGGAAGACGCTGGGATAGATAAGTTGGCAAAGGCCAAAATTTAAAATTTGAGAAAGTAAAATAAAAATTGTAGGGAAAAAAACACAAGGCAAAACTCTGCCCGAGTGACAGCAAATGTCCAATTACAAAAAAGTCCGGTGTCAAAAAGTCCAGCGGAGAAAGTGAAATGTAGATATGTAGGTCGTTTTACCCTCTGGATTCTACCTATCTTCGCCGCACCTGAAGATGTGGTTTTTTTGAATTTAACTTTGAATCCTCTCTTGTCACTTCTCGTGCCTTTTAACAAAATATTAATTTACTAGAAACTATTTAAAATTGCAAACTTAAAACTGTTTGTGGGCGTTTGCAGATTACTATATATACGGTAATTCAAAATCTTATATTGTATCACAGAATTAAATAAGCATGACCCACTTTGATGTTAATATAGTTATGCTTTATGGCTCTGAATCATAGGCTGCATCGGCGAGCACTCTCAAGAGACTGCAGCGTAACGAAAGATCCATGATTAGATGAATCTGTCATGTCAGGCCGGAAGACGACACTCTCTTCAAGACTCTTCTCTCTAGACTTGGTATATACGGGAAATAACTGATGTCCTTAAGCTGGGCAGGATGAGATGGCTTGGCCATGTCGAGCGAAGCTCCAGCTGGATATCCCGGGTCAGAAACATGTCCATTGCATCAAGTCGGCAGTCTGGAAGACCAAAGTTTTCTTGGGATGAGCTGTGTAAATGTGACTGTGCAGCCCTGAGGATTACAAACTTAGATCCTCGCGACCGCCGAGCCTGGAGTGGGAGACTTCGATCAAGACTGACAGGCAGGCCCCACCCTCTTATAGAGGACTAATCAAAGATCTGTTCGAAAATAAATCGGATGAAGAAGATATTCTATTCCTACATTTCTGTAGCGATCATGTGTTTTAAGGGGGCATACTATGAGCATCATGTGTTTGGGTTTTTTTGTTCCAAACAGACGTTCTCCATTTTGTATATGTTGTGTTAGCATGGATAACATATGGTGGTCGGAAGAAAGATAAAAAGGGGGTAAGAATTAAGAAAATCTTGAATTTACACCCATATATATATATATATATATATATATATATATATATATATATATATATATATATATATATACAGTATACCCTCACCTATTTGTGATCCCGCATATTTGCGGGTTAGGCTCTGTTACGAGCGTATCAAGTCACGAGACGATTTATCCCCCTTGGATTAGTTCAACCGGAGTTGCTTCCCTCGCCTAGTAGTGAAACGTAAACAGAGAGCAGTTTGGAACAGCCACTCGAGTAATTACCTAAAGTGCTGTAAAGCAGCAGCTAACCTGTGCCATACTGTACATTAGTGTTATCATCATCATCATTGTATGGCACAGCAAATTTCATCATCATTTTATTATCATTCATTATTGGTGAGTGCACAAATATTAAGAGAAGATGGTGCTTAGATATTCATACACACACACACACACATATATATATATATATATATATATATATATATAGGCAGCATCTTCTCTTGCAGGCAAGTATTGTTGAATATAAGAGACAACTCATGTCTAGATATCCTTTGGTAGATCCTTTCAATAGTTCGAATCAGGATTTTAGTTTCGAGGAGGAATTTGGCTGATGAATTTGCCATAGTTTGGATTTGTGTCCCAAGTACTTTCAGACCCATTCGGGTCCATCTTCAGGGGAATGAGGTTAATCAGGTACAGACCATGTTTTAAAAACCGAACCGTAAACCGAGGTTTTAAGGGAAAAAAACCGAAACCGATACCGAAACCAAAATTTCAAAACCGCCCAACTCTAATATATATATATATATATATATATATATATATATATATATATAGGCAGCATCTTCTCTTGTAGGCAAGTATTGTTGAATATAAAGAGAGAACTTATGTCTGGATATCCTTTGCTAGATCCTTTCAATAGTCCGAATCAGGATCTTAGTTTCGGAGGGGAATTGGCTGATGAATTTGCCATAGTTCAGATTTGTCTCCCAAATACTTTCAGACCCATCCGGGTCCATCTTCAGGGGAATGAGGATAATCAGGTACAGACGATGTGTTAGTATTATAGAAGGTTTTGGTGGGAATTATGTAATAAGTACGAAACTATAGTTAGAACTATAGACATTTTAGTATATTATTACTGATATTAAAGTTAATTCTGTTAATTAGGGTTTTTTGGGGGTTTTATATATAGGGCTTCTAATATATGGAGTTTTTGTTTGTTAGTACTATATTCTAAGATTTTGGTATTTTCTACTAAGAGTTTTCTGAATATATATATATATATATATATATATATATATATATAAATGTTGAATTAAATTAACGATAATTGAATTATCGTTTAATAATAATCTATCGTGATAATATAAAGCTCAATATATTGAATAGAGCAATCAATTCTAGAGATGAAAGGTGAGAATAAAAAATTGTAAAGATACAATATTTATTAGAACATCAAAGTTCAGAGCAAGGAGCTTCATATCCTTAATCCATGGATTTTCAAAGATATGAAGTTCCTTGCTCTGAACTTTTGATGTTCTAATAAATATTGTAATTTTACAATATATATATATATATATATATATATATATATATATATATATATATATATATATAGAGAGAGAGAGAGAGAGAGAGAGAGAGAGAGAGAGAGAGAGAGAGAAGAAGGATAGGCAAAAAAACTTTTCCATTTATTTAAATAAAATTTATCTGCCATCACCGGTCAGTGTCTGGTCGGTGCAGATCACAACAAATGGTCCCTGATTGTTTGTTTGTTGTGGTTTCAGATTGTTAGCCGGCCCTCGGCTTTTAAAACAACCAGAACCGGATTTTATATGCAGCACCTGGTATTCTGAAATGGTCACCCATGTAAGTAGTGACCAGACTCAACGTTGCTTAACGTCGATGATCGTACGAGACCCATGTGTCAATGTGATTATACGCACACACACATACTCACATCTACAAAATGGATCTGGATAGGTCAGAAGATAGAAGCGTGATGGTCTCGTAATTAAATCTGGACTCGGAATCATATGACAGAGGATAGAGAAAGAAACCTCTCATATCCCACTGCATATCTCAGTAAGTAAGTGAGTGGTCAACTAGAAATAACATTAGTGACACTAAGGAGGAGGAGGAGGGGGGATGAGGGGGAGGAGGAGGAGGAATCTAAAAGCGGGGAGGAGGAATTGTGAGGGGAGGGGGTAACATTGAGTGGTCAACTAGAAATAACATTAGTGACACTCAGGAGGAGGAGGAGGACATGGAGGAGGGGGAGGAGGAGAAGGAGGAGGAGAAGAAGGGGGAGGAATCTAAAAGCGGGGGGTGAAGGGAGGAGGTAACATTGAGTGGTCAACTAGAAATAACATTAGTGACACTCAGAAAGAGGAGGAGGAGGAGAAGGAGGGGGGAATCTAAAAGGGGGGAGGTAACATTTACAACGGGAGAAAAGAGCGGAATTGTTGAACAGCTGCAGCGTCAATCAACATACAGTCGCATTGTTTATGCACACATGCATCGTGCTAACCAAAAATTTTAAAAAATAAAATGGCCGACCAAGAACAAAACAAACAAAAAAATATTTCTTTTAATAAAATGTAAAAAAAAAAAACCCACTCCCCACAAGGGCAAGCATGAAAAAAAAAAAGATCAACCTTAAAGTTATGAATAGTTGAGGTCGGCACACGTGACGCAATGAACATTCACGTGGAATATTAAAGCCACTTTCAAATTCCGTTGGATATATTGTGTTCACTTAAACTCTAATATCATTACGTAAAGGTATGAACCTCTGATTTCCCTCCAGCTATGGGTACAGGACTACGTTTCCATCAAGTACCCGAAACTAAAAAAGAATAGGTTAACATTTCTCGGTAATTCAAAGTAAACCATCCAGGAATTTTGATAAAATTTTTAAAAGCAGTTTTTGTTATTTTGGTATTAAATAACCCAAAACGGGTTGATGTGTCGTAAAATAAAGAAAACAAAGCAATCAATTAATAATTTACGATCGGTCTGATGTTTTGACATTAATCAAGAGAGAAAAAATGGCTAAAAAAAAAAGGAGACACAGAAAAGACACATGAGAAGAAATAAAGGAGACAGAAAAAGAAAGAGGACATGAAAGAAAGGCGACACAAGAAGAAAGAAGAAAAGGGGGCACGAGAAGAAAGAAAGAAGATGCACGATAAGAAAGGAGATACAAGACAAAAGAAAAGGAGACACAAGACAAATTTAGACTAGCGATGGAAGAAACACGACACTAAACAAAAAAGGAGACACAAGACAAAAAGGGAGACACAAGTCAAATTTAGACTAGAGATGAAAGAAACACGACACTAAACAAAAGAGAAAGGAGACACTAAACAAAAATGAAAGGAGACACAAGACAAATTTAGATAGAGATGGAAAAAACACGACACTAAACAAAAACGAAAGGAGACACAAGACAAAAAGGAGACACTAAACAAAAAAAGGAGACACAAGACAATTTTTTTTAAATAGACATGAGAAGAAAGAAAAATAGACGAGAAAGAAAGAAAAAGAGACATGAGAAGAAGAAGAAGAAGAAGAAGAAGAAGAAGAAGAAGAAGAAGAAGAAGAAGAAGAAGAAGAAGAAGAAGAAGAAGACACACGAAAAAGAAAGAAAGAAAGAAAGGAGACAACAGACGAAATAAAGACACGGTACGAAAGAAAGAAAGAAAAGCGACTGAAAAGAAAGAAACCATTTAAATAAAGAGAAGCAAATAAACACCACAAAAAAGTAGAAAAAAAGAAGATAAAAGAGAAAACTAAACTTTCGTCTTCATTAAAAAAACAAAAAAAAGAAAGAAAGTATTCAAGTTTAATTGAACAAAGATTTTCATTGACGGCCATTAATGAAATATTAAAAAGAAAAAAGAAAAACCAGGTTGTGTTTCATAACGGCAGCTTCAAATGACAAATATCTCAACCCCATGGTGTTCTAACAGCTGGGATTTTTAATTATCATCAAAAAATAAATAAAAACAAACAATGTTGATTTTTTTTTTTTTGCTTATAGTCAAAGGAATTTCAATGTTCTAGTGAAAGCCCATACAGCTAAAAGTGAAAAAGGCCTACAAACACAAACACACACACACACATATATATATATATATATATATATATATATATATATATATATATATATGTCTACTTTGGTCTGAAGAGGTGGACTCTCTGTGAAGAGTACAACCGAAACATGTATGCACATATGTAACCAATAATGTTTGTATAAATAAAAATTTATACTTAAGAACAGCTCTACTTGTTATTGAGCACTTTTTATAAACACTTGAGTTTCAACAGATTTACATCTACAGAAACTAATACAATATGTGTACTATATATATATATATATATATATATATATATATGAAAATATATTTATGGCAATTAAGCTACACAGTGTCTTCCACATTTCATCCCCTTTAGAGAATCGTCAGGCTAAAATGCATTTTAGTCTGACGATTCTCTAAAGGGGATGAAATGCAGAAGCCTCTGTGTAGCTTAATTGCCATAAATATATTTTCATAACTTAATACCTAGCTCTACTCACGTATTGAGTACTGTTGAAGTAAATACTGAAGATTGATACATAAAATATTATATCTCCTTATAATATTTTATTTGGATACATGAAATAATAATAATAATAATAACAATAATAATAATACAATCCTGAGAAATGTCCTCGAATGCGGAAACCAACCCACATAAGCAACGAATGGAGAACAAACACATGGAAGCACAAAACAACAGAACCGGGGAAAATACAACCGCATGAGAGAGGCGCAAGCATAGGCTGACGCCACGAAAATTATGGACAGAGGGTCGAGGAGGGAAAGCGCAAACCAGACCTCCACTGGAAGAGCGCGGACAGCTCTGGGACCTCGGGAAGGCTTGTTGCCACTCGGGCCTCAGAGGGGACCAATGGCCCTTATCAGCGGGAAATCGTTGGTAGGTGGCTGTTGCGATTACCGCAAGGTCATCAGCGGTGATGAACGAAAAGAGGTGGAGCATACTGGAGGCTTGAGGAGACTTGTTGTCACTCGGACTCCAGGGAATACCACAGGTTGTCGGCAGTGGGCGATGACCACTGTGATAACTCCTAGTGAGTAAATAATAATAATAATAAATATATATATATATATAAAATATTGTTTGTATTTAGGCAGCATTTTTTCATTTATGCAAACAGTGTTAAGAATAACAGAATTCGTGTGTTTAATTAAACCTTTTTTTAATTTTTTTCAATTTTTCTGATGGTCTTTTTTTGTATTAAAATGAAAAAAATTAATAAATGTTCCATAGGTTTCACGAACGTTTTCGATTCTTCGTCGAATCATCCTCAGGTGTCAAAAGCAAATGAACAAAAAAGCTGGAGAAAGAAGAGAATTTTTTAAAAGACGTTGGAAAAACGTGCAGAGAACGTTTTACGCATTGTTCCAGGAAAGTCGTTGACGATTTAAATTCAGTGACGCTGGAGTTGCATCGCAGAATAAAATCGCATTACGTTAAGCATTTTAAAATGTTGCCACTGCTTTCATACGTGATGTTATTACTTTTAGGTTGTTGTGTTTTTATGTAGATAGCTTCCAATAGTTTTAACCAATTTATAAAAAGTAAAAAATTTGAATCAACTCGAGGGTAATTACCTTCGAGTGGGTTCAAATTTTTATAAGTAAATGATGGAGGTAAGTAGATATATTAGGGAATATGACTGAATTCAAATTTACGAATGTCTGCAAATTTTTGGCTGTACTAACTCTGAACGATAATATTGTGCTAAGTCTGAACGATAATATTGTTTGACTCAACTCCAGAGAAACGGACCATCTCACAGGAATGTTATGTTTTTTTTCAAAATGTGAAAATATAAAAATAAAAAGTAAAAAAAAACATGGTTACTGGAATATAAAATGAATCTGACTTTTATATATATATACGCGCCTCCCGACCATCTGAAATTATTACTTTCCTGCACTGATGAGAGCAATAAGCTTGAAACGCTAGCGTCTGTAGGTATTCATAATTTAATATTTATTTATAAATATTATAATATATATATATATATATATATATATATATAAACATGGTTACTGGAATATAAAATGAACCTGACTTTATATATATATAAATTAAATTGAATTTTAATCGCTTTAACGATAATTTTGGCACACTCAATTTCCCCATTTTGCTCTTTCTTTCGACGTTATTATTAATTAAAACTATCGATTTTCTCCTGACGAGATGATAGTCGAAAGGGCCTTAGAGAGATTTCCGCGTATTCTTTTTAAATCTATTTATAAATTTTGTACCTCGAAACATTTATTTATATATATATATATATATAACTTCTACTATAAAAACTTTGTTTATCTTGCTTGTTTGTATCATGTTATCTTGTTCTCATGCACACTTGATGACGTCATCCATTAAAACAGAGATAAACTGTCCCCATAAAAATGATGATGCGATCTATCAAATAACAGAGAGACGAGGGAAGAGATCCTTTATCTAGACGACCTGTGACCCTTTGTGTCAAGGGTTGTCTATTAAACAGGTAGTCTGGTATAGAGTTAGGATTAGTTAGGGTTAGGGTTAGTCTGGTATATTACTAAAACATTGTGGATCTTGCTTATTATCTTGTCACGTGAACAAAAAAAGAAACATCTACTGGTGGGAGGAGGCGAATAATGTAAAAGATTAAAAGAAAAAGGGAAGGAGGAGGATGGTTGCTTATTTAATGCCAAATCCGGTCATTTTGGTAAAAGTTTTTATGCTTCAAGTTCTTTAGATCTTCAAATATTTATTCATGATGTTTTGTTTGGTTTTACGGCATATCAACCCTTTTCGGCCAAATCCAATCATTTTGGTAAAAGATTTTATACTTCAAGTTCTTTATATCTTCAAATATTTATTCATGGTGTTTGATTTAGTTGTTTTGTCTTACGGCATATCAACCCTTTTCGGGTCACTTAATGCTGAATCCGGTCATTTTGATAAAAGTTTTTATGCTTCAAGTTCTTTAGATCTTCAAATATTTTTTAATGGTGTTTGGTTTGGTTGTTTTGTTTTACGGCATATCAACCCTTTTCGGCCAAATCCAATCATTTTGGTAAAAGATTTTATACTTCAAGTTCTTTACATCTTCAAATATTTATTCATGGTGTTTGATTTAGTTGTTTTGTCTTACGGCATATCAACCCTTTTCGGGTCACTTAATGCTGAATCCGGTCATTTTGATAAAAGTTTTTATGCTTCAAGTTCTTTAGATCTTCAAATATTTTTTAATGGTGTTTGGTTTGGTTGTTTTGTTTTACGGCATATCAACCCTTTTCGGC
>OY744518.1:216571968-216811968 GCA_963556195.1 Sepiola atlantica
GTTGTTTTGAGTGGGTTGTATGTGGAATTTTTTCAATCCTCTCATACAATTCATCATCATTCAACTGTCAATCTATCCACTTCATTAATCCTCAAGAAAAAAAAATTAATTATTTGCATCATTCCATTTCTCAAGAAAAAAAAAGGAGACGCTTGTTAAATCTCTCTTATAAAAAAAAAATAAAAGCATTTTTTTTTTTTTTTTTTTCTTCATCCTGACTTATACAACTGATATTTCGCTTGATAAAACAAGCCTCTTTTAAATCTCTCTTCCCTCTCCCCCTCTCTCTTAATTATTTGCATCATTCCATTTCTCTCACCACTTCACATATCATTCACCCTTCTTCCCATTATATACAGGTGAAGTGTGCACAGTGACAAGCAAGATAATGACGTCATCATAAGATTTAATAGCATATCGAAACTATCGTTGGAGTTAGGGGCCAATTTAACTAGTTTGGATTAAAAATATTTAACCTTTGTTACAGAATTTTAACCAGAATTTACTAACCATCTATGCAAAAGATTCGCGAAAGAAAAATATGGCGCGGTTTTCGGAGCAATAACTTATTAAAAAAATGTTCAATGTGATTCTCGCACCTACCTATATAAGAATTGGATGCGTCCCAAGATGGAGTACTGCTGCTCCCACATCTGGGGAGGTGCCGCTTAGACAACTCGCTCTTGTCTTGATCAGAATACAAAATCAAATTCGCAATCTAGTGGGGGGGATCTCTTCTGTTTTCTACAGCCCCGTTATCGCGGAAAACATATTGCTAGTCTCTCTCTACTCTAGCATTATTTCCATAGAAACTGTTCGACCAAGCTTAAATCTCTTATTCATCCTTGTAAGACATTCACAGCAAGAACTCGTCTTCATACCACAGCTGAAGAGAACTTTCCCTTCTGCCTCTGTGTGCCAAAACACCAAACAGAATTTCCATGAACATAGTTTCTTTCCAACAATTTTCCGTCTGTGGAACACGTTACCATGGGACTGCTTATCTCCATCTCTGGTTCCTCCTTGCAAGACAGTCACAGAAAGAACTCGTCTTCCTACCACAGCTGAAAAGAACTGTCCTTTCTTTCTTCGTATGCCAAAGGTTCTTGAAAGAAAAATATGACGCGGTTTTCGGTACAATAACTTATTAAAAAAATGTTCAATGTGATTCTCGCGTGAGACCAAGTTCTGCATCTACCTATGTAAGAGTCGGATGCGTCCCAAGATGGAGTACTGCTGCTCCCACATCTGGGGAGGTGCCGCTTAGACAACTCGTTTTTGTCTTGATCAGAATACAAAATCAAATTCGCAATCTAGTGGGGGGGGGGGGGATCTCTTCTGTTCTCTACAGCCCTTTTCTCACAGAAGAGATGTTGCTAGTCTCTCTCTGCTCTATCGATATTTCCATGGAAGGTGCTCAACTCAGCTCCAACTTCTGGTTCCACCTTGTAAGACATTCACAGCAAAAACGCGTCTTCCTACCACAGCTGAGAAGAACTTTCTTTTCCGTGTGCCTCACAACAGAGTGTCTTTCTAAGAACTTCCCTTCTGAGGAGCACATTACCATGAGACTGCTTACCTACAAACTACAACATGGTCATTTTCAAATCCAATATCAACAAATATGTGTCATAAACCGTCCTCATAAGTAATCAAACTTTGCTTCATCCCATTCGTCATTTTCAATCCTCTCATAATATTCTTCATCATTCAACTGACAATTTATCCATCTCATTAACCCATATCCTTGAGTGGCTTTTAGCTTTGACTAGCAGGGCTACCCGGTGTTGCTCGGGGCAAAAGTGTAACATGTCTCTCTCTCTCTCTCTCTCTCTCTCTCCTCTCTCTCTCTCTCTTCTCTTCTCTTCTCCGGACCCCCTCCCCCCCCCCTTCTTCTGCGTCTCTGGACATACGCTTTTTATAGAATACTCAAGTCGAAGTAATAAGGGAAATATCAGAGTTATTTTAATTGAGTTACGACTTGGAAATTACAAAAAAAAAAATCACCCCCCCCCCCCCCCACACACACTCCCCCCCGGGTCAAAGAATTTTTTTTTCTTTCTAAATTTGAGATATTATTCATTCCGGGCGACACTGATTATGAAAATATAAACTTTATAGGATGTTGTTAAGTAGTTTCAGACCCTTAGCTGGACATAGACACACACATACACACATTCGAATTACCTACTCGACACCATCCTAGAGTGTCTTCGGTTTCTCTGTACAAGGGTTGGTCAGGACAACCTAACATGAGGACACTTCACCCTACAAGTAAACCCTGACGAAATATTCAAACTGACATAGTATTTGAAGCCTAAATAAGATCCCCTCGACACGGATATACACTGGCTCATACGAGGAATGGTGCACCTTTTCCAAGTAATGTTACCTCAAGTAACAGCACTTAGCTGGATACTCCACCAGACTAGATGAATTCTTGTCCTGGAATCCGGTAAAACCAAGAGACCACAAGAAAGATATACTATAACATAGTTAACTGGTCAATTGAAGAGAGGAAAAATTAATATTCTTAACTTCTTTACTAACTCAACGTTTGAGAGGTGAAGGAGAACTTTAATAGAATATTCGAATATCTATGTATCTGATATAGAGATCAAGTGTTAGCACCAGGAAGGGGCCCCTTGATTTCTGAGAACTTCGAGTGAAGTAAAATGAACCATAATAGACAGAAACATTGAACTTCCCTTTATATAATAGATAAGTGTTGACTTGTTAGTCAACAAGAAAAATGCGGATTTTGTCTCTTTCTGAGCGTGTATATACCAAAGGAAATGCTCATGGTGTGTGTGTGCGTGTGCGTGTGTGTGTGTTTTTTTTTTGGGGGGGGGGTCATATTTTGGTTTACTAATGAGTCAGCACTTATGAAGGCTGAAAGCCACTCAAGGAGTAATGTTATTGAGATGGACGGTTTGTCAATTGAATGATGAAGAATATTATGAAAGGATTGCATTATCAAACCTTGCAGAGCAGTAAGTACAACGGTATAGGATTGTTTGAAAGCAGCAATTGAAATAACCAACATACAGACTGAGCAGTTCGAATGAGAGACGCGTGTTAGAGGCGACCAAAATAAGACGCAGGTGAACAAACGCGCAAACAAAATGAACACGACTAGAATATTGCATCATCTTGTCTGCGCAACGTGTTTTTTTTTGTTTGAATTTCAAAGATTCTTTTATCTGCGGTTATCATGACAACTGATCACATGAAGACAGCAGTCAACATGTTGCGTAGATGCATGTCGATCGGGGGGGAACATTAACA
Source organism: Sepiola atlantica (assembly GCA_963556195.1). Lineage (NCBI taxonomy): Eukaryota > Metazoa > Mollusca > Cephalopoda > Sepiida > Sepiolidae > Sepiola > Sepiola atlantica. Next base: position 216,575,257 of record OY744518.1, read on the forward strand.
ACTATTCACAAAACAGGTAACTTGAGCTTTCCATGGGGCGTATTCAAATTCTCCATCTGCCACGTGTGAAAAGACCACCAGAGACAAAGTGCCGACCACAGTTTTATATAGAAACGCAATATTGAACCCCCAGCATTTAGTCTTTGTATTTGCTCGCTGTACATTGAAGACGACAGTTGTTCGCTCGTTTGATATTTGGTTTCGCTTTCTTTGTCCGTCAGTTGTCAATATTTCATTATCTGTCAACCAACCTTAATACATTACCTACGTTCTTTTCTTTTTTTAATGTGTCACAGAATTTTGAATGCTTTTACAGAACACAATTTTTTTCTTTTTTTTAAATGTCACAGAATTTTGTATTCTCTTGCAGAACACAATTTTTTCTTTCTTTTTTTTAAATGTCACAGAATTTTGAATGCTCTTGCATAACACAATTTTTTCTTTCTTTTTAAATGTCACAGAATTTTGAATTTTCTTGCAGAACCCAATTTTTTCTTTTTTTTTAAATGTCACAGAATTTTGAATTTTCTTGCAGAACCCAATTTTTTCTTTTTTTTTAAATGTCACAGAATTTTGAATTTTCTTGCAGAACCCAATTTTTTAAAAAAATTTTTTAAATGTGTCACAGAATTTTGAATGCTTTTACAGAAGACAATTTTTTCTTTTTTTTTAAATGTCACAGAATTTTGAATTTTCTTGCAGAACCCAATTTAAAAAAAATTTTTTTTAATGGGTCACAGAATTTTGAATGCTTTTACAGACCACAGAATTTTGAATTTTCTTGCAGAACCCAATTTTTAACAAATTTTTTTTAAATGTGTCACAGAATTTTGAATGCTTTTACAGAACACAATTTTTTTTTTTTTTTTAAATGTCACAGAATTTTGAATTTTCTTGCAGAACCCAATTTTTAACAATTTTTTTTTAAATGTGTCACAGAATTTTGAATGCTTTTACAGAACACAATTTTTTCTTTTTTTTAATTGTCACAGAATTTTGAATTTTCTTGCAGAACCCAATTAAAAAAAATTTTTTTTTAAATGTGTCACAGAATTTTGAATACTCTTGCAGAACACAATTTTTTCTTTCTTTTTTTTAAAATGTCACAGAATTTTGAATGCTCTTACAGAACACAATTTTTTTCTTTTTTTTAAATGTCACAGAATTTTGAATTTTCTTGCAGAACCCAATTTAAAAAAAATTTTTTTTAAATGTGTCACAGAATTTTGAATACTCTTACAGAACACAATTTTTTCTTTCTTTTTAAATGTCACAGAATTTTTAATTCTCTTGCATAACCCATTTTTTTGTTGTTGGGAGTGATAAAATATTGTATTATCTTGCAAAATTCTGAATTTCTTTTACATACAGACATCATATCTCTAACACATCACTTAATAAGTTCTGGGCCTAAATAATAACACAGCAACTGTTAGACAAAATGTAACTTTATTCATCAACATAGTCTCCTTCTAACGTGATACACTAATTCTAAAAGTTCTTCAACAATTTGCTCCCTTTTTTTAGTAGAACGATTCGTCTTTGGCCTCAAAATACTTCCTCAGTTTTTTATATCAATTTTGATATCAGTTTTTTTTCATTGGAACAAAATCTCTTTTCCTGGAGCATTCTTTTGAGGTTTACAAGCAGCCAGTTGTCGCTGGGAGTTAGATCTGGAAAATAGGGTGAGTGTGGAAGCAATTCGAAGTGAAATTTATACTTTTTCCATTGTTGAGATCGACCTGTGACACGGTGCATTGTCTTGGTGGAAGAACACAATTTTCTAATTTTTTCTACTTCATTTGTGACCGTTTTTGGTGATTTCTTTCTTCAAACGAACCAATAATCTAATATTCATTATCGATGGTTTTTCGATTCGCAAGATAATCGATGAACGGAACACCTTGTGCATCCCAAAATACGGAGGTCGGAACGTCAATAATTTTATAAATAGAGATTAAAACATTACCTTCGGAAAAGTACTTATAGTTTTATAACAATTTGGTTCAATTAAATATTTAATGCGAATTCTTTTTTTTTATAAAGATAAACGGTGTGATGCAAAAGGAACTCTTTGTTTGGAGAATGAACTGGAAACAATTGAAATTGCATCATGGTATTTTGGAATGGAAACAGAATCTATGATGACGACGATGATGGTGATGATAGTGATGCTGACGATGATACTTATGGTGATGGTGACGATAGTGATGATAGTGATGATGATGATGATAGTGATGATGATGATGGTGGTGGTAATGACGACGACGACGATGCTAATGATGATGATGGTGGTGACGATGATGCTGTTGATGATGATGACGATGATGATAACGACGACGATGATGCTGCTGACAACGACGACGCTGATGATGATGATGTGATGATGATGACATTGATGATGATGGTGATGACGATGATGCTGATGACGATGCTGCTGACGACGACACTGATGATGATGATGATGATGATGACACTGATGATGATGCTGATGACAATGACGATGATGATGCTGCTGACGACGACGTTGATGATGATGATGATGGTGGTGGTAACGATGATGCTGATGACAATGACGATGATGCTGCTGACGACGACGACGCTGATGGTGATGATGATGATGACACTGATGATGATGGTGGTGACGATGATGCTGATGACAATGACGATGATGATGCTGCTGACGCTGATGATGATGATGGTAACGATGATGCTGATGACAACGATGATGATGACGACGATGATGCTGCTGACGATGACGACGACGACGCTGATGATGACGATGCCTAGGTTATAACTGGTATCTTGTTTCTACTGAGTTGAAGGGGGAAAAGGGGTAGAAGCCTTACCATGAAAGAAATATTTCTTTCTAATTCCTTCATTTCAACTGGACACACACACACACCCACCCCTACCACCATCATCATCATCATCATCATGAGACACCACCACCACCACCATGCTGCCTCCATCTATCACAATGGGTCTTTTCGGCTCATTAAGATTGCCAGGAACCAAAAACTGGCCACTATAATTAGTGCAGTAAGCCGAGGCCCACTGGGGATGGGGAAGATGATGAGGGTCTGGACAAAGCATTTGATAGACTAATGACAAAGTGAATAGCAGGAAGAGGTGAGAGGGAGTGAGGGGGAGTGAGGGGGGGGGGTATAGAAAAGGAAGGACTGGGCAGAGGCAGGTTGAGAAAAACAATCCTCCCCCCCCTAGAAAATAAATAAATAAATACTAAAAATAAAAAAGGAAAGAAAGAAATCCATTATTAAGAATTGACTGTGTCTTTCTTCAGCCAATATCATCAAATCAAAGACTGTCAGTGTATAAGCTCTTATCGGTTTGACTGAGAAGGTCTATCCTCCCCCCCCCCTCCCCCTGACCGATCCCACTCTCCTTCACTCCAAATCCACCCAAACAACCCCTCCTCCCATGCAAACCCCAACTTCAGAACTTCCAACCCCTTTTTTTATTCTAATCTGACCCTGCCACTCAAAATTAGTAATAGTTGTAGGAGTGATACAAGTCTTAGATAGTCCTTATGGAAGTAAAAGATTTGCATGTGACCCCTCCCCCTCGCATCATGAAGGGGAGATATGTGAGGGAGGGGAGGTAGTGTTGTTGCCGAAAATGACAAAAATAATGATACTGAAAATGGAACAGTGGGTGACAATGGCAGCAGTAGTAGTAGTAGTAGTAGTAGCAATAATGACTACAATGCCATTATTACCATCACTGAAACTATTTCAAATATTATTTTCTGACAATGTAATAATGGCGATGAAGACTTAAAAAAAACTTTTATTTCTTAAAAACAAAAAATTTTTTTTATCAAAAAAATCTAAAAAAATTTCGAATGACAGAAAAAGTTTTTAAAAACTTCAGAATCAATTTTAGAAACTTACAATAAATTCTTCATTTTATTTATTTTTTTAAATTATTTCATTTTTATTTTTTATTTTATTTTATTATTTCATTTTTATTTTTTATTTTTTTAAATTATTTCATTTTTATTTTTTATTTTATTTTATTATTTCATTTTTATTTTTTATTTTTTTTTACTTTATTTTTATTTTTTATTTTCTTTATTATTTGATTTTTTTTTTTAATTTTATCTTTATTTTTTTTTTTTAATTTTAATTTTTTTTTTATTATTTCATTTTTATTTTTTTTTTTTGATTATTTTATTTTTATTTTTGTATTATTTTATGTTTTATTTTTTTATTATTTTGGAGGGGAGAAGAGGAAGAAGTAATTCTTTTCAATTAATTTTTAAATATTTTTTTTTTATCAATTGTAAACGAATACAATGAATTTAAATAAATTTATCTTTTTTAAATTTTTATTTTTTACTTTAATTAACCTCAAAGAATGCCACGCTGCTACTGAGACGTAAGGGTGGGGGGGGGGGGGGGGGGTACAATGAATTAGCGGCATCCTAAGTGGGGAGTTGATCAGCAAGTTGGGGAGAGGGGGTCTTGGGTTATATATTCATTACACCAACATCATCTAGGAATTTCTCATCTTTTTTTTCTTTTTTTTTAATGATATTTCACCCCCAAACAAGGCAGGACGCCACTGTAGACGTAAGGGGCTACTGAGAATTAGGGTGTAGGTTGAGGGTGTCATTCTAAGTTGGGAGCTGTGCAGCGAGATGTCTGTTTACATTAGTTTTAAACCTCTGCATGTCGGTACTGTCGGGGAAACAGGGAGCAGGGAGGAAGTTCCAGAGGCCAGCAGCACGAAGAAAGAAGCTATTGGAGTAGAAGGCTCTCCGGCATCTGGGGACCTCCACAGTGAATGGATGGGATTTAGCTGATTGTTGAGTTGGTTTAGTGAATTTATGTCGAGGGGGCACAAGAGTAGCCAGTTCATCGGAGCATAATCCATTGAAGTATTTGTAAAACAAGCACAAGGATGCTACATTGCAGCGATGGGACAAGGACTGGAGCTTGGTTGACCTATTAGGTTGGCGACTGTTTTTTGGACCTTGTCTAAGAGGGAGAGACTAGTAGATGATGCACCAGCCAAGATGTGGCAACAATACTCTATGCATGGGCGGATGGTGGCTTTGTAGAGATACAGGATAATGTCAGGTGTGAGGAGTTTTCTAGGGAGCCAACCTTCTTTGCTGCAGCCTTGGCAATGTCTTCAATATATTTGTTCCAATTCATGTTACCTGTGAAGGTTAGGTCAAGGAGTTTGAATGTTGAACTCACAACGTTTCGGCCGCTGTAACCTCCGGCCTTCTTCAGGTGTATCTGTTTAAACTCGGGAATACTTCTGTCGAACTCAAGGACCCGTGGCGCAGTGGATATAGTACTAAGTTAAATTCAGTTACAAGTGATATTCATCTGAAGGTTAAAGGTTCAATCCTCGGTTTTGGTAATACGAAGAATAGCGAATTACTGAAGACTACTCCCAGTCATGGCTGACGGAATGAGAGAATGCTATCCCAGTGGATTAAATAAAGGGTTCCGTTCGAAATTCCGTCCAGATTCCCGAGTTCGACAGAAATATTTCCGAGTTCAAAGAGATACACCTGAAGAAGGCCGGAGGTTACAGCGGGCGAAACGTTGTGCTGATAACACTCAAGATGAGAAATGTAGTCTGAATAACCCAAATTATACAAATTATCAATCCTCATCTTAAAAATTCAGAAATATAAGCATCTAGGAAGTGGTTAATTACCTTGCTTCTCTGTCGCGTAAAAAGGGACCGGACGGACGGGGGTGGGGGCACAATTTTATTTTCCATACTTATGAAGACTGTTAATGAATAATACATTAACATACAGCAAGTTTAAATGTTAATCAATAATACATTAACATATTAACATACAGCATGTTTACCTCGTTTGATGTAACCGTGGATCTATTTATTTTCAAATTTAATTCATATTTTAAATCCACAAACTTTTTTTTTTTTTTGCATAAAATATCCACTTACTCTTCTAGCTAAATGCTGATCCTCTTAAAAAATAATATTAATAAAAATGACTTAATTACAAATAAATGTATTCCAATAAAATAGTACCTGCCTTCCGGTGTTTGTGTATAGACACAATTATTTAAGATTCTGCCTGCCACCCCGCCCCCAATTAAAAAACACAAAATAAATCATTGTCTCTATGTAAGTATACTGATGTGAGGATGGTCTTTTTGGTGCTTCTACTGTTTCACAATGACATTAAAATATTTAAAGAAATGTATAAACTTTTTTATGTACTTCCGTGTTTGTTGAAAATAAGACTGGACAAAAAAAATATGCAAATTCATCCAGTATTTATTAAATTATAAGAAAAAAAAAAATAAAGCTATCTTACGTATCGTTAGACATTAATCACTTATGCAAAAGACAAGGGAGATAACTCAAATTGTGTTTACTGGTTTAACAAAAATGGCGACCGTGAGATAAAATCGTTTTTTATTTTTATTTTAATAAATACTGGATAAATTTGCGTAATCTTTGGTGTACAGTCTTCTTTTTAGCTACCACGTAAGTACATAACAAAGTTTATACATTTCTTTAGCTATTTTTTTAAGAGAGGCCTAACATTCAATTGAAACTGCAGAAGCACCAAAACTTTTTTAGTTACGAAATAATACAACCGCTTAAATGTTCATTATTATTAATTTTATAATTACAAAACACTATAATTAACTGGCGATACCAGATCAGGCTGCCCTGTGGCTCCCTGAGACGAAATTCACCTACATTGACGTTTTTTTTTTTTTTTTTTTTTTTTGTAAAACTTAATTATGTTCTACAAAACCAAAAACAAAAACAACAGCCCCTCTCCCTTTCTCCCTCCCCTTTTTTATTTTATTTTTAGAACTTGAAGCATAAATCTTTTACTATAATGACCAGATTCGGCATTAAATAACCCAAAAAGGGTTGATATGCCGTAAAACAAAACTACCAAACTAAAAACGATGATTAAACATTTGAAGATATAAAGAACTTGAAGCATAAAAACTTTTATTATAATGACCAGATTCGGCATTAAATAACCCAAAAAGGGTTGATATGCCATAAAACAAAACTACCAAACCAAAAACGATGATTAAACATTTGAAGATATAAAGAACTTGAAGCATAAAAACTTTTATTATAATGACCAGATTCGGCATTAAATAACCCAAAAAGGGTTGATATGCCATAAAACAAAACTACCAAACCAAAAACGATGATTAAACATTTGAAGATATAAAGAACTTGAAGCATAAAAACTTTTATTATAATGACCAGATTCGGCATTAAATAACCCAAAAAGGGTTGATATGCCATAAAACAAAACTACCAAACCAAAAACGATGATTAAACATTTGAAGATATAAAGAACTTGAAGCATAAAAACTTTTATTATAATGACCAGATTCGGCATTAAATAACCCAAAAAGGGTTGATATGCCATAAAACAAAACTACCAAACCAAAAACGATGATTAAACATTTGAAGATATAAAGAACTTGAAGCATAAAAACTTTTATTATAATGACCAGATTCGGCATTAAATAACCCAAAAAGGGTTGATATGCCATAAAACAAAACTACCAAACCAAAAACGATGATTAAACATTTGAAGATATAAAGAACTTGAAGCATAAAAACTTTTATTATAATGACCAGATTCGGCATTAAATAACCCAAAAAGGGTTGATATGCCATAAAACAAAACTACCAAACCAAAAACGATGATTAAACATTTGAAGATATAAAGAACTTGAAGCATAAAAACTTTTACTATAATGACCAGATTCGGCATTAAATAACCCAAAAAGGGTTGATATGCCGTAAAACAAAACTACCAAACCAAAAACGATGATTAAACATTTGAAGATATAAAGAACTTGAAGCATAAAAACTTTTACTATAATGACCAGATTCGGCATTAAATAACCCAAAAAGGGTTGATATGCCGTAAAACAAAACTACCAAACCAAAAACGATGATTAAACATTTGAAGATATAAAGAACTTGAAGCATAAAAACTTTTACTATAATGACCAGATTCGGCATTAAATAACGCAAAAAGGGTTGATATGCCGTAAAACAAAACTACCAAACCAAAAACGATGATTAAACATTTGAAGATATAAAGAACTTGAAGCATAAAAACTTTTACTATAATGACCAGATTCGGCATTAAATAACCCAAAAAGGGTTGATATGCCGTAAAACAAAACTACCAAACCAAAAACGATGATTAAACATTTGAAGATATAAAGAACTTGAAGCATAAAAACTTTTACTATAATGACCAGATTCGGCATTAAATAACCCAAAAAGGGTTGATATGCCGTAAAACAAAACTACCAAACCAAAAACGATGATTAAACATTTGAAGATATAAAGAACTTGAAGCATAAAAACTTTTACTATAATGACCAGATTCGGCATTAAATAACCCAAAAAGGGTTGATATGCCGTAAAACAAAACTACCAAACCAAAAACGATGATTAAACATTTGAAGATATAAAGAACTTGAAGCATAAAAACTTTTACTATAATGACCAGATTCGGCATTAAATAACCCAAAAAGGGTTGATATGCCGTAAAACAAAACTACCAAACCAAAAACGATGATTAAACATTTGAAGATATAAAGAACTTGAAGCATAAAAACTTTTACTATAATGACCAGATTCGGCATTAAATAACCCAAAAAGGGTTGATATGCCGTAAAACAAAACTACCAAACCAAAAACGATGATTAAACATTTGAAGATATAAAGAACTTGAAGCATAAAAACTTTTACTATAATGACCAGATTCGGCATTAAATAACCCAAAAAGGGTTGATATGCCGTAAAACAAAACTACCAAACCAAAAACGATGATTAAACATTTGAAGATATAAAGAACTTGAAGCATAAAAACTTTTACTATAATGACCAGATTCGGCATTAAATAACCCAAAAAGGGTTGATATGCCGTAAAACAAAACTACCAAACCAAAAACGATGATTAAACATTTGAAGATATAAAGAACTTGAAGCATAAAAACTTTTACTATAATGACCAGATTCGGCATTAAATAACCCAAAAAGGGTTGATATGCCGTAAAACAAAACTACCAAACCAAAAACGATGATTAAACATTTAAAGATATAAAGAACTGGAAGCATAAAAACTTTTACTATAATGACCAGATTCGGCATTAAATAACGCAAAAAGGGTTGATATGCCGTAAAACAAAACTACCACACTATAATTAATATTCATAGATAGTTAGAAAATCGAGTAAAAATACTTATATGGGGTTGAGAGGTGAGAACAGGAGTTTCTTGGGTTCTTCCTGCATAGATGCCGCAAGTTTGTTAAGACACTATAACTAATTTTTATGAAAGTAATGTTTTAATCTCTATTTATAAAATTATTGGATGAAAATAGCTGTCAAAACTTTCAATCTTTTAATTAAGTGAGGATTTGCTTGGAATTTTAAAGCCAGTTTAAATGACTTTCGATTCGACAAATTCCTTAAAAGTTTTGAAATGTCACAAAGTAATTCATTCTTGTTTCTTATTCAACTACTAACAAAATATTAAAATGGCTGACTTGTTTATGGAGAAACAAAAATGCATTATAGCGAATTTAATTTTGTAATTAATTTTTATTCTATTATTTGATAGTAAATAAAAAAAGATAATGTGTTAGCATCAAAGTTACAGTCATGCGAGAAATACACACACACACATCTAAGTTGTCGAATAATCTTATTAATATAGAGATATGGTCAAATAAAAAAAAAAAATTATAAGCAATCTTTTTTTGCTTTCAATTTTTTATTCAAATACGTTTTTTTGAAATTTTTTATTGTCTGAAGTTTTTGACATCCTGACTCAAAATGCACTAAACATTGATGTTTTATTTATTTATTTATTTTTTTTTTTGTAAAACTCAATCATGTTCTGCAAAATCCAAAACAAAAAACAATAATTTTCCTCCCTCCTCTCTTCTTTCCTATCCCCCTCCCCTTTCACTCAACCAAACACCATGAATAAATACTTAAACATACAGGGTGGGCAAAAATAAGGGTCCTATTTTTAAAAATTCATAACTTTTTTATTTATTGATTTTTTTTTTTTTTTTTTTTAGAATAAGTAAAGGACCCCTTCCGAAGCAAGCATGAGCCGTATTAGCCCTACCCTCATTTAGAAAACATTATTTTTGCTTAAAAAACTCAAAACAGTGTAAAAAACAATACTTTAGTTTTTGTAAGTTTTAAGAAGTGGTTTTCGGCTAAAATTTGTTTTGTTTATTTCAAAAAATCTCGGAAGGGTCAGTCTACACACACATAAAGTTTGGTGAGTTTAACTTTTATTTTGTGGAAGTTATTCAAATTCAAGTTATTCAAATTTAAAGATAAGACCCTTATTTTGGCCCACCCTGTATAAAGAACTTGAAGCATAAAAACTTTCACCCAAATGATCAGATTCGGCATTAAATAACCCGAAAAGGGTTGATATGCCGTAAAACAAAAGAACCAAACCGAAATTTTAAAATAATTTTCTCTTTTATTAATTTTTATTTTAAAAAGCGCAATACGTCTTAATTATTCATACAATGTTATTTATTTATTTTTAGTGGTTAATGCTTAACCTTGTATAAACCAATCAACCACCCCTCCTCTATTCCGGGTACAAAAGGGGGTGGGGTGGAGAAGACCATTCTTTTGACATAAATATAATTAATTAATTAATTAGTTAATTAATTAATTAATTAATTAGTTAATTAATTAATTAGTTAGTAGTATTAATTAGCTACTAACAAGATGGAGCAAGAATTACCTTGTCTGATATCAGTGCGGTCCAATTTAGCCGCCACTAAACAAAAAGAAAGAAAAAAACATTATTTTACGATAGAAGAACGGTACATTTGCATGTGTTGCCTGTCAGTGACGTCATTTTGTTACCCATCCAAAATCAAGCAAAGAATACGTAATTTTATGAACAGATGAAAAAATATTATTTACATTTGGATCGTGAGGCTATTGAGGTTGTTCAAAAGTTTTGTTACCTTGGTGATACCATTGGAGCACAGGGTGGTGCTGGTGCTAGTGTGATTGCAAGAGTTAGGAGTGAATAGAGAGTAAGGTTAATGAACTTCAGCCATTACTAACTAGCAGAGAGTTACCACTGTCGACCAACTGAAGCGTCTATGAAACATGTGTATGCAGTGTCGGAAATACTTCAAGGGACACACATCCATGCACAACATAGCACCTGAGAATATCTCGGCATTTAACGAGTACTGATGGAGAAGCCTTGCAATAAGCTATATTTCTGCCTTTTACTCCCTCCAACAGGGGGCTGGGGAGCTGACTGTGTATGTGAGACTTAGGGAGCTAAAAGGATGTCGTTATTCTATTACAATAAAGTGTTAGCAATAAAAACTTTTCTGGTTTCGATTCTTCATTTTTGCTGCAATACCTTTCACACATTCGGACCAATAAAGAGTAAGGGGCATAACGCAAGAGACGGAGGATATATGGATTCATACCATTCCCAAGTTCAGACCAATAAAGAGTAAAGGGCATAACGCAAGAGACGGAGGATATATGGATTCATACCTTTCACACGTTCAGACCAATAAAGAGTAAGGGGCTTAACGCAAGAGACGGAGGATATATGGATTCATACCATTCACACATTCGGACCAATAAAGAGTAAGGGGCATAACGAAAGAGACGGAGGATATATGGATTCATACCATTCACACATTCAGACCAATAAAGAGTAAGGGGCATAACGAAAGAGACGGAGGATATATGGATTCATACCATTCACACGTTCAGACCAATAAAGAGTAAGGGGCATAACGCAAGAGACGGAGGATGTATGGATTCATACCTTTCACACGTTCGGACCAATAAAGAGTAAGGGGCATAACGCAGGATATATCGATTCATACCTTTCACACGTTCGGACCAATAAAGAGTAAGGGGCATAACGCAAGAGACGGAGGATATATGGATTCATACCTTTCACACGTTCGGACCAATAAAGAGTAAGGGGCATAACGCAAGAGACGAAGGATATATGGATGCATACCTTGCTCAAGGATATGTTTTATGGAAGTCGCTCCAGACAATGTATGAAGTTATTTGATGTAAAGAACTAAAAAGAATAAAAGATGAATAATTTGCATAATAATAAAAAGGGAGAGGAAACATTTCAAAATAAGGTAGTCTTTTAACTGATGGTGATAAATTCAGAAACCAAAATAATCGAATCTAAAGTTGAAACATTAGCATGGAAGTGACGGATCCAGTCATCCACGCTGGAAATACACCAAGGGATACAACACACATCCATGCACAACATGGCACTTGAAAATACTCCAACATTTAGCAAGTGCTGATTGAGTAGCCTTTCAAAAAGCTCTCCCTGAGTTCGGTCTTCTGGGAAAGTGCCGACCATAAAGGACTATGACCTCACCTTCTACCAAGGATACTTAACTACCTTCATTATCTGTCAGTTATCAGACAAACAAAATCTGAAAGAGACCCCACCATCAGCATTCAATCTCCTGGGTTCCAAAAAGGCTAGCCAAAAGGGAAGCCCTTCAAGAGCCAATAGGGAAGAAAGGGGTTACAAGGCTGGCTTACAAAAATGTCTTCTTTTTTTTTAATGGAAATCGCTCCAGACAAGGCATGAAGCCACTTGATGTAAGGAGCTAATAAGAACAAAACATGATTATCACAAAGACAGGAGATGCCTTTTGGCCTTAGTCTTGAAAAGACCAAGATTATAGGTAGACGGAAAACAGTCAGCAGGAAGAGAGTTCCACAAGCCTACGGTTTTTGGAAAGAAGCTACTGGAATAGGAAGCTGTATTACAATGAGGTATCAAAACAGCGAATTGATGGAGACCACTAGACCAACGAGTCAAACGAGCTGGAACAAAAGAAGCAGGAAATAGATCACATAATTCTGAAGAACACATGTTATAATAGTATTTATAGAAAAGACTGAGACTAGTAGCACCACGCCTGTGAGAGAGGGTTCAGAGAAGAAGAAAGGGTGTGGCCAATCAAATTACAGATACGTTTCTGCACCTTATCAAGAACCCTCAAATTGGACAGAGATTCACAAGCCCAAATATGACAGCAGTACTTTATACATGGTCTGATTGTGGATTTGTAGAGATAGAGAATAGCCTCAGGTGTGAGAAAGTGTTTGGAGCAAAAGTGAGAACCGATTTGAGAGAAAGAGGAATAAATAAAGACCTGGACAGAGATAGGTTAGTTTGGAAATCAATTTGTAACACATGACAAGAGGAGGAGGAGGAGGAGGAGGAGGCGATGATGATGATGATGACATCATTCTTCATCACTACACGATCGTGAAGTTTTTTGTTTAAAGATGTTAAATATGTTATTCCTATTCGAAAGTCGGATCAGGGTATGGCTTAGAAATGCATATTCAACAAAAAATAAATAAAATAACTTAAATAGTTGCCAGTAAAGCTTACAAAACTGTGACACCATATTTTGCCGCGTAGAATCCCTATATTAATAAAACTATCACAGAAAACCTTGTGTGTCTGTGTTTCCCGCCTCTATGTAACTTGATACATACACATTGATTTTTTTTTTTTTTACGATTTATCAAAGACTTTTTGAAATCAACAATAAATTAATGGAAAACTAAAACGAATTTTTTAAAATCTTATTTTTATTGCATGAAATTGAACGCAAATTTTTTTAAATCTTATTTTTATTGCATGAAATTGAACGCAAAGTGGAAGCTCTTCGTGAAAATTAAAATATCTCCGATTTTTGTTTGGTTTACGGCGTATCAACCATCAATGGTTTATTCCTAGAATACAGTGCTCCTTGAGAATATCAACACCCAAGTTCGGAAAAGATTCCGACAATATTCCAAACCTTAACCCTAACCCCCAAGCTGGGAAAAGACTCCGATAATACTCCAAACCTTAACCCTAACCCCCAAGCTGGGAAAAGACTCCGATAATACCCCAAACCTTAACCCTAACCCCCAAGCTGGGAAAAGACTCTGACAATACCCCAAACCTTAACCCTAACCCCCAAGCTGGGAAAAGATTGCGACAATACCCCAAACCTTAACCCTAACCCCCAAGCTGGGAAAAGACTCCGATAATACCCCAAACCTTAACCCTAACCCCCAAGCTGGGAAAAGACTCCGATAATACCCCAAACCTTAACCCTAACCCCCAAGCTGGGAAAAGACTCTGATAATACCCCAAACCTTAACCCTAACCCCCAAGCTGGGAAAAGACTCCAACAATACCCCAAACCTTAACCCTAACCCCCAAGCTGGGAAAAGACTCCGACAATACCCCAAACCTTAACCTTAACCCTAACCCCCAAGCTGGGAAAAGACTCCGATAATACCCCAAACCTTAATCCTAAACCTGTAGCATTAGTTTGGTTTGGTTTGTTCTACGACACATCAATTATCTATGCGTATTTGAATGCCAAATAAAATTATCAAATATAATTCTATAATTCGTAGAATTTGGTATATTCGGACTACTGTTCTCATCTTGGGTGTTTTTATCACGTTTCAGGCAATGTAACCTCCGACCTTCTTCAAATGAGAACACTAGTCCGAATATACCAAATTCTACAAATTATCAACCCTCATCTCAAAAATTCGAAAGCATAATTCTATAATCTAGATAATTATTTATATTCCCAGAATACATTTCTCCTAGATGGTTTGTTTTACAGCACATCAACCAGCAATGACGAATAAAGGTGTCAAATATAATTCTATAGGTCAGACAATTATTTATATTCCTAGAATAGATTGCTATTTGAAAACATTATATTTTGAGAATAGCCACGCTCAAGTTGGGAAAAGACTCTGACAATTCCCCAAATAACAAGCCGCGCGTGCGTGGTCCCCCTCTGTATGTGACTTGATGTGGCGAGTGTAAAATGCAATAAATTTGGGCAATTTGGGGCATTTTGAGCCCCCTTTGACCCCCTGGGGGCGCAAACCAGAATTTTTCTGAGGTCAAGGATGCTCATTTTATATCCAGAACAATTGCCTCTACATTTTGGCCAAGTTTCAGAAAAATTGAATGGATGGATCAAACGTTACGGGAGAAAAGGGTCATTTTTTGCCATTTTGGGGGCTTTTGACCCCCTGGGGGCGCGAACCAGATTTTTTCCAAGGTCAGCGATACTTATTTTCTATTAGGAACACTTGCCTCCACATTTTGGCCAAGTTTAAGAGAAATTGAATGGATGGATGAAAAGTTATGGGGCAAAAAATGTAATTTTTTGCCATTTTGGGGCCTTTTGACCCCCTGAGGGGCTAACCAGATTTTTTTTCAAAAATCGGAGAATGTCACTTTCTAACCTGACAAAAGTTACAACTTCATGCAAAATTTCAGAGAAATTTAATGGATGGTTGCGGAGAAAAATCTAGAAGGGCATGCCTCAAAATATAAGTCCCCCGATTTTATAAATCGGGGGACCAATTAAATATAGAATTTCTTGGTACTCTTATAGCTGACGCACCAAGTTTGCGTGACTTTGCGTCGTCAACGTTCGGGCAGGAGCTTCCTGGTCCTTTTGGCAAGGAGCAAAGTATAGTATATGTTCTGATGCGACACTTAGTCTTTTCTGTCCTTGGTCAGTGAAGGAGAACTCTTTCTAGACTGAGGCAATTTTTATTTTTTCTCCAATCCAGAGCTCCCTTTTTGAGGAGCTGTTTTTTCCCTCACTTGAAACACTGACCTTGATCTTGGGCAGCCATTGTCATTCTCTCCTGATCATAGTGGAGCGATCCTCTTTTCAGCCAGTCTACAGAGCCTTCCTTATCTATATATTCCTGGGATAGTTCATCTAGGAAATATTTAGCACGTTGTTGGTTAAGTTAAAAGACTCGGAGGAATCCTATGGAAAGTAAAGAGTGAATGTTACCAAGACCAAAGTGATGATTAGTGATTGGAGTGTTGGAAAGCTCCCCAAAATAAGGAAAGTTCCCCTGCTCAGTTTGTGGAAAGGAAGTCGGGTGCAGTTCAATTTTTTTGTGGTACTTGTAAGCATTGGGCGGATGGTGGCTTTGTAGAGATATAGGATAATGTCAGGTGTGAGAAGCTTTCTACCACGGTAGAGGGAGCCCACCTTCTTTGCAGCAGCCTTGGCAATGTCTTCAATGTATTTGTTCCAATTCATGTTACCTGTGAATGTTAGGCCACGGAGTTTGAATGTTTTTTGTGGTATTTGTAAGCATTGAGGACAGAAGACGTGCAGTAAAATGAGGTTGAGAGAAGATAACCAGTTTGTGTGCAAGAAGTGTAAGACAATGGAGATGGATGAGAAGTCAGATGTGGAGAAAGTGTATCTGGATGGTGAAGCTATTGAGGTTGTAGAGAAGTTTTATTAGCTTGGTGATACCATTGGAGCACAGGGTGGAGCAGGTGCTCGTGTAATTTTAAGCGTTAAGAGTGGATGGTGTAAGTTCATGGAACTTCTACCATTACTAACCAGCAGAGCGTTATCACTGTCGACCAAGGGAAGAGCTTATCAAGCATGTGTACGCAGTGTGACGATATATATGAGCGTAACCCGGCCAGTGAGGCTTGAGGATATGTGTTGCATGGAGAGAAACATGAGAATGATACAATGGATGTGTAATGCGAGTCTTAAATACAGGCTTAGATCTGATGACCTCAGAGGAAGATTACATTTGGACAGTATAGGGAGATGTGTACAGAAAACGAGACTTCGATATTATGGCCACGTTAGAAAGAATAGATGGGAGTTCTTGGTTTAGTATATGTAGCACAGTTGAGATAGCAGGGTCAGTTGGCTGAGGTAGGCCAAGGAACACATGATAGGAAGTGATAAGGATGGACTTGAGAGAAGAAAGGAAAAATAAAGACCTGGCCAAACATAGATTAGTTTAGAAGTCATTTTTTTTTTTTAATGGAAATCGCTCCAGACAAGGCATGAAGCCACTTGATGTAAGGAGCTAACAAGAACAAATATGATTATCACAAAGACAGGAGATGCCTATTGGCCTTAGTTTTGAAAAGACCAAGATTATAGGTAGGAGGAAAACAGTCAGCAGGAATAGAGTTCTACAAGTCTGCGGTTCTTGGAAAAGAAGCTACTGGAATAGGAAGTTGTATTACAATGAGGTATCAAAACAATGAATTGATGGAGACCACTAGACCAACGAGTTAAATGAGCTGGAACAAAAGAAGCAGGGAATAGATCACATAATTCTGAAGAACACATGCCATAATAGTATTTATAGAAAAGACTGAGACTAGCAATATCACTTCTGTGAGAGAGAGAGTGCAGAGAAGAAGAAAAGGGTGTGGCCAATCAAATTACAGATACGTTTCTGCACCTTATCAAGAACCCTCAAATGGGACAGAGATTCATTCACCAGCCCAAATATGACAACAGTACTCCACACATGGTCTGATTGTGGATTTGTAGAGATAGAGAATAGCCTCAGGTGTGAGAAAGTGTTTGGAGCGATA
This sequence comes from Sepiola atlantica, assembly GCA_963556195.1. Classification (NCBI taxonomy): domain Eukaryota; kingdom Metazoa; phylum Mollusca; class Cephalopoda; order Sepiida; family Sepiolidae; genus Sepiola; species Sepiola atlantica. Next base: position 216,592,765 of record OY744518.1, read on the forward strand.
GAGAGAACCGATTTTACAAGAAGCAGAAAGAGCAATGGATCTAATGTATGAACTCCAAGAAAGATTTTATGAGAAAAAAAGACCAAGAAGTTTCAGAGTCGATTTCTCCTCAAGAGTAGAGCCATCCATGAGAATCTCAGGAAGAAAAGGGACACACCTACGATTGAAAGACACAAGCTGAGTCTTAACTGGATTAAATGAAACAAGCCATTTCGTACAATTTATAAAAGTCGTCCAACACATGCCAGAATGTAAATTGGACGTTAAACGGAATATGATGATGATCCAAAAGATTCATGCACATGTGAAGTGTACACGATGACAAGCAAGCAAGCAAGATAACAACATCACCGGTGTTAGTAGCATACAACACATGTGCAACATAGTCAGCAGATTTACGCAGTTGCAGCAACTGCGTAAAACTGCTGGTGTTAGTAACAATAGAATTGCTGAATTAAATAAATTTGCGATTTTTTTTTTTAAATGTGAAATATGTTTGCGGCTTTTATCATCCATGTCGACGGCATATCAACAGTTTATAAGTTGATTAAAAAAAAAAAAAGAAGAGTTCGTCTTTTGTGGAAAGACATTTTCACTTGATTATCTCCCATTTATTAATTCTCTATTCTTTGAAGTCTTTAAAGGATTACGTGGATTGGTATTGGAAGATGGAAATAAAACCACAGGTGATAATTAGAGCGGAGATGAAAGAAAGGAGAAAAAAAATAAGAACTATTGAATGTGTGAAAGAAAGAGAGACGATAAAAAGTGAGAGAGAGGATAGAGAGAGAGAGAGACAGAGAGAAAAAGAGAGAGAGAAAGAGTGAAAGAGAGAGAGAGTGAAAGAGAAAGTAAAAGAGAGAAAGAGAGAGAAAGAGAGAGGGAGAGAAAAAGAGAAAGAGAGAGAGAGAGAGAAAGAAAGAGAGAGAGAGTGAGAGAGAGAGAGAGTGAAAGAGAGAGAGAGAAATAGAGAAAGAGAGAGAAAGAAAGAGAGAGAGAGAGAGAGAGTGGGGCTAGAGACAGAGAATGAGAAGTGTGAGACAAACGGGAAGGGGTGAAAAAGAGAGTGACAGAAAAGAGAGAGAGAGTGGGGACAGAAAACGGAAGAAGGGGAGGAGGGAGAGAAACAGAGATGAAGAGGAGGAGAGAGAAAGAGTGGGCATCCACGGCTGGTCATTATTGCTGATAGAAATCGCCTCAATTTGAGTGAATTGCCTCTGAGGACCGAGAACATAACGTGGGCTGCACTTACCCAACAAAAACAAAAGTAATTTTAACTATGTTGGGAATTTCTCTTTTCATAAAATAAAAATGATCTCACAATGAAATTCACATGTGTACAAATCTATACAGTCCCAACCGGAAGTTTGTAGTAATCAAAAATAAAATATACAATAAAGGAAAAAAAAAAACTTCAAAAAAATAAATACATAAAAATTTTTTTTAAAAAAACGCTTTTTAGCAAACAAAACAAAAAAAAAAAAATCAAAGCAATTTTGAATAAGCAAATTAAAAAGAAACAAAACAAAAGCCGTGAGTATTTATGGGTATGTTTTTATTTTTTTAATTTTTTTTAATGGGAACAGAAGAGGTGAGTAGACAAAGGAAATCAATGATAATACATCGATCAAGAAAGGGAGAGAAAGTGAGACGAACATAAAGACGATTGTATGGTTGGATCTTTTTTTTATGGCATATCAACCCTTTTGGCATTATTTAATGACAAATTCAGGCATCTTTCTAAAATGTTATGCTTCGACTCTTTTAATATCTTCAAACATTTATAAATTAGTTTTTTTGTCGTCATATATTTTGTAACTTAATCGTCTGCAACCGACAGATTGTACTTAATCAACAGCTGATAATTACAACTACTCCGGCTCAGAATGGGCCAGAGAGCAATGGCAACTCAGAGGAGACTCTACATTCCTCAAATCCACACTACCAGGAAACCTTTCTCCCAGGCAGTACCTCCGAAAGGCGGAGGGTGAGGTTTATTACGTATCGTCCAAAACATTTTCAGTCGTGCGGAAATGCCAAGAGAAATGCAATTATTTTTGCAACTCGTCGCAAGTGCCTCCTGGAGGCAAGTTAATAATCCCTCCCCTACATTTGATGTTGAAACACAAAACCTACTGTAAACTATTCATTGAACATACGTTGCTATTTCACTCAGCGATGGGAGAAGAGAGTTCATACCTTTATTAATGGAAGTAAACACAATAAAAGGCAGAAGTAGATAAACTAAACTGAATTTTGGTTTGCGAGAAAAAAAAAAAAAGAATCAGAGCTACTCGTATTAAAGACAGATACAGATAAATGTTTGTATATATATAAAAATCTAAATATATATATATATATATATATATATATAAAGAAGAGAACTAAAAGCGAACTTTTAGGAAAGGTAAAACCTATTGTGAAAGGTATACAGCTCAATATACCAGATAGAGCAGATAGATAGGTAGAAGGATGAAAAGGAATTAGAAAAGTGATTTCCTCTGATGATAAGATTTTGATCTTTGAAAAGCCTGGCTTAAGGAAAAAAATTAAATAAATTGCCTTTTTGCGGAATATACCTTGCATTGAGCAACTGAATTGAAAAAGATCTGCCTCCGTCGCTTTTCTAATTCCTTTTCTATCCTATCATTCATATATATATATATATATATATATATATATATATATATATATATATATATAATACAGCTACGTCTATATCCACAAAGTAAAAATCCAGTGAATTCTTACTGTGTTTATATAAAAGTGCTCAATAATAAATAGAGCTGTTTATGAGATATGAATTTTTTTTATTTATACAAACATTATTTGGCTACACATTTGCAGACATATTTCGGTCAAAGCTATAAATAGTCAGACCTGTTCAGGCTAACACCTTTTTACTACGGCTGCAAGAAGTGGAAGTGGTTTCGTCTCGAAGAGGTCTGGTTATTTATAGCTCTGACTAAAACATGTCTGCAAATGTGTAGCCAAATAATGTTTGTATAAATTTTTAAAAATGATACCTAATATATATATATATATATATAGGCAACAAATCATTATTAATGCAGTTCTCGTTGAAGACAATGGAACTTTTTCTTTTTGTGATTTTTCTTGTTAGTTTCTCGACGCGGTGAGCAAGTTTTCTGTTTTCGGGTGTTAATTTAAATATTGTGGCTCCGAGTGTTTCAATCTCTCGATCGTCATCAGGAGGTTGTGTCTTAGCGTTTTTCTTGGTTCTGTTAGCTTTTTTATAGTTTTTTTTGTTGTTGTTTTTTTAATTATTGAAACTTAATCAACAACAGCCGCCATTTGTCGGAAATAATGTTTAAAACCCATGAAAAGAAAAGCTATTTTTAATACATTTATATTATTTGGATAATTCAGACTACTATTCTCAGTTCGGTTTTTATTTTCACAACGTTTCAGCCGATGTAACCTCCGACCTTTTTTCAGGTGCATCTTTTCTAACTCGGAAACCTATATAGAATTTCGAACAGAACCCTTTATGTAGTTCCGTCAGACCAGATTGAAGTGTGAAGTTGTTTGCAGCTATTATCGTTTATAATAAGGATCGAACTTTAAACCTTAAGAAGACTGTCACTTAGAACTGATTGTTACTCAGGGCCTTTATCCGTTGCACCACGTATCCATGTGGACAATTCAAGTATGAAATTTGGGAGCCTTAAACCTAATCATGTCTGGATTTGTAGTAATAACACTTATTATATGTATATAAAATTTCTTTGGTGCTTTGTTACATTAGGACCCGAGCTAACTTTGACCCCGTCGTTAGGGTTAGGGTCAAAGTGGGAGTTAGCATTTATGGTTAGGGTCATGGTCAAAGTTAGCGCGAGTCAGGTTAGGATCAAAGTGGGCGTTAGGGTTATCATTAGGGTCAGGGTTAGGGTTTAGGGTCATGGTCAAAGTTAGCGTGAGTCATGTTAGGGTCAAAGTGGGTGTTAGGGTTAGGGTTAGGGTCAAAGTGGGTGTTAGGGCTATCATTAGGGTCAGGGTTAGGGTCATGGTCAAAGTTAGTGAGTCAGGTTAGGGTCAAAGTAGGCGTTAGGGTTAGCATTAGGGTTAGGGTTAGGATCAAAGTGGGTGTTAGGGTTATCATTAGGGTCAGGGTTAGGATTTAGGGTCATGGTCAAAGTTAGCGTGAGTCAGGTTAGGGTCAAAGTGGGTGTTAGGGTTAGCGTCAGAGTTAGGGTTAGGGTCAAAGTGGGTGTTAGGGCTATCATTAGGGTCAGGGTTAGGGTCAAAATTAGCGCGAGTCAGGTTAGGGTTAGTGTCAAAGTGGGCATTAGGGTCAAAGTTAGCGTGGGTCCTAATGTAACAAAGTACCATCTTGTTTTTATTGGTTCCTATTTTGTATTTAATTCTATCCTGAAGAAGGTCAGAAGTTACAGCAACCGAAATGTTTAAGTAACCAAAATGAGAATAGTAGTCAAAAAGAATAAAAAATATCAATCCTCATCTCAAAAATTCCGAAACAAATGTTCAAGTACTTTTAGAAATATGATCAGTTTTTGTCTAGATAATTGCGTTTGTTTTTATATCCACTCAAAATGCGGGAGATCTCTATGCTTCACCTTGTGTGTAATGAGACACCTAGTGGCGACAGGAGAATGTATCAACAAAAAATTTGAGGACACAACAACCAAGATGAGGATACCCGTTTTCTATATCCAGTTATGAGAAATGAAAAAAGGAAAACCGAAAATTACTTATGTTCATCGACGTCTTTATTATATTTCGGAAATTTTTAGATGAGGATTGATACTTCCGGGTATGTAGACTACCGTTTTCATATTGGATGTTATTTTCACAGCGCTTCGGCAGATATAACCTACGGGGGTACGGAATTAATTACAACCCGGAAGTAATTACAACTCGAAATTAATTACAACTTGGACTTAATTTATCAATTTTATTTGTTATTCAACTAATAAATCTCATTTTATTTCTTTCATTTGCAAAATTATATTGTACGAATTAAAAAAAAAAGTTTTATTTCATTTTATCATCAAGAATTTGTAAAGTCGTATATTAATCATATTTTTTAAAGAAATTTGTAAAGTCGTATATTAATCATATTTTTTAAAGAAATTTGTAGTATATTTTATCATTTAAGAAAATTTGTAAAGTATATTTATCATATTTTTTAAAGAAATTTGTAAAGTATATTTAGATTTAGATTTCGCTTACGAGATTTCTAATTCCTCGGCGACATATACAATTACTTCCGGTTTGTAATTAATTCCGTCACCCTAACCTACTTCAGGTGCAACTTGCCAAACTCGACAATCTGTAGGAAATTTCGACTAGAACCTTGCTCTCATTCCGTCAGCCATGACTAGGTAGAAGTCTTAAGTAATTCGTAATTGTATTCGTAGTATCGACCTTAATTAGGATTGAACCTTCAACCTCCAGAAGACTGTCACTTAGAACTGATTATTACTAAGCATTTTTATCCATTGCGCCACGGGTTCTTGCGTACAGTATCCAGAGTTCGACAAGATGCGCCTGAATTTTAACTTTTTTTATTTTTCTTTGCATCTTTCATCTTGAGAAAGTCTTTGAACATAGAAACAATTTTCGGTTTTCCTTTTTTCATTACGTGGATACGTTTCTGGTACCCAGACAGTTCCCCAGGGAGCTATTCCTGATAATAGTACCTCTCATGGGTTTCGTGGGATGCCAGATGTCAGGCATGGCGCTTTACTGTCTAGCACGGCCCCATACTATGGCAAAGGTCACATCAACAAACACAGAGATCTCTGACTGCTGGAAGGGTCAGAGTTGGTGACAGGAAGGGCATCCAGACGTAAAAAAACCCTGCTCCAGAATCACATGGCAGTCAGTGAAAAGTTTAACAGTGAACACGAGGCCGGACACAACAGATCGTAAGCAGTGGCAAATCGACACAGTCAATTGTCACAATCGTGATCACTGGAGACTTAGCATAAGGACAGCCAGACAACGTCGAACCCTTATCGAAGGGAACGTAGTCAGTAAACCTGAATAGTGAGTGTAAGAGAGTGATTACATTAGATTATTAATTCTACAACTACTATCATCATATTCAGTTACGTGTGAAGTGTATTGACATCGCAGAAACAATTTTAAATAGAGTTCACACCATTGCTCGAATGACCAACATCGTTCTGCCAAAGAAATGAAGATAGAAGAGGAAAAGGACCAAATATAGTTGCAGCACCTCAAGTATGCTAGTATGAAAATTTAATCATGTATGCCTACATAGGCATCTCTACATGAAAGCATCCGTATTAAAAAAACACCTCAACCAACCCGCAATCATCATCTTTTAGAAAACATTCAAATGTAAAAATAATTGAACACATAAGTATCGAGACTACGGAAAGATATGTTAGCGACCTAAGAATTAAAGATACTTAAAGTTGGACTCAACCGACATTAAATTAGAACCCAACACCAAATTCTTAATTTCACACTCAAATATAACTGACAAACACAAGATTTATCTCAAATTAGAAATAAATTATTTGGATCAGTTTCATGAATATATTTTGACAATAATATCTTCAACGTTCAAATTGGGGTCAAAAATGGACGGTAACTTTTAATGTCACAAAGACAAAGCTACTTTCCTTCAATAACTACAAGAAACCTCTTCAACCACCGATTGTCATGGCAAATAACACCCTACCTGAGAGTTCATCATTCAAACTCCTCGGCTTAACATTCACAGGTAACATGAATTGGAAGAAATACATTGAAGACATTGCCAAGGCTGCAGCAAAGAAGTTGTCCTCCCTCTACCATGCTAGTAAACTTCTCACACCTGACATTATCCTGTATCTCTACAAAGTCACCATCCGCCCATGCATGGAGTATTGTTGCCACATCTGGGCTGGTGCACCATCCACTAGTCTCTCCATATTAGACAAGGTCTAAAAAAGAGTTGCTAACTTAATAGGTCCCTCACTATCCACCAAGCTCCGGCCCCTGTCCAATCGCCGCAATGTTGCATCTTTGTGCCTGTTTTACAAGTACTTCAATGGATTATGTTCTAACGAACTTGCTGCTCTAATGCCCCCCTCGACGTAAATACAATAGACCAACCCGACAATCAGCTAAATCCTATCCATTCACTGTGGAGGTCCCAAGATGCCGGAGAGCCTTCTACTCCAATAGCTTCTTTCCTCGTGCTGCTGGCCTCTGGAACTCCCTCCCTGCCCCCCGTTTCCGACTGTACCGACATGCAGAAATTTAAAACTACTGTAAACAGACATGCCGCTGCTCCCAACTTAAGATGACCTCCAAAAACTTACACCCTAATTTTCAGTAGCCCCTTACGTCTACAGTGGTGGCCTGCCTTGTTTGGGGTGAAGTATGATAAAAAAAAATTTTAAATCAACAGCTACACACAGCGTCTCCATTTTAAAAAATTCTTGTTTTTGAAATAACGTATCCAATAACAATAGATGCAAAAACAAACTTTGATTACAATTCTTAATTTTCCATTTGAAGAAGAGATTTATCTCGACAGATCATCGGTCGTTTTAAAAGATGTAAAATAAAAAAGAAATAAACACAATTTAAGTTCCCGCCATTTTTTTTTTTTTTTATTATTTTGTCAAAATTTTTTTGTTTTGTTTTACCTCCGCCCCCGAGAATTCTAGTTTGGAATCATTGTAATTTTTTATTTTTTTTTTTATTTTTTATTTATTTTTTTTTTTTTTAGTTAATTTAAATTAATTAATGTTTATTTTCAGACGATTAAAATGGAATATCAAGTTAAGAAAAATTAACATTTTCGACACATCCTTTTGTTTTTTTTTAATTTTTAATTTTTTTTTATTTCTACCAACAAGCTATTGCAAATTTTGTTGACCACTGCAAAGAAGTTGTAAACAACAAGGGAGAATACGTAATTAATTAATTTTTTAAATTTTTTATTAAACCTTTTAACTTAGTTGGCAATCCAATACACCTACATCTCATCCTGATTTAACACACTATAATACAAATATTCTGCTAGGTTTTGTTTACTTTTAGAAGCACGTGGGGTTTGAGCATCATTTGTCTCTTTTCATCTACCAGTATAACTGGGGTGCTGAAAATATACTTGGTCCAAAGAAAAATATCTGCTTAAACGAAAAAAATAAATGAAGAAATTTAAATACAGTTTTAATGTGAGGGCATTATTATTATTATTTCTTTTTGTTTTGTTTTTTTTTTTTGTTTTTATTATGATCATTATTTCCATAAAGAAATAAAAAATGTTTAATAGAAAATGTTCAAATATATGTTGCAGATCTGTACACACAACATAAAAAAACAACATCGCAAAAACGGCCATTCAGACGTCATTTCCGAAACGGGATCAAGACAGCGGACCTTTGTGCATGTAAAGGGCTCAATATCTTTTCAGATAGAACTTTATAACAATAAATAATTAATTTGACTTATCTGAACACTACTGCAGTTTCATGGTATATCCATTACTCAGCCACGTTCATACAATATTTGACAAGGTATGGCATAAAGGGCTTCTCCTGAAAATACGCTCATACGGTATTATTGGGCAACTACTTAATATAATTAGATCCTTCCTAAACAAAAGAAAAATCCAGGTTGTCCTCGATGGCCGTTTATCTAAGCAACATTACATAAATGCTGGTGTGCCCCAGGGATCTATTCTTGGACCTTTGTTGTTCCTGATCTATATAAACGATCTCCCTGATGACATAGAGTCAGAGATTGGTTTATTTGCTGACGACACCACGCTTTACTCTCGCCATGTTGGCAAAACAAACGCGATCATATCTGAGGCAATGGCTGAATCCTTAGAAAATGACCTCCAGGCTGTAGTGGATTGGGGCCATAAATGGTTGGTGACTTTTAATGCCGCAAAGACTAAGCTCCTTTCCTTCAACAACTACAAGAAGCCTCTCCATCCACCGATTGTCATGGCAAATAACACCCTACCTGAGAGTTCATCATTCAAACTCCTTGGCCTAACCTTCACAGGTAACATGAATTGGAACACATACATTGAAGACATTGCGAAGGCTGCCGCAAAGAAGGTTGGCTCCCTCTACCGTGCTAGTGGACTCCTTACACCTGACATTATCCTGTATCTCTACAAAGCCACCATTCGCCCATGCATGGAGTATTGTTGCCACATCTGGGCTGGTGCATCATCTACTAGTCTCTCCCTCCTTGACAAAGTCCAAAAAAGAGTCGCCAACCTAATAGGTCCCTCACTGTCAGCTAAGCTCCAGCCTCTGTCCCATCGCCGCAATGTGGCATCCTTGTGTTTGTTTTACAAATACTTCAATGGATTATGCTTCGATGAGTTGGCTACTCTGGTGCCCCCTCGACGTAAATTCACTAGACTAACTCGACATTCTACTAAATCTCATTCATTCACTGTGGAGGTCCCCAGATGCCGGAGAGCATTCTACTCAAATAGCTTCTTTCCTCGTGCTGCTGGCCTCTGGAACTCCCTCCCTGCCCCCCGTTTTCCCCGACAGTACTGACATGCAGAAATTTAAAACTAATGTAAACAGACATCTCGCTGCTCAGATCCCAATTTAAGCTGAACCACCAATCCTTCTCCCCTTTTTCTTTTTTCTCAGTAGCCCCTTACGTTTACAGTGGCGGCCTGCCTTGTTTGGGGTGAATCATGTAAAAAAAAAATAAAATAAAATATTTCTCGAGATTATAAATTCGAACGAGAAAAATTTTTATTTGTCATACAAATGTTTCACATCTTTGAGGAATATCAAACGCTGTTGATGGATTGATAAACCATGAAATTGCAGTCAAGCGCTCAGAGAAGTTAAATTAATTATTTCAGATTGAAAATAAGGATAAAATCTGACAGAATGTATAGAAAGAAAGGGTATCAAATATACCATCTCGGGCATTTTTAACGACAGCTAACAGAACGAAAAAGGGGTAAAAAACAAATAGGCAAAAAATAAATGTTACCAAAGGCAAGATAAGTTATTTTTCTACTAACCTGGATAAGTTTATTTGTGTTTTAACTTATTTTAAAGCGTTTTTTAGTTCGATTTAAAATTAGTGTCGAGACGCCATCTTAGAATTGAAAACAACAAAAAAAATTTAAACCAACAGCTACACACAGCGTCTCCATGTAAAAAAACATTCTTGTTTTTGAAATAACGTATCCAATAACAATAGATGTGCAAGCAAAAACGAACTTCGATCACAATTCTTAATTTTCCATTTGAAGAAGAGATTTATATCGACAGATCATCGGTCGTTTAAAAGATGTAAAATAAAAAAGAAATAAACACAAGTTCCCGCCATTTTTTTTTTTATTATTATTTTGTAAAAAAAAAATTTTTTCCCCTCCCCCCCGAGAATTCTAGTTTGAAATCATTTTGTAATTTTTTTTTTTTTTTTAATTAATTTAAATTAAAATAAGTTAAAACACAAATAAACTTATCCAGGTTAGTAGAAGAGTAACTTATCTTGCCTTTGGTAACATTTATGTGTTGCCTATTTGTTTTGTTTCCCCCCCCCCTCTTTTTTGCGTTCTGTTAGCTGTCGTTATAAATGTCCACCATCTCTATTTCACTCTGAAGAAGTTTCTGCCAAAGAAACGAAATATTTGTCTACTGATGTGTTTTTAGAATGTGATTTTGTCTTTTCTATTTTGTGATTCGTCCACTTCTTTATATTCGTTCGATACATATATAGATACAGACACAAAAGAAACGGATCAAAGGTTTCATAGACATAATGTCTCCAGATTCCCAGGAATCATAGCAGACACGCATAACTAATCTTCAGGGTTACAAGCCGACACGGAAGATTTGCTATACATATCTGCTACGATTCCCGGGAATCTGGAAGCATTCTGACTATGAAACCTCGGGTTAATTTCTAAAACTTTTGTCTGTACCTATTTAATATAATTGATAATATTTATATATGTTTCGGAATTTTTGAAATGAAGGTTGATAATTTGTAGAATTTGGTATATTCGGACTACTGTTCTCATCTTGGGTGTTTTTTATCATAATGCTTCTTCAGGTGTACCTTGTCGAACTTGGGAATCTGGACAGAATTTCAAAGAAGCAGCACATATGTTAGGCGACAATGACTTACTAAACAGACCTAGTATAGAATTCAATACAATATGGGAACCTATAAATATAAATAATAGATAAGTAGTGATCTATAGTGATAAGTAGTTAGATCAAAAACAAAAACAAGAATAGGTTTAAGGCTCCCAAAATTCATACTAGAATTGTCCGTAAAATTCAGTTCTAAGTGACAGTCATCTGAAGGTTGAAGGTTCAATCCTCAGTGTGGGCGATACAAAGAATTACAAATTACTGAAGACTGGAACGAGAGCATGCTACCCCCGTGGATTTAATAAAGGATTCCGTTTGAAATTCCGTCCAGAAAGATTCCCAAGTTCGAGAAGGTCGGAGGTTATATACGTGATAAAAAACACCCAAGTAGTCTGAATATACCAAATTCTACAATATTTATATATGTTTGACTCTTATTCCGGTAATTGAGCACTCTGGTCAACTAAAAAAAAACTGTATACATTATATATATATATATATATATATATATATATATATATATATATATATAGACAAGTAATAGTTACAGCAAAAAGACTAAGACAATATTATTCCACAATTTTTTATATATTTTTTTTCAATTTTTTTTCAATTTTTATTTATTTGACTTATTTAATACACAATAAAAATGAAGAGATGGAAAAAGGCAAAACAAAGACAACAGAAAAATATAAACTTGTTCGGAAAAAAGTCGACAGATAAAAGTTAACATGTGACTTTTCGTTTTTTTGTTTTTTTTTTTTGAAGAAAAGGTAAAAATGCCTTCAAGGGGCCCAACAACAACAGGAAAGAAGGTAGGGGGGGGGGGGCAGAGAAAGAATCATGGATTTCCATGGTAATTAAGGAGGAGAGGTCGACAATCGTCGAGATGTCATGTTTTTCAGGGGCTTTTCTTTTTCTTCTTTCTTTTTTTTTTGGGGGGGGGGATACACATTTAAGTATTGAAAGCTTGTAAAATGCTTGCAAATTTAAATATAGCGACAAAATAAAAAATTGAAGGGGGAAGAAACGGAACAAAACATAAGAAAAGTATAAAAAAAAGCTTGAAATTATAATGAAATGATTACTTTTTATGGTTATGATAATTTATAATAAATAATTTATAGATGTATGCGTGCATATATATATATATATATGTGGGTGTGTGTGCATATATATATATATATGTGTGTGTGTGTGTGCATATATATATATATATATATATATATATATATATGTGTGTGTGTGTGTGTGTGTGTGCATATATATATATATATATATATATATATGTGTGTGTGTGTGTGTGTGTGTGCATATATATATATATATATATATATATATATATATATAGTAAGCTATGAAAATATATTTATGGCAATTAAGCTACACAGAGGCTCTCTCATTTCATCCCCGGGGGGAATCTTTTAGCCTGAAGATTCCATTCGGGGATGAAATGCGGGAGCCTCTGTGTAGCTTAATTGCCATAAATATATTTTCATAGCTTACTACCTAGCTCTACTTATGTATCGAGCACTGTAGAAGTAAATACTGAAAATTGATACATAAAAAATTATATCTCCTTATAAAATTTTATGTGGATACATGAAATAGTTATATATATATATAAAGATAAATGAAGGAAGAGAGATAAAGATGTGTGGATGACAAATCTATTTCATCTTCGATTGTTCAATGCAAGGTGTACTCGATAAAAAAACATGTTTATTTTTTCTTTCCTTAAGCCAGTCTTTTCAAAGATTAAAATCTTATCTTGCTTAAGGAAAGAAAAATGAACATGTTTTTATCGAGTACACCTTGCATTGAACAATCGAAGATGAAATAGATTTGTCATCCACACATCTTTATCTCTCTTCCTTCATTTATCTTTATAATTGCTCTATCCCGTATATTGAGCTTAAACCATTTCACTATAGGTTTACTTCTCTAAAAGTATACTTTTAGTCTCATATTATATATAAAAAAAAAAAAATTTTTAAATATATATATATATATATATATATATATATATATATGAATAAAATTAAATAAACATTAGAAAGAGTTTACGCAGATCAACCAACATTTCGATGCTTACACGTCTCGTTCAGGATTCTGAAGTGATTTAAGAAATTAAAACTGAAATTTTCCAAAGGAAACCAGACAGAGAAGGGGGGGGCCAACAGACAGTTAACCTCATTAAGCATGTCATTTATTCTTCATACAATTAGACGCCCCCCCCCCCCACCTCCAACATATTTGCCGGGTCCATGTACAATTTAACTTTCAGGAAGACCTTCCTATCCGCACCCTTCAAACACCCAGTCAACACACATACTTGGCTCTACCGCAAGCAAGTCAAAATTTATGCACATTCACGTTCCAGACACAAGTAAAATCACCTCTCACACACTATCTGTTGGCATCCCCCTTTTTTCCGTTTTGTTTCTTTTGGAAAATTTGAGTTTTAACTTCTTAAAACATTAAATATTTACATCCACAGGAAATAAGTATCAGTAATATACACCAACATCCATTGAAACATTTTCCTACATTCATGTCACTGGGTTAAATAAAAAAAACACTATTCTGAATTTAATATTTTATACTCAGGCTCGGTATTTATAAAATGAAGAAAATTAGCTTTTTTAAAACTATTAATTTATCAAATGAAGAAAATTAGCTTTTTTAAAACTATTAATTTATCAAATGAAGAAAATTAGCTTTTTTAAAACTATAAATTTATCAAATGAAAAAATTGGCTTTTTTAAAACTATAAATTTATTAAATGAAAAAATTAGCTCTTTTAAAACTATAAATTTATCAAATGAAGAAATTAGCTTTTTTAAAACTAAATTTATCAAATGAAGAAATTAGCTCTTTTAAAACTATAAATTTATAAAATGAAGAAATTAGCTTTTTTAAAACTATTAATTTATAAAATGAAGAAATTAGCTTTTTTAAAACTATAAATTCATAAAATGAAGAAATTAGCTTTTTTAAAACTATAAATTTATCAAATGAAGAAATTAGCTCTTTTAAAACTATAAATTTATCAAATGAAGAAATTAGCTCTTTTAAAACTATAAATACTAAAATTATATCATCATAAATTTATCTAACAAAAACTCAGTAAACCAATATGGTACTTAAATTCAAATAGCGTTTCCACAGAACCCAACTGTGATAGCCCACTTATGCAAATTAGCAAGAATATAAATAATAAAAAATAATACAGCACTAAGATTACAATCGGGTTCAAGGAAAAATCTATTAAGCTATTTCAAATTTAACTTCTTAAATCACTCCAGAGTCCTGAACGAGACGTGTAACTGTCGAAACGTTGGTTGATCTGCGTAGACTGTTACTAATGTTTATTTAATATTTTTATAAAAGCTCTAATTTGTATTGAGCACTTTTGAAAAAATATATTGGTTTTAAATTTATGTTATCAATAACTAATTTAATTAATATATAATATGATATATATATATATAGTAAGCTATGAAAATATATTTATGGCAATTAAGCTACACAGAGGTACCCGCGTTTCATCCCCGGGGAGAATCTTCAGGCTAAAATGCATGGAGTTATTTTTGCCGGGTGTTTTATATACACGGCTAGTTTGTTAATTCTTTGTTGTTCTCTCAGCCAATCGTTGGGCTTCCCACGAACAAAGGTGTGATTAGTGTTACTTCCTATATCCTGTTCTATTGTTCTGTTTTCTATAGATTGGCCTATATCCTGTTTCCTTTGTTGTATCAATATAATGGGTGAATTTATTTTAACACGCGGTTCCTTGTACTTCTATGTTAGGTTTTAATTTTTAAATTGTTAGGTTTTTGTCTAGTTTGTTTTGTTTTTTACTTATTTATGTATCGTTAGCCTAAGGTAAATTTTATTCTGTGTAAGCAGTTGTTTGCTATTTCACTTCTACAGTTTAATAGATTTTGAGGGTCTTTAAAGTTTAGGATTTCAAATTTCTCATTCAGACATAATCTACACGGGTCGTCTATATATATATATATATATATATATATGAGCTCTCGAACAACTTATCACAGTTTAGTAATACTCAAAATGTTTTTTAACATTGTTATAAAATCTTACCTAAAGATTTTAAGTTTTATTTTTCCACAAAACTTGCAACTTGTTTATCGTCAAGATTTCTCGTCTGGTAAATTTGACACACACACATATAGCAAAAAAAACAACTTCTGAGAACCGAATTAAGACAAATCTTGTATGAACAAAGGACTCAATATCCTTTTGAATAGAGCTATTTTTAAAATTATTTTGGAGTTTGTATCTATTTGACCACTCCTTTGTTGTCCGCCTGTCCAAAACGTCGATGCGGTGAGGTGCAAACAACATGAAACGTAAAACACAATCAGTGGCACAGGCGAACTGAACAGAGAGGAACAATTGCATACACTGCTCACTAGCTCACACGTACTATAATCTATGGTGAAGCAAATGTTACGTAATCCCTAACCACACTTCTCCTGATCCTACCTTGCTTTAGTCCAGTGAAAATAAAAAGACCGGGACGACTGGAAACAATGGATCCATATTTTTTCCGATCCAATAGTGAAAGTGATGCAGTCGCCCCGACAAAACTAACCTGTCACGCAGAGACCACAGTTTGCACCTGTAACCAGTACACCATGCCACTTCTATATACGCACATATACATACATATACACATACACCCACAAATACATATGTTTACATATACATCAAGTGACATTAGATTAAAAGTTTTATCAGACGAATGTGCAAGTTTGCATGCATAATGAGACATCAAAAAAAAAAAAAATAAAAATAAAAAAATAAAAATAAGTGATGAAAATCAGACCTGCCTCCCTTCTCCCCCTAAAAATATGTTACAATATAAATTTTTAAATATATTTATTTTTTAATGCCAAAATACGTTTGCTGTAATGTTATCAGTTGTCTCCCTGGCATGAGTTAATTATCATATCACTATTTTAGAACTCTTCACTGACATCACGCGGGAGATAAGAAAGAGCTTTCTCACTATTAAACTATAAATAAACACACGAGTTGAATAGCGTGTGCATTCTTTTGATTCGGGACTTCAGCCTTTACCTCAATATATTAAATCTACTTTTCCCAGAAGACAGATATACTACACGGCCAATTTAATGCAAATATTTTTTTTTTATTTGCATAGATGAATTTTGTTCGATGAAAAATATACTACACAGCCAATTTAATGCAAATATTTTCTTTTTAATTTGCTTGGATGAATTTTGTTCGATGAAAGGACAATGAAACACCTGTCTGTGCCCAATGTTAGGATAGAGATAATCCTAGCCAGCAATAAAGGGGGAAGGAGAAAACATTTTTATTGGCACATCCCTGGAAAGTTTCCGTATTATACAAGTTCTAAATCAGAGAGTGACGGCTCGGCTCGGCTCGAGATTAAGTTGTCTGAACACGGATGTTTGATATATGAAGCATCCCGCTAAATAGAGGTGGTGGGGGATGAAATATGAAATATCGAAGGAGAGAAATTTACTCAAAAGAAATGGATCCGTTTTTATAAATAACTTGCTGTTGGTTGTTTTTATACCTTTTTCTCTCAAGTCTATTTTTATCACCACCCCCCCCCCGAACTGAATCTGCTACCTCAACTGTTCTACGTCTACTAAACCAAGAGCTCATCTATTCTTTCAACGTGGCCATACCATCAAAGTCTACTGTCTGCACACATCTCCCTATACTGCCCAAATGTAATCTTCCTCTGAGATCATCAGATCTAAGCCTGTCTTTAAGACTCAGATTACACATCCATCATATAATTTTTCTATCACTTCTCTCCATGCAACGCATGTCCTCAACCCTCACTGGACAGGTTTCACTTCCATACATAATCACACTGCACACACATGCCGGATATACTCTTCCCTTGGTCAACAGTGGTAACGCTCTGTTGGTTAGTAATGGTGATATTCCTCACTGTTAATAATGTTCGATAGTTGGGGGAGGGGGGTGCAGAGAGTAGGAGGACTCCCTGAAAAGGGGTAGGAGTAGTAGCTGAAGTTGGAAGTGACATCATGTCGGTGGGAGGCTTTTTTATTTATTTTCTTCCTACCTCACGAATAAAGCAGAGATGAGGAAATGCCGGCTCGCTCACTGCCAGTAGGTAGGGGAAGTCGGCGTGGTGACCCGAAATGGCCTGACGATATCTATATCTCTCTATCTATATCTCTATCTATCTATATCTCTATATCTCTATCCATCTATCCATCCATCTATATCTCTATCTATCTATATCTCTTACAAAACAACCGCACAATTTGTATCATCTATTTATGTTAAATAAATCTTCTAAAACTAGACCCCGGCATCCATGCGTTATCAATCACGGACGAATGACATGAGCCAGTGGCGAGAAGCCCAAGACACATCGATTACCAAAGAAGAAACCTGGATACACACCCGCTAAGGTAAGCAGAATACAACAATGGACTATTCCAATCTTCTGTTATATAGTTAGTTTTATTACCTTCGACTGTTAATAAACAAAAAGAGAGAGAGAGAGAGAGAAGCGAGAGTGATAAAGATTGCATAAAATAAACGTGGATGAGGGGGTGGGGGGTGAAACAACAAAGAATGAGAGAGGGTGAGAGAAATAGACAGACATTTAATAAGAGATGGGTGACTTGGTGAGTAAAGTGCAAATTACGGCTAATTAGAACAATTAAAATGGATCTGTTTTTGTTTTTTTTCAAACATAACTCAATCCCCAAACTGACAAAGCATGTATTCTGTGTGATTAAAAAATATCAGGAACAAAAAAACATTGATTAACTCATCTTTAGTATAATAATAAATATTTCAATTATAAAAAGGGGTTAGGGTTAGTATAATAATAAATATTTCAATATATATTCTTATAAAAAGGGTTTCTGAAAAAACTATTTTTTTTAAACTCAAATTTTAATGAGATTCAAACCGTAGTTACTTTATACAAAATTGTATAGATTCTTAAAATCTCAGAAAATATTTTTTATTTTAAGCAAAGGCTGTGAAGTCAGATTGTCATATTTGGGCTGGTGAATCTCTGTCCAATTTGAGGGTTCTTGATAAGGTACAGAAACGTATCTGTAATTTGATTGGCCCTACCCTTTCTTCTTCTCTACACCCCCTCTCTCACAGACGTCATGTTGCTAGTCTCAGTCTTTTCTATAAATATTATTCTCGCATGTGTTTTTCAGAATTGTGTGATCTAATCCCTGCTTCTTTTGTTCCAGCTCGTTTGACTCGTTGGTCTAGTGGTCTCCATCAATTCGCTGTTTTGATACCTCATTGTAATACAGCTTCCTATTCCAATAACTTCTTTCCAACAAGTCATTCTGGTCAGTTTTATGGCCACAATGCTTCGGTCATTCTACTTTCCGTCCTTCAAGTACATTTTGTCGTAAGTCAGTAACCAGCGGATTAAATACAAGATTCGGTTTTAAATTCCTGGGGGTTATCGACTACGACAAAAGGAAACCTGAAGATGACCAAATACAATAGCTGAAACATTGCAAGAGATCAACAATCCAAAATATGCAAATAATTAAATGAAGAATAATAAAAATGAAAATAAGATTTCTCCAAAATCCAACTCCCTATTTTTTTAAATTTTTTTTTAATCCAGTTTGGTTATTTTACAGCATATCGACTCCCTTTTTTTATATTCCTTAGCTAGCAGCAAAGCGTATCTGTTCTGATACTACACTTCATCTGTTCTGACAGAGGAGAAATCTTTCTAGACTGAAGCAATTTTACTTTTTGTCCCAATTCAGAGTTCCACACTTTTTGGGGAGTTGGATTTTCCCCCATATCAAAAAATGACCTTGTGTCTAACCCTAACCCTATCATGGGGAAGCAAGTAAATAGGGACTCCGCCTTATGATTTTGTTCCGTCTCAATTGGACACGTGAAACATTAATGCACAAGATATGCTTTTCTTAGTTGGTCAGCCATTAGAGGCTTTGACCCTTAAAATTCTGTTGGCAATTTTTAAAGCCTCAATCTTATGATGAAAAAAAAAAAAAATGGCTAAAAACGTTTGGTTGTTTTAATAATGCCTTCACTTCTGCAGAGATTGTGGTACTCATATAGAGAACGCACCGCATTTCTGTGACTTCCCGTCGTCAACGTTCGGGCAGGTCTCGGAAGCGCCCGAAAGTTGACGAAACTATTAACCAATCAGGTTGCAGCAGGCATTAGACAATCAGGTTCCAAGCAAGCAGACGATAACTTTTGGAAGAAATTAATTTCTACGATCTGCAGCCCATTAAAAAAAAATTAAAAATGAATTTCTACAATTTGTGTCCGCGCGTTGAATCTCCCGAAGGACTCATTGAGTTCTGTCTAGCAAAAGACTAACCCTAACTAACCCAGAAAATGTTAAAAAAAAAAAACATTGAAAAAAAAAAATAATGAAAAAAGAACAAACAAGAAATTAGTTAAAAATTGGCTTTGTTGCTTGTTATATAATAAAAAAAAATCATTTTTTGAAACTTTTCGGTGCACAAAAAAAAAAACGTTATTTAAAAACATTTGATTAACAATGGTTCCTTTGACAAAAAAAAACATCTAATTAATAACAGTTGTTTAGCTATGGTTTGTTCGTTCTTTATTTTTATATATGTTTTTTATTCGTCTGAATTTATCGTCTGCCAGTCTTCAAATTATCATTTGGCAATTTTCGCCTCGTCAACTCTCAGACGCTTTCGAGACCTGCCCGAACGTTGACGACACAAAGTCATGGAAACGCGGGTCGTTCTCTATAAGTGTACCCAGATTGTTATGAAACTTGACAATATGACTGGAAAGACTTCGTTCATTCTTTAATATGATCTTGCCATTTGTGTTGAAATTAGAATTGTCATCAAACAAATTATTTGCGTTATCAAAAGCAGACATTTTGGAAGAATTTCTTTTCGAAATAATGCCAGTGAAAAAAAAAAAATCATCTGTCATGAAAACAATGAGATACTGAAACATGTGTCGGTACCTAAACTACGTAAGTCTCGCAAGGACTGGTAAGTGTAATTCCCCTTTCATTGGGAAATTCTACGTTTTTAAAAATAGATCTCAAGAAAAAATACTTCGTGCAGACATGCATCGTTACAGACAACATGCTGAAGTGCAAGTTTTAGAAAACCGTAATGACAATAACGTATTTAGGAGATTTTAGGAATCAGAGGGAACAGGAACAGGAAATGGCAACAACAAAAAACAAACAACAAAATAAACAACATGCACCTGAAGGCAGATTTAAAAAATGGAGGAAAAAAAAAAAAAATGGAGAAATGCTACTTGAAAACTGATTAAATTTTCAATTTTTGTTTTCAACCAAATTATTTGCAAAATAAAATAATATTAATTTTCAATCAAATTATTTGCAAAATAAAATAATATTAATATTCCAAAATAACAAAGCTGCTTATATTGAGACCTAAAAAATATTAACCCTGAATCAATATTTTTATTGATTAAAAAATAAAATACATTAAAATTAACACATTAACTTTGTCCCTACCCCAATTATAACCGCTTAGTAAATCAACTAAAAATATATGATTACATCATTTAAATATTAGTTACATGAAGAATAATCGTCAAAAAAATAGAATAGTAATTGCAGAAAAAAAGAAGTGGTAATATCCGCAGTTAATATTGTTATTGGTTGGATGAAGTTTAAAATATGAACCAACAGTCAATTGTAACTAAGTTCGGAAATAATAAATATATAACTTGAATATATATATATATATATATATATACATTTTAAAATTAAACAATTTAGCATACTCTTCATAAATGCTGTATATGAAAAAGGTTTTATTTTAATCAGTTTTGCCATCAACCACAAGTTTTTAAAAGGCTCATTTGAAGTTTTGCTCAGAAATGGTTTGCAAGACTGTAGTATGTATATATATATATATATATATATATGGTCTAAAGAAGACACTTAATGCAATTGAAATAATTAATTATCTAAAATCTAACATGTTTTTTTTTATTTTTCCATATATATATATATATATATATGTGTGTGTGTTTCGAACATTACATATATCTTGTTAAGCTGAAACAATTGTATTCAAATAAAAAAACTGATTTTTTGATGAATTGGAGAGAATTTGTTCCCTACATTTGATGTGGTTTCTATAATATTAAAATATTTATATATATATATATATATATATATATATATATAAATATCAAGAAATATTGTTTCGTTCGATTTCCTGCAGTGAAAAGGTTTCGGTCCAAAGAGGTCTGACTATTAATAGCTATGCCTGAAAATGTCTAGCCAAATAATGATTGTATAAAAATCGATATATATATATATATATATATATATGGGTAATTTTCCAGTATTCATTTTAAAGCGCTCAATACAAAACAGAGCTTTATAACAATTGTTACATACATAGTTGTCTGTGGTAAATAGTATGAATCCAAAAGTGTTCAATACTATTAAAAGTAGAGCAATAACTTGAAAGCTAAAAATGGTTTATATGATACAATGAGCTGAACATAATAATAAAACGGTTTCCTCAAATACTTTATTTTTTATTTGGTTTTCTTCAATGATATGTGTGGGTGATATTCCATGTGTGTGTGATATTCCATGTGTGTGATATTCCATGTGTCTGTGATATTCCATGTGTGTGTGTGAAAAAAAAATTATTTCGTTACATATATTAATGTGAAAATTTTTTTTTTTTAATATTCTCATAAAATTTAAGGAGCATATGTGGATATTCCATAGATATAAGAATAGCATGCCAAGAAAAATTTTCAATATTTTTTATTTAGTCGATATATATATATATATATATATATATATATATATATGTATGTTTCTCATTTTAAAAAGTTTAAATAAAAAGAAAGTGATAGAGAGATAGTAGGTTTATAAATAGGAGGGAGGGGGGGGGGGGCAGTAAATATTCGGCAACTCAAATCACATGTTAATATCTCCATCAACTTTTTTTCCCCTCATAACAATCATGGAAATATACAGAAAAGATATTTTCATTTTTTCATTTTTTTTTTTATTTAAAAAAAAAAAAGCAAAGATAAAATAATTCCCAAAATATCATAAGTTTTTTCATAAATTATACAAATTATTATTACATTACAAAAATCAAAAGACACGATAATCGCCACTGCAGTAGATAAAAAAAAAAATGTTTTTTTAATTTCTTAAGATAAAAATCTTTAATTTTAAAGACATTTTTAATTTGAAAAAAAAAAAGAAAAAAAGAGGAATGCGACTGTTATTTGTTTTAAATAAAATATTATGAAAAAAAAAATATATTATGAAAGAAATAAAATTTTATGAAAAAAAAAAGTTTCCAAAAAGAAAAGGGGGGTTAATATTTCCTCATGTTTGTTGTGTTTCTTTTTACTTTTATTTATTAGGAGACAGGGGGCACGTGATTTACCACGAGGGGCCTACAAAAAGTTTCTTCAAAAAGAAACTTCAGAAAGCAGACATACCAAAAATAAAGAAATCCAATCAGAAAGAAAATAAAAATAAAAAAGAACGAATGAAAGGAAGAAAAAAAAATTGGGAGAAAATCTCAAATTTATTTATACTATAAGCACTATCTCTATCTCTCTCTCATATATATATATATATATATATATGCTAAAAAAAATTTAAAAGAAAAGAAAAAAGAAAAGAAAAAGTTTTAAAAAAAGAAAAAAAGAAAAAAAGAAAGAAAAAAAGAAAAATAAAGAAAAATAAAGAAAAAAAGAAAAAAAAAAAGAAAAGAAAAAGAAAAAAAAATTTTTTTTTTTAAATCAGAAGCAAAGTGTAATTTGTTAGTTTGAATCTTTTTGGCAATTTTTAAATAACTGATTTTTATGAAATGTTAATAAATATTGGACATCAATTAATAAAGGTTCCCCAAATTTCGTTTTTTGGAGTATGTTTAAGGATTGTTAGGGAGCACATGAGCACTGCATCCGATTTGAAAATGCAAATATTTCAGATTTGCATTAAATTTTATACATGGTTATTAGACACCAATTAAATAAGATTCCTTGAATTTTAATTTCTTCTTAAAACCCCTTGAGCTTAAGCCCCAAATTTTAGCCATTTTTATGGAATAATAATTTTGCTTCCATGACAATGTCTAAAAATTGGGGATCAAGGGGTCTTAAGAAGAAATTAAAATTCAAGGAATATTTTATATTTTTATTTTATTTTATTTTTAAGCATATGTATTTTATTGCATTGATAATTGAGGGAGTTTTAGTGGAAGAATACCTTATAGATAAGTCCCCGCTTTTCTTAAAGTGTTCTTATATATTTACAAGTGGTCGATCATAGTCGAGGGCGACCCAAGGGCTCCCTTTTCCATTAGCTAATACACCTAGATGTAGGGGAGGGCGCCACTCCTTTCCCAGGATTACTCCACTTACCCTTGATCCTCATATTATAATGCAGAGGGTTTAGCAAAGGGGCATAAAGTACCATTTTTGAAGTTTTTGGTATGACTGACTCGACTGAGGATTGAACCCGGGTCTTCTGGCCCATTAGAGAACACTGTTACGATTAGCCAAATATATAGATTTTGAAAATAAATACTTGAAAAAAAAAAAAAAAAAAAAGAAAGAGAAAGAAAAGAAAAAAAAAGACGAGGAAAATGGAAAAAGAAAGGAAAAAAGAGAAAAGATAAGGGAACATTTAATGTGTCAATGTATTTCTATCTTTTTAAACAAGAAATTTGGATGAAGTTTAAACAAAATAACAGTCAACACTCTTAGATAAAATGAAACGGAGATAAACATTTTAAAAGTTCCTAAAATCCTAAAAGAGAAGAGAGAAAGAGAAAAGGAAATAAAGAGAAAAAAAGAGAAAAAAAAGGAGAAAAAAGGAGAGAAAAAAAAAGAAAAAAAAGAAAAAAAAGAGAAAAGAAAAAAGAGAAAAAGAAAAAAAGAGAAAGAAAGAGAAAAAAGAAAAAAAAGAGAAAAAAGAAAAGAGAAAAAAGAAAACAAAAAAGAAAAAGAAAAGAGAAAAAAGAAAAGAGAAAAAAAAATACTGAAGGCACTTTACCAATTCCAAAATGACAATAATAATTAAAACAAGTCAGCAAAAAAGAAAAAGAAAGAAAAAAATAGCAAAAAAAAAAAAAACAACTAAATTAAATATTTCCGGACATTTTCTTCCAAAGCCGACATTTTTTATTTTTAATCTCTAACACCTAAAAACAATTTTGGAATGCTTTTGTTAAAGTGATAGAACCACCATCCTGGTCATTAAATGTACTGAACACACACATTTATATATATATATATATATATATATATATATATATATATATATAAACGGCATGAGTGATTATCCCTATATGCTTATTGTATGTGCATTTGCCAAATTTGGAGACGATAGAAATTTAAAATGGTAAAAATATTACCTCCATAGACTTGCATATATTACCACGGTTGCTTTACACGAAAATAAATTCGCTTTTATTTTATGCTGACATGTCAAGTACCCTTGGTAATATACGCATGTTGAACGGATACTTTTACGATCTTGATTCTTTCTCCAATTGGCCATATTCTTATAGCATACACATGCATACAAATATATACATTCAAATACACGTATTGTGTGTGCGCGCATATACATATATATATATATATATATATATATAGGGTGTGAATTATAGAGGGGAGTTTATATTTACAGAGTGGGGGAGAAGTTGTATTTGTGTAAATTTACAAGTCTAATATGATGTACGTGTGTTGGTATAACTACAATTCTGTCAATTCAACACATGCATACACAGATGTACAAATATATCTATGGAAATGTGAAAATATGTACACAATGTGGCCGGGGGAGGGGGGAGGAGAGGAGCAATAAATAACCAGAATGCATCAAAATATATATATATATACATACATACATATATATATATATACATACACATACATATATACATACACATACATATACACATACATATACATACATATATATATATATATATATATAGATAAGATAAATGAAGGAAGAGAGATAAAGATGTGCGGATGACAAATCTATTTCATCTTCGATTGTTCAATGCAAGGTGTACTCGATAAAAACATGTTCATTTTTCTTTCTCTAAGCCAAGGCTTTTCAAAGATTAAAGTCTTATCATCAGAGGAATTACATAGATGGATAAGTTGCCAGTGGAAAATTAAAAATTTATAAATATATAAAGTAATGGAGAGTAAGAGTGTGCGTGTGGAACTTTTTTTTTATTCCACACGCATATTTTTTACGCCTTGTATTGAAGTAGATTTGTCATCAGCACATCTTTATCTCTCTTCCTTCTTTTATATATATGATAAATAGATAGATAGATATAGTTAAATACAGAAATCAAATTACTTTTTTTTATTATTTTACAATTATTTAAAAGGGGGGTGGGAAGCAGGATTTTTTATTTGTAAACTTTTAGAGTGCATGTTTGAATTGTTTTTTGTTACAATCAAAACAAAAAATATAACATAACTAAGCTAGAATCAGATATACTTCACACAAAGGTAAATAATAATAATAATAAATAATAATAATAAAAAAAAAAAATAATAATAATAAAAAAAATAAATAATAATAATAATAAATAAAAATAATAATAATAATAATAATAATAATAATAATAATAATAATAATAATAATAAAAATAATAAATAATAAAAATAAATAATAATAATAAAAATAATAATAATAATAATAATAAAAATAATAATAATAATAATAATAATAATAAAAAATAATAAATAAAAATAATAAACAATAATAATAATAATAAAGGTAAATTCGTATGAATCAGAATGGTACAACTTTATTGACCGGCTGAATTCTGTTGTCAGCATTCTTGCAGGAGGGACCACGTAATGGTTGCCAACAGCCCTAAGTGAAAGTGAGTCTATGGAATCGGCTGGATTCGAACTTGGCACACCCAGGTCGTCAGTCTGCGGAGGTGATGGTGGTTAAGTGTATAACGACGTGGACTGACAACCTGGGTGTGCCAAGTTCGAATCCAGTCGGTTCCATCATATCACTTTCACTTAGGGCTGTTGGCAACCATTACGTGGTCCCTCCTGCAAGAATGCTGACAACAGAATCAAACCGGTCAACAAAGTTGTACAATTCTGATTCATACGAATATGCTATATAATAATAAACTAAATAATAACAATAATAACAATAATAACAATAATAATAATAATAATATTATTATTATACTAATAAAAGGGGGTTTAAAAATTCTTAAAAATTAATTTGTAAAAAAAAAAATTTGTTAGTGTAAATTCTGGTTGGAATGGAAATTGAAAGAGTAACGAACCTCCAGCGAATATAATCAGTAATTATCTATATGAAGAAATGTTTCATTTTAAAGTGCATCGGGGATGATTGTGGAAATTGTTACTTTCCTACACTGATGAGAGCAATAAGCTTGAAACGCTAGCGTCTGTAGGTCATAAATAATCTAATATTTATCTATAAATATTATCATAATAAGCCCCTTTAAGAAATTAAAGTCGAGCACTCTCGGGGATGTTAAAAAGTGCTGAATACGTTCGTCAAACACTCTCGACTAGTCTTCTATCTGTGCCCGCTTCTAGCCACATATAGATCTTAATTTCCCTTAATTACGTGACAGTTTCCAGTGGCCATGAGGATAGGGCAACTGCTTATGGAGACTAGACTGACTGTCAACCAGGTTCGCGCCTCCCGACCATCTGAAATTGTTACTTTCCTACACTGATGAGAGCAATAAGCTTGAAACGCTAGTGTCTGTAGGTTATAAATAATTTAATATTTATCTTTAAATATTATATATATATATATATATATATATATATATATATATATATTTCATTTTGACACGATGACCCAGACAAAACTTTTCTTTCAAGAACAAATTAATAAACTCATCTCAACCAGCAGGTCCCTCCCACCCCCTAAAAACTCTATAGACTGCTGCTGCTTGAAGCGCAGTTTTGCTTCTGCCTTCTCACTTTTTTTTTTTTATTTTTTTTTTTTTAATTTTTTTTACTTTTCTTTCAATCGTAAACCACTTTCAGGCAAATCAAATTGATGCCTGTGCGATTTTTTTTCTTCATCCTGAGGAAGTCTTACAAATAAAGACGAAACGGTGATGAACACATAAATAATATAGTTTTTGGCTTTCCTTTTTCATTATATATATATATATATATAATGTATCATGAGACTTATTATTTTATTTTCTTTATGCTCATGTTTACGTGAATAATACTATTAAATAACTGGTTAATTTAGTCCACGGGGCTGGGTATAAACAAGGGACACCACAAAGTGAAAAATAAGACTTGTACAGGATTACAAACCTGTGCCTCCAAAACAGACTACCATATATTAAATAATCTCACTAGAAGTTGGACATTGGAAACATCCCTGTCTCATATCACATGACATTTAAAATATATCAAAATGAGAAGTGAAGATATGCATGCGTGGACCCGCTGGTCTGTGCATATATATGAATATGTGTGAGCCTGTGAGCACGTCTGCCTACTTTATTACATACAGATGTGGATCGGTGTCGGTGTATCTGCGAGATGACAGTTCTGATTTGTTTGTGCCCTTTGTATCTCTGGCATTTTGTGATTCGACCAATAATCATGCTACATCAGAAAAATTGTGATGCCGTTCTTAAAACTGAGAGTATCGGACCTTAACCCTAACCCCTAATGAATAAATATAGTTCGTACGCACATAATTGAGCCCTCTGTATGCATTTCGACAAAACACAATACCTACATAACGGTTAAAACATCCGCCTATTGTAAAAACAGATCGGTTTGAATCTCACTTTAAACTACTTGCCTAACTAGCGATACTGAAGAGCCGTAATACAGCAAAACAGTTTGTCTGTGGATCACTAGATATGCCCCTCACTTTCAACGGTTGAGCACTTTGGTAAAGGGGATCGCTGGTGATCATTAGCGATAATGCATAGTTCTTTGTAAAAACAATAAAACACTCTTGGTTGCTGAAAATATTCTCAATATAAGTATCTATATCTCACTAAACTTGGGCTGATAGCATAACGGTTAAAATGTCCGCCTGTTATCAAAATAAATAATTGCCTGTCTAACCACATTGAAGAGCTTTGATACAGGGAAACAGTCTGTCTGTAGATGATTATATATATATATAGTGTGTAGATTTCAATTTTGTGTTGAGAATCTGAATAACAGAGCTCAATGTAATTTAAACAGAGCAAAACAGAATTATAAAAAGAAAAAACTATACACACATTAAGGTTGTACACATTATAACTTATTTCGACCCCTTAATTAGGTCTCCTCAGGTTTTTTGACGTGGTTGTTTATACACCTGAGGAGACCTAATTAAGGGGTCGAAATAAGTTATAATGTGTACAACCTTAATGTGTGTATAGTTTTTTTCTTTTTATAATTCTATATATATATATATATATATATATATATATATATATATAATAACCGGATATCAGAGACAAAACAAACACAAAAAAAAAAACAGTGTATATATATATATATATATATATATATATATATATATATATATATGTATGTTTTTGTCTCTGATATCCGGTTTGGTATTTTTATCCATTATCGAAATTTTTATTCTCATAATTATTTTTGGTTCTGAGGACGCATAGTCATAATGACAATTATAGTTATGTAAGTCAAACCTAATGTTTATATAATAAATATTTATAAAGCTCTACCTAGTGGAGAGCACTTTTGAAAAAATATTGGTTGTAAGTTCATTTTTTTATAAAAAACATTTGAACTTTTTTAATTATAAATATAAATATATATAGTGAAAAATAAAAATAAAAATATAAAATATATTTCTAAAATATAACCTATCATGAAGAGTAATGCTATAAGATTACATCTTTGAAAAGCCATGGTTTAAGGAAGGAATAATAAAATAATTTTCTTATATAAATCTTTGTTTTGAACAATTGATAAATTAATAGATATTGTATTCTACACAACTTTTATTCTCAGCACTAAGATTATATATATATATATATATATATATATATATATAAAATGGCATAATCACGTTGATACACTGGTTCCCGTTAGATGACCAAAGTTTATCTACGGTGAGCCTGATCAGTACTGGATCGGTGACCATTTGGGAATAGCAGGCGCTGTATGTGGACACCTAGCTATGGGCAAATAGTGCCGTCAATCCGCAGTGCCTTGCGTGGCGACTATGGAAAAACCTCCTGAATGACAATCACCAATAAGGTGAAAGAAAACCAGGGAGGGGTTCCTCCTCCAGGAGTGATTAAAAACTCTGATGTTGATAATGATGATGATTTTTTATATATATATATATATATATATATATATATACAGGGTGGGCAAAAATAAGGGTCCTATTTTTAAAAATTCATAACTTTTTTATTTATTGATTTTTTTTATTTTTTTTTTTAGAATAAGTAAAGGACCCCTTCCGAAGCAAGCATGAGTCGTATTAGCCCTAAGGAACGTACCCTCATTTAGAAAACATTATTTTTGCTTAAAAAACTCAAAACAGTGTAAAAAACAATACTTTAGTTTTTGTAAGTTTTAAGAAGTGTTTTTCGGCTAAAATTTGTTTTGTTTATTTCAAAAAATCTCGGAAGGGTCAGTCTACACACACATAAAGTTTGGTGAGTTTAACTTTTATTTTGTGGAAGTTATTCAAATTCAAGTTATTCAAATTTAAAGATAGGACCTTTATTTTGGCCCACCCTGTATATATATATTGGTGTGCATATAGATATGTGGCCAAAGATGTGAACACGTTTGCATTTATTAGGATGGCTGCGTGTGTGCGTGCGCATAATATAAACTTTGAATTGAATTGATGAATAATTTTGTCAAATAAATGAAATATCTAATAAATCTTTCTTTTTTTCTTTTTTTTTTTTTAATCCAAATTTTCGATTTTATAAAACCCTAATCATGGTAATACAGACAATTTTTTCCTTTTTAAAAAAAGGTTTTATAAAACCGAAAATTTGGACTTAAAAAAAAAAAAATGATTTAATAAATATTTCATTTATTTGACAAAATCATGCGTCAAGTTATCTGGTTTCTCAGTTTTCAAAGTTTATCATTTCAACGATATTTCTAACAGAAGTAACACCCATCTCATTATTATAATATATATATATATATATATATGCGGTTAGAAATATTGTTACGTGTGTGTATAAATATATACACGCATCGATATTTCTAACCACATATCTATCTATCTATCTATATATATGTGGTTAGAAATATTGTTGTGTGCGTGTATAAATATATACACACATCGATATTTCTAACCACATATCTATCTATCTATATATATGTGGTTAGAAATATTGTTGTGTGTGTGTGTGTATAAATATATACACACATCGATATTTCTAACCACATATCTATCTATATATATATATATAAAATTACATAAACACTATTATAGTCTACGTGAATCAACCAGCGGTTCGATGTTCTCACATCTCTTCACAGACTGGTGGCAGTCTGTGTAGAAATGTGGTAGCATCGAAACGTTAGTTGATTGCCGTAGACTGTAATAATGTTTATGTAATTTTATAAATGCTCTACTTGTTATTGAGCACTTTGGAAAATATTGGTTTTATGTTCATTTTATTAGCATATTTGAACTTGCTTAACTTATATCCAAACGGGTTGGATACAAGATGATCCCCGCTGAATCCTTTGCATGGTAAATCCGAGTATAGAACTCAATGTAAAGTACAGAACAACATTAATATGAAGAGTGCGAAGAAAAACTCAACAATCGAGAGTAGTTTTTCCGTACACCCTTGATACTAATATTTGCGTGTGCGTGTCGTTTGGTTTCGTTTTTCAATTGTTTTCACCAATCTTCCAAAGCGGGTTTTCTGGCCTAACGAAGACGGTGAAGAAAATGTTGATAGGAATCGTCAGCAACGTTATAACAGAAGAACACACTCCCACAAAGGGGTGCATTTCTGAATGCAACATTGCCGACGAAGATTTAACTCTAGAAAAAGAAAAGTGACAACATTGTAATTGGTAAACATCTCAATACATTTAATTTATATATAACTTAATTTTTTTATATATATATATATATATATATATATATAATACAAAAATTAAATTAGTTTTTATATTACAAAAAAAAAAATATTTTTATTTAAAAATATGAACAAAATTGACTAAATGATTGTGAATGGAATAAGTGATGCAGGGAAATGCAGATAAATGTTTAAAAGAAACGGGGCATTTTTATAATAATGGATTTAAAAAAAAAAAAATAAATAAACTTTTGATTTTCTAAAGTCCTACTAAATGGAAGGAACGATAATTGGAGACGAGAACTGGCAACAGAAAAAAAAAGGGTTGTGTGTGTTAGGGGAGGTGGAGGAGGAAAAAAAAAAAAACAAGGTTCAAAATCTATAAAAAGACCCTCTAAATGCAATCAGGAAAAAAAGCGGGAATTAATCAACGTGCTAGAATTAACTCTTATCCTCGAGTGGCTTTTGGCCTTGATAAGTGGTGACTCAAAGTCTTGCCTGAACTAGTTTGATTATGATATAGGCTTTCTGATTTTCTCAAAACGACTGCACAACTCCCCACTTAGGGTGCCCCTTTAAACCACATTGTGCCACTGAGATCTCAGGGACTATTTGTTGGGGGGGGGGGGTAATGTTTAATTCTCTATTATTGAGGGAGGGGGGGGAGGGGGGATTTTGGTTAGAACAAAAAAAGTGCAAGATTATCCCTATTTTTACACTTTTTTACCCCCTGAAAAGTTTTTGTCATCATTTACCCCCTGGCCAATTGTACTTCTAAAAATGTTTTGTTTCAGAATACACCTAATTCCATAGGGTTCATATCAAAAGTTTCCTCTGATATTTTTTTTCAGACGATGAAAAAGAAATTTTCAATATCTATAAAATGATGAAAACCCATTTTTTAAAGAGAAAATCTATTCTGATGAAATGACTTGCTATTTTTGTGGTTTTTACTTAGGATAGAAAACTTTTAACATAGCAGATTCAAAAAAATGACTTCACTCAAACTTACGATGGCTATATACACCCTTAAACAATTGCGGCTTGTTCTACATTCCATCGTAGGGTTTGGAAATCCCTATCTATACAGGTAAAAAAAACATTTTTTGTTTTTTTTTTACGTTTGTCTGCGTTTTGTTTTTGTTTTTGTTTTATTTATTTCCTTGCTTAACAGTTATTTGACTCATTTCACAGATGAGAAATGTTAAACATGTTGCTGCTTTATTTATTTATTTAATTTTTTTATTTATTTAATTAATCTATTAAATTTTTTAATTTTTTTTTTATTTAATTTATTATTTTTTTTTATTTATTTAATTAATCTATTTAATTTTTTTTTTTTTTTTTATTTAATTTATTATTTTTTTTATTTATTTAATTAATTTATTTTATTTTTTTATTTATTTAATTAATTTATTTTTTCATTTATTTAATTAATTTATTTTTTCATTTATTTACTTAATTTATTTTTTTCATTTATTTACTTAATTTATTTTATTTTTTATTTATTTAATTAATTTATTTTATTTTTTCATTTATTTAATTAATTTATTTTTTCATTTATTTACTTAATTTATTTTTTTCATTTATTTACTTAATTTATTTTATTTTTTTATTTATTTAATTAATTTATTTTTTTTATTTATTTAATTAATTTATTTTTTTATTTATTTAATTTATTTATTTATTTTTTATTTTTCTCTATTATGATAAGGTTTCAGATAATATTTAAATGCATGCTACGTCAAATTCCATATATTTCTGGAATTGGGTAATCTCTGGCTATATATAATTGTTCTGTCTAGTGTAGAATATCTCCCTATGCATTTATCTCCCTTTGCCGGCCCTTTTTTCTTAAAGGATTCTTCCAGCCCCGACACTGGACGAGAAGATTCCGGTGCCCTGTTCCCAATCGTTTAGCTGCCCTAGTCACGAATCTCCATGGAGAGATTTCTATCCGTTTAAATATTTCGACATTCTTCTCTCTCAAGATATAGTGATAGTATTATTTTTCTTTTTATATTTCGTTTATCAAAGCAAACTCTGTTTACCTTTTTAACCACATGGTCATCTCCATGTACCGCGTATAACATCCCTATTTTCTTAGCATAATTGTATCTCTCCTTTCTTGTATTATCTTTTATGCTCCTAATATTTTTTATTCTGTAAATTTATCAGCTTACGGCTCCATTAGACTTTAGTCAACCCCCCGTCCTGTCTCGTCTTTATTTTGGATTTACGTGTTTATGAAACAATGTTTTTTTTTTAAATTTCAGTCTTTACCTTTGTCGATGTGCAATAAACCTGTGCCGATGAGAGTTTAAGCTAGCTGTTCAGGGGTTGCACGTTTTCTACTAAACAAACGCATCCCGGAGACAGCATAATAATGCTAAAACTAAGGACCGTCTACGTTTATTTGACAGACGGAATGAGAGATTATATTTGAAAGTTACTTCCCTTGATGATGTGTAATCTCAAAATCAAGAGAGCAACTATGGGAGATAATCCATTCAAGAGTTACCTCCCTTGATCCCAGAAGAAACGGGTGATGTAAATAATTCACTGTTTTAATGCGAAAAAATGTAGTTTATTATTTCGAGGCTTGAATATTTTTAAAAATGCAACATCTCTCTTGGTAACTTTTGACAGAATGAATACTCTTTTATTTTTACCTTTAAAATTGAAAATTATTGAAATTATAAAAATCATAAAAATAGCAATATGGGGTTCAGGGCTTGGAGTAAGAATACACAGTGGTGTTCATTCATTACTGGGACTTCTAGTATTGTTTAAAATCATCAAGATAACAAATGTTATGGTTTTTAAAAATTTATACCAAGTGTAAATTTATTATCTTAAAATTATTACGGAAAGTGAAAATATTTTTATGATAATTCAATGAAAGAGTGTGGGTATGTGAATAAATATCATCATCATCATCATCATTATCGTCGTCATCATCATCATGAAAGAATCAAAAGAAGCCGTTAAACTCTATTTGCTTGGTTTTGGTTGTTTTGTTTTACGGCATATCAACCGGTCATTTTGGTAAAAGTTTTTATGCGTAAAATATTTATTTATGGTGTTTGGTTTGGTTTTTAGCTTTGCAGAACATGATTAAGTTTTGCAAACGGAAAGGAAAAAAATAATAATAACATCAATGTTTGGTGCATTTTCAGTCAGGAAGCCGGTATCTTCGGACAGCCTGATCTGGTATCACCAACCGAAGGATCAAGGGGGAAAGCTCTTATTTTCATAGTTTATTAAAAATATATAGATTCTTTGTTCCTAGAATGAACAATAGATTAATCTTTTATAAATAAAAAATAAAAAAACAAAGATTTAATTCATTAAAATGTTTGTGTAGTGATTTTTGAAAAGAAAATTTACTTGAGAAAGAAAATACTATTCGTACATGAAAGAATCAAACGAAATGCTTTAAATCGTAAATTTATTTGTATTTATTTTTTTAAGTGGAATTCATTAATATATGAAGGTTTGTATAAAGGAACAAACATCCGACAGAATGCGTATGTATAGACAGTAATAAAGGTAATAAGAACAAAAAAATAATTTAACACACAATCATGCTTCTTTAGATTCAATATTTCGTTTCAGTTATGAAACTTTGTCAAGAATAGCATTTACTGAACAGAGTCAGATTAAACATAAAAAAAAGTCTATCTGATCTCACTGTTCAATAAATGATTGACTGAATGGACAATCTACCTCGTGGATTCAATATTTTGTTTCAGTTATGAAACTTTGTCAAGAATAGCATTTACTGAACAGAGTCAGATTAAACATAAAAAAAAGGTCTATCTGATCTCACTGTTCAATAAATGATTGACTGAATGAATAATCTACCTCGTGGATTCAATAAAGGGTTCAGTTTGAAATTCCATACAGATTTTCGAGTTCGGCATAAGGATTCCTAAGTTTAACTAGAAGGTTCCAGAGTTCGACAAAATGCACCTGAGGACGGTTACATCTGCGGAAATATTTGGTATACGACCAAGGCGCGTATAGTAATCCAAATAACCCCCCCTCACTACACCAAAAAAATAAATAAAATAGGATTTTTTTTTTAAATTAAATTAAAATGTTTGTGCACAAAAAATCTCCTTGTTCCTACAACCTCTTCCCAATACAAGTCGTTATCAGATCAGGTCTACTATCACAGTATGTATAGCTGTTCAATCTTTTTCTTCCTTGACAATTCCAATCCAACCATGAAGATAACTTGAGAAAAATAAACGGTGCTTGTTCCCGGTTTCGGCCAAACGAAAAATTATTTATGTGTGAAAACAATATCATGTACTTACTCACTGGTATTTTATTGTTCGATATTGAAAAAAGTAGAAAAAATTATCCAGTAGAACTTTAATTACAAATATTTTTTACATTTTTCGTTACGTACGAGTAACTTCGATGACTATGCCTCCATTGGCTACAGTTCGACAGAAGGCAAGGGCAGATAATTTGCAGTGGTAGGACAAAAGCTCTGTTCATTCAGTCAATCATTTATTGAACAGTGAGATCAGATAGACTTTTTTATGTTTAATCTGACGCTGTTCAGTAAATGCTATTCTTGACAAAGTTTCATAACTGAAACGAAATATTGAATCCACGAGGTAGATTGTCCATTCAGTCAATCATTTATTGAACAGTGAGATCAGATAGACTTTTTTATGTTTAATCTGACTCTGTTCAGTAAATGCTATTCTTGACAAAGTTTCATAACTGAAACAAAATATTGAATCCACGAGGTAGATTGTCCATTCAGTCAATCATTTATTGAACAGTGAGATCAGATAGACTTTTTTTGATGTTTAATCTGACACTGTTCAGTAAATGCTATTCTTGACAAAGTTTCATAACTGAAACGAAGGCAATTCTGTCGAACTGTAGCCAATGAAGACATACTCATCGAAGTTACTCGTACGTTACGAAAAATGTAAAAAATATTTGTAATTAAAGTTCTACTGGATAATTTTTCCTACTTTTTTCAACATTGAACAATAAAATACCAGTGAGTAAGTACATGATATTGTTTTCACACATAAATAATTTTTCGTTTGGCCGAAACCGGGAACAAGCACCAAATAAAGATATTTACAACAAAATAATGAAGATAATTCTGTATGTTTTTTGGGGGGGTTTTTTTCACGCTTTTAATTTGTTTGTTTTGTTTGTTAAGGAAGTGAACATAACAGGGGTTTGTAGAGACAGGTATCATTGAAAGTAAAATAAAAAAAAAATTTTTTTTAATTATAATTCAATAACTCATATATACAACGATGGAAACAAAACGAAAGACAAACTAAACGAAACTCAAAAGATTTTACGAAACTTTCTCAGAAATAATCTCTTTCTCTCTCTCTCTCTCTCTCTATATATATATATATATATATATATGCGTGTGTACGCGCGCATGTGATTTAAATGTGGATGTGAGCAAGTGAGAAATGGGGAGGTTTAGGGTTAGGGTTTGAAAAAGTGATGGTGGTCGTGAGTGAATATGCATCTACAAAAAAAAAAATATGAAAAATGAATAATGGTTCATCAATAAAAAAAATCTTTTTAAAAAAACGTACAAAGAATCTACGACATGTCATTATTTATTTATATATATATGCCCCCGTGGGGATCTCAATAAAAACACTGTGTAAAAGAAAAAAAGAAAAGAAATGTACAATCCCATTTAAACATTAATTATAAAAAATTGTTTTTTAATGTTTAAAAAGTAAATAAAAAAAATTCCTTTGTTTTTTTTTTTTCATTTTTTGTTTTTATAGTTTTTTTTCTTTCTCTACCACATCGGCAAAACCTCCAGTAAATTTAGATTTTTTTTTTTAAATCTCATCTGAAAGCTCCCAATACTGTCCATGTGATTTATACAATAAACATGAAATCGGTCAATATTATTTTAAAAAGCTATTTACATTAGTTATCTAATGACATGCTCCAGAAACTCGTCCCAATGATTAAATACTCTTGCAGAAAACAAATCCCCATGTTTATTGTGGTGAGCAATCATATCACTTGTAGTCTTTGAAATATCAACAAACAAGTGTCCATGGATGTTATGTCGATTTAACATTCTAAAAGATTCAATTGGATCACCCGCAAGGCCATCCCTATAACAGGCCGAGAGATCTAACATTCGAGGTCTTTAATTGGGGGCAACATTTCCAGTCAATCAGCAGATATATTTTGAGAGGCTAACACGTCACTTTTATTGTCCCAAGAAACTTCAATTCAGAAAGGGAATTCTAACCCATCAAATTTATTTGAGGTTAGGGTTAAGGTTATTATAATTACATGAGAGGTTTGTGAGTCAAAATTGAATTATATTTTTTGTATAAACAAAGCTGTCAATATGAAAAGGAAACCTTAAAAAAGATTATGACATGAAACTTGTTAAAAATATATAAAATTAACTAAATTAACTAGCAAATTTGAGTTAAGAAATAAAAACAGTATGCACTACTGTTTTAATGATTTTATTTATTTATTTAAATGGAAAAAAAAAAGTTCTCGATAAAATTCAATTTTGATTTTTTTTACAGCATACTCACAAGAGCCTATAATTCAAATGTAATTAAGATATAATATATAATTTCAGGTGAAATAAATTTCATGGGTTAGCATCCAATTTCAGAATTATTTTTTTTTTCAGAGCAATGAAAGCGAAGTGTTAGCAGCTAAAAAGATATCTGCTGACTGACTGGAAATCTTGCCTTAAGTAAGAGACTCCAAATGTTAGATGTCTCGGCCTGTTACGGGTATGGCCTTGATTACCCCGCATTCTTCGTTCTAAAAAGGGTTGTGATAATTAATCTTATTTTTACCCCGATCTCACGGATTCAAAAATCCTTGGGAACTTCCTCTGTACCCTTTCCATATCCAGAATAATCTTCTGGTTTCCATGACGAGACTTTGGTGTCCATAATTAACAATATTCTTAAACATGGCGTCTTTTTTTTTTGTGTGTGTGTCTCATAAGCCATTATTTAACGACTTAGAAGTTTCGAGATTTGACGTTTCGTAACAGCCATGCCATAGTTGACTTTGCGTTTGCTATTGAAAAGTATATATACATAGTGTCAGTAAAATTACATTTTAAATCATTAGTAGTAGTAGTAGGAACAATGGTAGTAGTAATAGTAGTAGTGCTTCTACAAAGTTATACTACTTTGAAAATAAAATGAAGAGAAAAAAAAAATTTTAAAGCAACTTTTTTTTTTCAAAAAGAAAAAAAAAATTTTTTAAAGCAACTTTTTTTTTTTCAAAAAGAAAAAAAAAAATTTTAAAGCAACTTTTTTTTTTTTTTTTTCAAAAAGAAAAAAAAAAAAGATTTACTAAAAGAAGATTAGATTGTCAAATCCTTTATGCCAAAGTGCAGATTGTGCCTTCCTACCTCTGGACTGGCGAGCGGAAACTTGGGAAGGCGAAAAAGAGGCTGCGGACAACTTGACAGAGGAATCGCAGTTGACTGCTGAAATGTCCGCTGCAGCGGCAGCTGCTGCAGCGGGAGAAGCAGCGTTTGTGGCAGATGTCGACTGGTCAGCTGAAATAGGTTTTGGAGAAAAAAAAACAGAGAAAGAAAGAGAGAGAGGGAATCAGATAAGTAGTGGTGGTGGTATTAGCAGCATACAGACAAGATCCAATTTAATGTCATCACCAGTGGCGGCTCATCTGGAGATACTGTGCAACTGCAGCACCCCTTATTTTTTCATATTGCTCTTCATCATTGAAAAGAAAATT
Organism: Sepiola atlantica; assembly: GCA_963556195.1. Classification (NCBI taxonomy): domain Eukaryota; kingdom Metazoa; phylum Mollusca; class Cephalopoda; order Sepiida; family Sepiolidae; genus Sepiola; species Sepiola atlantica. The sequence goes on from OY744518.1 coordinate 216,631,796, forward strand.
TTATTAGTTTTTCCTTTTTATCAAAAATTTCAAGTTTGTGATGGCAAGTTTTTCAATTTTTTTTTTACAATTTAAATGTTTCATTCGCTAATTCATTATCAAAAATTGCATTTTATAGTGTTTTACTTTTTTTAGTTAATTTATTAAAACTTGAATATTTTCATTTTTTTTTTTTTTTTTTTTTTAAATGCTACTTGTTCTTTTTTTTTCTTTTTTTTAAATAAGATATTTTTTAGGTTAAAATATTTAATAAAGAAAAATATTTTTTAAATATTCATTTTAATTTTCTTTTTTGCAAATTAAAGACTTTTTAAATTTGAAATACTAAAAAAGGTTAAGAAAGAAATGTTTTTTTGAAATTTATTTGAATAAATTCTTTTTTTTATAAAACGAATTATTTAAGTAAAAATATTAAATCAAAACAATAAATTTGAAATATTAAAAAAAGTGAAGAAAGAAATGTTTTTTTTTAAATTAATTTGAATAAATTCTTTTTTTTTTCACAAAACGAATTATTTAAGTAAAAATATTAAATCAAAACAATAAATTTGAAATATTAAAAAAGGTGAAGAAAGAAATGTTTTTTTGAAATTTATTTGAATGAATTCTTCTTTTTTTTTACAAAATGAATTATTTAAGTTAAAATATTAAATCAAAACAAAGAAATTCGTTTTTTAAATATTTGAATAAAGTAACTGTTTTTTTACTTAAAGATTTGAAAAGATTGATAAATAGATTTTCAAAAGTAAAATTTTACAATTTTCTGAAGCAGCAGCGCCTAAATCTAAAGTCATGGGCCGTCAATGGTTATCACGTATTGGATTGAAAATGGAAAGAATAAGGATCAGAAAAAAAGAACAAAAACAAACAATTCAGCAAACGGCTTCCATTGATTAGACTTGCAGGGTTTCGCATTTCAGCGCGATTACAATTGCTGTGTCTAGCCACACTGATGAGTCATAAATGACAAATCAGCTGTCTGTGGATGACGATATTTTATTTTTAATAATTTAATATTCATTTATTAATTAATTATTAATAATTTAATATTTATTTATATATATATATATATATACACCCTATTTATAGATTGAGCTCTCTGGTATAGAAAATAACGGTTTCCTCTTAGCATAAAGCAATAATTTTCTGTAAAAAGAATAGATTTCTCAGGTTGCCAATAGTGTGGTAAAAAATATATGTAAACAAAAAGATAGCATAAAAACGTCTTCTACTGTCGGTGGTAGGTTTGTTGGCGTCGTGGATTGTTCCAACGAATTTACTGCACTCAACATAAATACCTCCCCTCCTCCCCGACAAACTAGCAGCAAAATCCCACCCCTTCATTGTAGAGGTCACCAGATGCTGGAAAACGTCCTACTCTTAAAGTTTCTTTCCTCGGATTGCTTGCTTTTGGAATTTCCTGATTGCCCCCCCCCCCACCAACGTTACCAACATGCAGAAATTTAAATGTAATGTGAACAAACATCTTGCTGCACAACTCCCCACTTAGGATGGCCCCTAGAAATCTGGCCCCTAATCACAGTAGCCCCTTACGTGTCAGTGGCAATATGTCCCCTTGTTTAGAGTGAATAAAAAAAATTTAAAAAGAAAATACACTGCTGATTACATTTGAATGTGACCGATCGTTCAAATTTCGAATACAATACACTTGCTATACCTATTTTATTTATCTTCATCCCACAAGGTAAGATGTGACACAAGGTCGGGAAAGTGGGATTTGAAAAGTCAGCGCCCGAGAAGGTGAGCACTCTGGCCGAGCAAAAATAGCCTGAGCAGCCTCGTCGGCATTCCCCGGTAGAGGCGCCTCAGGCAGTAAGCAATAAACTTACTCCTCCCCAAAGAGGGGAGGCAAAGCCTGGGAGGGTGGACCTCCTAGACCTGCACAGGACAGACCCATAGACCGGCGGAATCAAGACCCGAAGTCCAAGACGATACCAGTCTATGGGGTTCAGTATCCATCGGAACATATACTACACCTTGATCTTAGCCAAAAGGCCAAGAAGTAACTTGCTATACCTATAAGAGTACCGATGATTGTGCAACTCTCACTTTACTGTCATCTAATGATTGTATCAAGGGGTATCCATTGTCTCTTAGAGACAGAAGAGTGGCAATTATTTATATATATATATATATATATATATACACACATACACATTTAAAATATGCATATTTTGGCATCTTTTCATTCAAACAGCTTTCTTCAGGTATATCTTGTCAAACCCATATCTTTATGTCGAACTCGGGAATCTGCACAGAATTTCAAACAGAACCCTTTATTCAACGCACAAGGTCTGCAAGGATACATAGCACAATGGATAAAAGTGCTAAGTGACAATCAGTTTTAGGTGACTGTCTTCTGGAGGTGGAAGGTTCAAATCCTCAGTCGATACTAAAAATCCAATTAAGAGTTACTTAAAACTTCTAGCTGGTCATGGCTGACAGAACAAGAGCAAACTACCCCCATGAATTAAGTAACGGGTCCCGTTCAAAATTCCGTGCAGATTCCCGAGTTCGACAAGACGCACTTGAAAAAGGTCAGAGGTTACATCGGCCGAAACGTTGTGTGAATAATATCCACGATGAGAACAGTAGTCCGAACAATCCAAATAATATAAATTATTAATTAGATATTTATTTTAACTTCTTTTGGTTTCTCCTTCTTGAAATACCTTTCTTCTTCTTTGTTTTATCAAAACAAATGAACCGTAATACTTGACTTTTTCTCATATACTTTCATTCTTACCAGATATGACAGTTTTAAAGGATTCAAAATCATTCTGGATTTTTCTGTCGATGACTGTGACAACCATTTAAAAAAAAAAAAATGTGACAACCATTTAAAAAAAAATAAATGTGACAACCATTTAAAAAAAAATAAATGTGACAACCATTTAAAAAAAAATAAATAAACTAATGATTAACTCCAAAAAGTTTTTTAAAAAAAATAAAAATTTTGTCTTCTTTACGGGATTTAAATTACAATATTTCGTACGATGTCCTGATTGAAAAAATAAATAAATAATTTTTGTCTTCTTTATGGGATTTAAATTTCAATATTTCGTACGATGTCCTGATTGAAAACAAAAAATAAAAACAGTTTATTTTCAATTACGTATTTCATAAAGTTAGCTTACCAAAACTAAATATTTTCTAACAAGAAATTAATTCTGAGAAAAGGCAAAAGAGGTTGGAGGGGGTCAATCAACAAAGCAAAATGAAAGTAAGAAGACTCCCGGGCAACGCCAGGTAGATCTAGATAGTTTAAGATTAGAATATTTAGTGACAAAATAATAGTTGTGATATGAAAGAATAAAAATAAAAATGGGGAGAGGACAGGGGTCTTTTCTCTAAAAATTGTTTTTAACTATGTATTTGTGACTTTTTTTTTAAATGTTTTATTTTTTTGATAATAAATAATTCATTTTAATTAAAAAAAAAAAGATTGAATGGATCAGTAATAAATGGTATCTATTTAAATGCTGAATATTTGATGACAAAAGAAATTATTTAAACTTTAACAAACAAGAAAAGGTGAATAAAAACAATTTAGGAAGGTGTATAAAAAAGGATGATCTTAACTCATCTCTCGGAATAATGATGGGGAAGGGTAAAATGTTGGTGCTGAGGGAGAGGAGGAGTGTGGGGAGGGGGCCACATTTAAATGTTATTCAAGAAGTTTTTTGTTTTGTTTTTAAGATGAAACTCAAATGAGGTCAGGAATAGAACTTTTCTAAGAAGACAATGAAAAAGAGAGAATATATAAAAAAGGTTGAGATTAAGAAATATCCATTCTTTGGATGAAATATATATATAAGAGAGAGAGAGAGAACGCGCGCAAGAGAGAGAGAGAGAGAGAGAAAGCGTGCGCGCAAGAGAGAGAGAAAGCGCAAGAGAGAGAAAGCGCAAGAGAGAGAAAGCGCAAGAGAGAGAGAGAGAGAAAGTGCAAGAGAGAGAGAGAGAGAGAAAGCGTGCGCGCGCAAGAGAGAGAAAGCGCAAGAGAGAGAGAGAGAGAACGCGCGCAAGAGAGAGAGAGAAAGCGTGCGCGCAAGAGAGAGAGAAAGCGCAAGAGAGAGAGAGAACGCGCGCAAGAGAGAGAGAGAAAGCGTGCGCGCAAGAGAGAGAGAGAGAAAGCGCAAGAGAGAGAGAGAAAGCGCAAGAGAGAGAGAGAGAAAGTGCAAGAGAGAGAGAGAGAGTGCGCGCGCAAGAGAGAGAAAGCGCAAGAGAGAGAGAGAAAGCGTGCACGCACAAGAGAGAGAGAGAAAAAGCACAAGAGAGAAAGAGAGAATGCGCGTGCAAGAAAAAGAGAATGCATGTATGCGAGAGAGCGCACACTTATGCGAGAGAGCGCTAGAGAGAGAGAGAGCGCAAGCGAGAGTGATAGAGAGTGAAATAAGAAAAACATTAATAAGTGTGAAGTCTGCAATAAAAAGGGGCCTAAAGTGAAATTCACCAACTATGAAATCACTTCCGAAAGGGTCACATAAAAAAGAAAACGAAAATTTCACAAAAAAACGAGTAAAAAGGAAACAAAAAAAGAAACAAAAAAGGAAACCAAAAAAGGAAACAGAAAAAGAACCCTGTTTGCCATGACCTAATTAGATTTAATGACCCAATTTCAGTGTGGTTGGCACTTTGTAATCAGATCAGTGACAAACGAGAACGGAGCTATTCTTACAATGCATCCATACAATGCATGTGTGTGTGTGTCGCGATGAAAATGCTCTTTCAAATTTAGCATGACAGACCAACAGAAATTCTCAGCATGACAGAGGTGACATAGCAAGGCGGATGTAATTATTAAATAAATATTAAAATTGTGCAACCACGTCTCGTGTGTCGATGTGTGTTCTCTACTTGACTTACATATTTTTTTATTATTATTAATCGATTTATTCAAATCTAAAATGCAATTGTGTAAAGTACTCTAAACAAACTTTTTTTAAATCCTATTTAAAAAAGAAATTTCATTACAAATTTCAATCAATTATAATGCCTTTCAGTTTATTCATAAATAAGGCAATCAAATATATATTATATATATATATATATATATATATATATATATACAGTGTAACCCGAATATAAGAGAGCTGTCGGGACCCGGAGAATTAGTCTCTTATATCCGGGTATGGTCTATTTTGTTTATGTAAGTATGGAAACACCACATATAACGTTTTTTACCACAGAACACTAGTTTATAGGTCATAGAAAGACTCACCAATGAGGTGCGAAAATTTAGCAACGTCTTTTGACTGATTTACGACATCACACTGTCACTCAAAACGAACTCTCTTATATTGGGGACCGGAGAAGAAGTATCATATAGCCGGGTTTCTCTTATATATAAAAGAGCACACCTCTGTGTGCATGTCTGTTCCTCAAACGAAGACATACTAGGGAGTGTACCTTAAATATAAGTGTCTTCACAACATATGCAATTAGCATGTGAAAATAATGGAAGTAGTTCTGCGTCTCTAGCTGCCCCTTAAAGGGGCTAATGACACTTTTCTAAATGGTTACAATGAAATTAATCTATAAGAGTATTAACATATATCTGAATAGTTCGGTGAGTAAGACATCTAGCTGACAACATCAAGGTTGCTGTTAAAGTAAACTCTCCTTAATATGATGCTATCCCACACCCTTTGCCCGGGCAATGCCGGGTAACCCTGCTAGTATGCCATAAAGCAGACAAATCAAAACCATGAATCATTCTAAAATATAATAAAAATTTAGTAAATGTTTCGAATTTGTTAAAAAAAACAAAAAACATTTTAATACAAACAATTGTTTCTGCCCATTTCAAAACATTCATTCTCTTGGTGAACAAAAATATAAAGCTATTTTTAAAAGGGCTTAAAAAATTTTTTTTAAACAAATTCGGAATATTTACTAAATAATTATTATATTATAGTTTTGTGTAAACGGAAAAGAAATTATATATATATATATATATATATGGGGTAAGGTGCACGATAAGTCATGAAAATGAAATGCCGTGGTAGACAAAATGTGTGAAAAATGACAAACGGAAAACAGGTTAAAGTGCAGGAGAAAAACAAAAACAAGAGATTTGACCGGTTTCGTTCGTGATTTGGAAATAATTTTATTTTTAAAGCACACACATGGAAGGAGGAAAGGTTGATCCGATTGGACCATATGAGAAGACTTTAAGTAACATTGAAATATGACAAGTGGGTGACACATTCTTCTTTGTTTCTTATTCTACTTTTTATTTTATTTTCCACTTTCACACCTACTGAGCTAGTATGGGGGAGGCGGTGGGCGGAGGGTGTAAAAGGCGATAAGAGGGAAAAAGACAGAGGAACTGGCCAGGATAAGCACAAATAGACGTTCGCCTACATGAACGAAACCGGTCAAATCTCTTGTTTTTGTTTGTCTCCTGCACTTTCCTGTTTTCCGTTTGTCATGTTTCACACACACACACACATATATATATATATATATATATATATATAAAATTTCATGTCATACAAACCTAAGTAAATGCAGAGAACAAATTTCCATAAATTCATTAAAAACCTAAGTTTTTTAGCATTCTACCTTCCTCAATCACATACATTTTCGTAATAGACAAAATATCAATTCCTTGAGGAGGCTTCATCAGTGCATAAAACATTCGCCCATCAGACTGAAAATACTGAAGTGCATTCAATATTCATTTATTTTTTATATATTTTCTATTTGCTGACGAAATTATTTCAGAGAAAATATGTGTTTATGACTAGTTTCTCATTTGAATCTTCAAAGCTTGCTATGTCCGTACCATGCGTGTTTAACATTTTTTTTATACTTCATCGCTAAACATCGATAAAAACATCGTCAAAATTCACACAAAGTGATAAACATTTTTACTAACCTTATATTTTTTATTCCTTCTAATCAATATTTTCCTTCCTTGTGTATACTAGAGTTTTTCGCTACATAGCGATCCTATCTGTCTCATACCAATCCAACTTCCGGACGAAATTGTAACACAACATTCAATGGAAATACGATTTCTGGATTGATTTTTATATATTAGAAAACAGACTTCTAAAAATCGGAAAAGATCCTGGATTCAAAATAGATGCCGATACATTCTACCCAAGATTCAGAATAGATGCCGATGCATTCTACCCAAGATTTAAAATAGATGCCGATACATTCTACCCAAGATTCAAAATAGATGCCGATACATTCTACCCAAGATTCCAAATAGATGCCGATACATTCTACCCAAGATTCAGAATAGATGCCGATGCATTCTACCCAAGATTCAAAATAGATGCCGATGCATTCTACCCAAGATTCCAAATAGATGCCGATACATTCTACCCAAGATTCAAAATAGTTGCCGATGCATTCTACCCAAGATTCAAAATAGATGCCGATACATTCTACCCAAGATTCAAAATAGATGCCGATGCATTCTACCCAAGATTCAAAATAGTTGCCGATACATTCTACCCAAGATTCCAAATAGATGCCGATACATTCTACCCAAGATTCCAAATAGATGCCGATACATTCTACCCAAGATTCAAAATAGATGCCGATACATTCTACCCAAGATTCAAAATAGATGCCGATACATTCTACCCAAGATTCCAAATAGATGCCGATACATTCTACCCAAGATTCCAAATAGATGCCGATACATTCTACCCAAGATTCAAAATAGATGCCGATACATCCTACCCAAGATTCAAAATAGATGCCGATACATCCTACCCAAGATTCAAAATAGATGCCGATACATTCTACCCAAGATTCAGAATAGATGCCGATGCATTCTACCCAAGATTTAAAATAGATGCCGATACATTCTACCCAAGATTCAAAATAGATGCCGATACATTCTACCCAAGATTCCAAATAGATGCCGATACATTCTACCCAAGATTCAGAATAGATGCCGATGCATTCTACCCAAGATTCAAAATAGATGCCGATGCATTCTACCCAAGATTCCAAATAGATGCCGATACATTCTACCCAAGATTCAAAATAGTTGCCGATGCATTCTACCCAAGATTCAAAATAGATGCCGATACATTCTACCCAAGATTCAAAATAGATGCCGATGCATTCTACCCAAGATTCAAAATAGTTGCCGATACATTCTACCCAAGATTCCAAATAGATGCCGATACATTCTACCCAAGATTCCAAATAGATGCCGATACATTCTACCCAAGATTCAAAATAGATGCCGATACATTCTACCCAAGATTCAAAATAGATGCCGATACATTCTACCCAAGATTCAAAATAGATGCCGATACATTCTACCCAAGATTCAAAATAGATGCCGATACATTCTACCCAAGATTCAAAATAGATGCCGATACATTCTACCCAAGATTCAAAATAGATGCCGATACATTCTACCCAAGATTCAAAATAGTTGCCAACACATTCTACGAAGAAAACTATACTATACTTTTTTTATATATACTTTCTAACATCTATCTTGGTGAATTCCACACAATCAGACTTTTCTTTTGTGTCCATTTTTAACAAGGGGAAGATTGTCCCGAAATATCAAATGATTTCTTATCATCATCATCCGGACATCACACACAGCTAACACCATATTTGCTGTTTATGTAAGATTGGACAGAAAAATAAATAGATGGTTGTAAGTCCTCTTTTTCGATTGTTTATTATTTGTTCTTTACAGCTTCTCATCAATTCGGCTCTCTGCATTGCCTTCAGCCTTCTTAATACATTTATTACAATTCCTAGCAATGCTTCAAGCAAACTACCATTTTTCCATATATATAATGTACAACTGGACAATTCTGTTCAATAGTTTGGAGTCTATAAGTGCATATTGTTTTTAGAGTCATACGAAATTTGGTGTATTTCTGTTGAGTAGTTTTGGAGGCTAGAAGTGATCAAAACAAACAAGCAAAAAGAAACAGCTGAATCAAAATATTTTGTTGTCAAGACCATCCTTCCAGGAATTTACCACCACCCCCTTTTTTGGGGGAGGGTACGTCAACAAGAAATTGTCACAATCAGCAAACTACACACACACATATATATAAATTCCTGAAACAGTTTTTCATGGTAAACAACTGATGATCCCTTAAAATAGTGTTAGAAACAAACTAATATAATAACTGTAAAAAATAAATTGACTTACATGAGTGATTTTCCACTGAAAGACTTGGGACTATAAGTTTTTTTTTGTTTGTTTTTTTTTGTTTAATATAGTTTTAATGGTTGAGAAACTTCCGAGACTATATATATATATATATATATATATATATATATATATATATATATATATAGTAAGTTATAAATTATGAAAATATATTTATAGCAATTAATATATATATATATGTGTATATATATATTAACTAAAAATATATTAACGGCGGGTGAGATGTTTTTAGTTGGTATATCTATCTACTTGCATGACATTTTTCTTAAAATTATCCTCCTGAGCAAGTCTTATAAATAAAGACGAAACGTTGATGAATATATAAAAAAACATCCTTTATTTGGTTTTTCCTTTTCCCATTACGTCGGATTACCTTCATCCTTCCTTTCTCATATCTATATATATATTAATTGATCAAGTTCAAATATGTTAATAAATTGAACATAAGACCAACTTTTTCAAGAGTGCTCAATACCAAGTAGAGCATTTATAAAATTACATAAACAATATTATAGTCTTACGTCAATTAACCAACGTTTCAATGCGTATTACCACTCTGCTTTTGACAAGATGCAGTAATACGCATTGAAACGTTGGTTGATTGACGTAAGGCTATAATATTGTTTATGTAATTATATATATATATATACATATAATATATAATGTACAACTAGACAATTTTGTTCAATAGTTTTGGAGTTTATAAGTGCTTATTGTCTTTCTTCGAGTCATGCCAAATTTGGTGTATTTCTGTTGAGTAGTTTTGGAGGCTAGAAGTGATCAAAACAAACAAGCAAAAAGATAACAGCTGAATTAGAATATAGTTTTAATTTTAAATCTAACTTAACTCTGCCATAAAAATGCACACACAAGATGTCACCATCTAAAATTTGCCTGATTATTTACACCCTTTGAAATCATTACAAAATTGCATTTTTACACCCTTGAAAATCATTGCAAAATTGCATTTTTACACCCTTTGAAAATCATTGCAAAATTGCATTTTTACACCCTTGAAAATCATTGCAAAATTGCATTTTTACACCCTTGAAAATCATTGCAAAATTGCATTTTTACACCCTTGAAAATCATTGCAAAATTGCATTTTTACACCCTTGAAAATCATTGCAAAATTGCATTTTTACACCCTTGAAAATCATTGCAAAATTGCATTTTTACACCCTTGAAAATCATTGCAAAATTGCATTTTTACACCCTTTGAAAATCATTGCAAAATTGCATTTTTACACCAAAACAAACAAGCAAAAAGATAACAGCTGAATTAGAATATAGTTTTAATTTTAAATCTAACTTAACTCTGCCATAAAAATGCACACACAAGATGTCACCATCTAAAATTTGCCTGATTATTTACACCCTTTGAAATCATTACAAAATTGCATTTTTACACCCTTGAAAATCATTGCAAAATTGCATTTTTACACCCTTTGAAAATCATTGCAAAATTGCATTTTTACACCCTTGAAAATCATTGCAAAATTGCATTTTTACACCCTTGAAAATCATTGCAAAATTGCATTTTTACACCCTTGAAAATCATTGCAAAATTGCATTTTTACACCCTTGAAAATCATTGCAAAATTGCATTTTTACACCCTTGAAAATCATTGCAAAATTGCATTTTTACACCCTTGAAAATCATTGCAAAATTGCATTTTTACACCCTTTGAAAATCATTGCAAAATTGCATTTTTACACCCTTGAAAATCATTGCAAAATTGCATATTTACACCCTTGAAAATCATTGCAAAATTGCATTTTTACACCCTTTGAAAATCATTGCAAAATTGCATTTTTACACCCTTGAAAATCATTGCAAAATTGCATTTTTACACCCTTTGAAAATCATTGCAAAATTGCATTTTTACACCCTTGAAAATCATTGCAAAATTGCATTTTTACACCCTTGAAAATCATTGCAAAATTGCATTTTTACACCCTTGAAAATCATTGCAAAATTGCATTTTTACACCCTTGAAAATCATTGCAAAATTGCATTTTTACACCCTTTGAAATCATTACAAAATTGCAGTTTTACACCCTTGAAAATCATTGCAAAATTGCATTTTTACACCCTTTGAAAATCATTGCAAAATTGCATTTTTACACCCTTGAAAATCATTGCAAAATTGCATTTTTACACCCTTGAAAATCATTGCAAAATTGCATTTTTACACCCTTTGAAAATCATTGCAAAATTGCATTTTTACACCCTTGAAAATCATTGCAAAATTGCATATTTACACCCTTGAAAATCATTGCAAAATTGCATTTTTACACCCTTTGAAAATCATTGCAAAATTGCATTTTTACACCCTTGAAAATCATTGCAAAATTGCATTTTTACACCCTTGAAAATCATTGCAAAATTGCATTTTTACACCCTTGAAAATCATTGCAAAATTGCATTTTTACACCCTTGAAAATCATTGCAAAATTGCATTTTTACACCCTTTGAAAATCATTGCAAAATTGCATTTTTACACCCTTTGAAAATCATTGCAAAATTGCATTTTTACACCCTTGAATATCATTGCAAAATTGCATTTTTACACCCTTGAAAATCATTGCAAAATTTTTAAAAAATAAAAAATAAATAAAATAATTTTACTGAAAATTCATGTTTCAGAAATTTTCGAATAAATTTGAGGGGAATTGAAATAGGATGAAAATATTAACGCCTTTCATCATCACTTCACAAGATCTTTTTTCTATTTGGTATATATACACTACTATTCTCGTCTTGGTTGTTATATTCACAACGTTTCGGCTGTTGTAACCACTGACCTTCTTCAGGTGAACCTTCTAGTCGAAATTGGAAAGCTTTATCGCAAACTCGGGAACCTGGACAGAATTTTGAACTGGACTTTTATTTATCACGGAGGTTGATTGTTCTCATTCCATCAGCATGATTGGGTAGTAGTCTTATGTTTAGGGTTAAGGGTTTAGGGTTAGGGGGTGTCGGTTAGGGGTAGGGTTTAGGGGTTAGTCTAAATTTATGTTATTCTTAGTAGTAAATATCAAACCCTAAACTGCCCGAAGAGTGTCACTTAGAACCGACTGTTAGCCAACGATGTTAAGTGTTATGCTATTTTTTTTTAATGGAAATCGATCCAGACAAAGCATGAAGCCACTTGATGTAAGGAGCTAAGAAAAAAAAATACTACACTCAAAGTCAAAAACCGGCCAACAGTAAGTGTTAGATGGATAGATTCTGACCCAGAAAACAGCAATTCTTCCCCCTTTGTCAGAAACATCGCTCATGAAATGTGCGGACTAAAGAACAAAATAAGGGAAGCGAGAGTTGTGAGGCTGGCGAAAGTAAGCCTAATGTCCACTTTCAACTCTCCTTGTCATGCGTCGATGTGAATAATTCTCCTATGAATTTTGACTGCCTTAAACTTAATTTTGTCGAGATGCGTAAGTATTATTACGATAAAATTATTAGTAATGCTGACCAACAATGTAAATACAACAACACTGTAAAAAGCACAACTAGAAACATAGCCTAACTTCTCCATATATATATATATATATATATATATATATATATATATATATTAGTACAGAGTTCCACTGTATAGAATGCATTTAAATTTTGTAATTGAAACAGGGTTTTTTTGAAACCAGTAAAATGCAGAGGCTTTTTTTTTTTTTAAATAAACATTATTTATTTAAATTCAAATTTTCGATTCACACAAGAATCTTCATCAGGATAATAGACAATATTTTATTTTCTTCCTTTTTTTTTTTTTCTTTTTTTTTTTAAACGACATCGTGCTTCAGATGTTAACGAAGCTCGTTGTGTAATAATGTCCACGAGTCATGCGTGCGCTCTGGTCGCACGTTATGAGTATCTTTTTAAGTGACAGTTTTCTCGAGGTTGAAGGTTCAATCCTCAGTGCGGGCGATAACTAAGATCAACAAAATAATAACACTTTTGCTTGGTCATGACGGGCAAAATGAGAACAATCATGGATTAAATAAATCTGACTCAGTTCGAAATTCTGTCCAGGTCCAACGTGAAGATTTCCAAGTTCAAATTAAAGGTTTCAAAGTTTCAATAGATGAACCCGAAGAAGAGCGGAGCGGAGGTTACATCAGCCGAAACGTTGTGAACATTCAAGATGAGAACAGTAATCAAAATAAGCAAAATTATTAATCCTCATCTAAAAAATTCGAAAAAAAAATTCAGTCGTTAAAAAAAAGCAACTCCTAGAAAAATCTTAAATGCTGAAAATTAGAATTTGACGTTGTCGGAAAGACAAAGATTCATGTAACTCAATCCAGGAAACATTTGATGTTTGTTGAAAATAAGAAAAAATAAAAGAATAAGAATTTTTTAAACGTAAATAGTTTTGTCTTCGATCTTTTTCAGTTTGTATATCCTTTAACTTCTGTTAAACTTATTTAAACATTTTTTTAATTATTTTATTTTAGAAATTTTTTTTAAAAATTGAATCAAGAATTTTTTTTAAATTGAATAAGGAATTTTTATTAAATTGAATTAAGAATTTTTTTTAAATAAAAATGTTTTAAATAAACTTTTAAAAGAAAGCTTAATTTTTTTAATAAGATAATTAAAAAAATAAAAGCATGGTATTTTTTAATTGAGATGAAAATGAAAAAAAAAGCTAAAAACAATTAAAACCAATAAATAAAAAAAACTAATAAATATGTAAATAAGAATAAAATCAAGTAATAAAAAAGTGAAAATAAAATAGAGTAAAAAAATAAAAAACAAAGTTATAAAAATGCTAAAAGTAGAGAAAGTCAAATAAAAGAAAAATATAAATAAATAAAACAATTAATAAAATCAATTTTTACTCAATTTCTAAGAAAGTTCAATATAAGTTTGATTACACTTTTAAGTCTGATGGGTTTTTTTTTTTGTTATTTTTTTTTTAAGTTATAAATAAGTAAATATGATAAATTAGTTTTCTTAAAATTTATTAGCTTCGTCTCGTTTTCGTGCCTCTAAATTGCGGCCTTTCTCAGGAGAAAGAGTAATTTCTGCAAATCGCATAAACCTCGGAAAGGTGCTGGGAATGAAAACACAAATATATCATATCTTACTTTTACGGGGTTAGGGTTAGGTTACGGGTTAACTGTAAATAAAGTAGGATTTTTTTTTTCTTTAACAAATTTTGTTATTTGTGAAAAACAAGCACAAAATTGAAACTCATAAAAATAATTATTGGCTAAGGTAAAAAATAAATTTTTAACTCTGAGATTTAAAAAAAATAAAGATTAAGCAATAAATGATAAAAAAAATTTTTAAATGATAAAAAAATGAATGAACTTGCTTCTCTAATGCCCCCTCGACGTAAATACACTCAACCAACCCGACAATCAGCTAAATCCCATCCATTCACTGTGGAGGTACCCAGATGCCGGAGAGACTTCTACTCCAATAGCTTCTTTCCTCGTGTTGCCGGCCTCTGGAACTGTCTCCCTGCTCCCTGTTTCCCCGACTGTACCGACATGTAGAAATTTAAAACTAATGTGAACAAGCATCTCGCTGCAGAGCTCCCAACTTAGGATGACCCCATAAACTTACACCCAAATTCTCAGTAGCCTTTTATGTCTACAGTGGTGGCATGCCTTGTTTGGGGTTAACTATGTTAAAAAGAAAGAAAAAAATTCTTTCGTAATTTATGAGGGGAATTCGACAAACGATAACTTGTAAATGGCACCACAACAAGTGCTTGTCGAGAAAATATTTCGTCATTTAGTCCTCACATTCCATTAGTGATGCTTTTGACAAAAGAGGAAGAATTGCTGTTTGCGAAGTCGCCGTTTCTTTTGAGTGGGTGGTATGCGGAGATTTTCAATCCTCTCATAGTAGTCATCATCATTCGACTGTCAATCAATCCGTCTCATTAACACTAATCCCTCACCCGTATACCTTAGCCGAAAACTCATTTTACTTACAAGCTCTCTAGGGGTCAGGAAAAACAATTTAATACGCCAAGCAATTAAAAAAAATCATAAAAATATATTTCACTTAAATACATTCTCATGCGTGCCTCAAAGATGTCGATTTCCTTATTCAAAAAGCGCCAAACTGCGCATAACATCGACCGGACTCTACATATCCTAACATCTTCTAGAACTTGATGTGCCCTTCTGCCTTTACCGTGATTCGACCCCTCGGGGTTAATACCATCAAAATGAGAAAGAAGAAAAAAAAAAATAAATAAATTAAAAAAATTAAAAAATAAAAATTAAATAAATGATCTTTTCATTTAAATTGCACGATGTGTTGATTTTCAAAAATATTTCACTTAAATATAAAAAATGCGTTTTTTGTCTAACCTGTGTCAGGAAACATTGGAGCAAAGACATTGGCTGCAAAATCTTCAAACATGGTCGGTTCTATGTGTTTCTGGATGATATTCGCCAGACAATTGGCACGTTCCTCATAGCTAAAGGGAAAGACCGTCAAAGAAAATAATTGTAGAAATCTTTTCTTTTTTTTTAAACAAGCAGAAGTTTTCTCCCCCCTGCGATCACTACTTCTTGAATAATGTAAACAACCACTAATCACAACTTTTGTTGGATTTGGGTGGAAAAACTAACGTAAAGTTATCCTGTTGGATTTTCAAAGTCAGACCTGAGTAGCAATCTGGCGATACTAGATTTTGACTAGCCTATATTTTTTGTTTTCGCCTTCTATTATGTAATTGGCACAAATAGATTTTATTTTGCTTCTCTTTCTTTTTTTAAATACTTATTCTAGCTAAGAAAGCTGTTAGAGTGGATACATTTTCCTTTACTCACTGGAATAGATTCAAGGAAAATTAGTGTGTGCAATTATACTTTTCATCCTTAAGTTCTTCAAAAATAAACATATATGGTGGAGAACCAAAATTTACAATGGAAGTTAGTTGTTTTTTCTCAGCAGGCACTAAGTCAATCGTTTTGAAACCTAGCATATATATATATATATATATATATATATATACAGGGCAGGGAAGCAAAATTTACAATAAACATTAAGTTTTTTCTCAGTCAATTGTTTTGAAACCTAGCATATATTGATGTCATAATCATACCTTACACTATTATCCTTACGTTTTCAGAAACTTTTGCCGATATGAATAATCGGGGAAAGCAAACGTCAGTGTGTGATTAGCTGAAGGCACTCGTCACGCAAAATAAGATTTCAAGAATAGTTGGAGTGTCCATAAAGAATGTTTATAATGTAAAGAATAGAATGACTATGAGTAAAACTATTACGAGGAAGTCTGGAAGTGGAGGAATCAACGAAAAAACAACGTATCAAAGCTTTTATTAAAGCTCTCAAATCCCAAGATCCTCAAGGATCCAACCAAATCCATGCGAAAAATGGCAATTGAACTTGAGATAGACAACAAGACCATTAGAAATGCAGTAAAATATGATTTGAAGTTAAAATCTTACACAAGAAAACCAAAACACTTGTTGACAACAAGACCATTAGAAATGCAGTAAAATATGATTTGAAGTTAAAATCTTACACAAGAAAACCAAAACACTTGTTGACAACAAGACCATTAGAAATGCAGTAAAATATGATTTGAAGTTAAAATCTTACACATGAACACTCAAACACTTGTTGACAATAGATATGAAGGAAAAGAGATTCAAAGGGTGCAGTAATCTTCAACCCACCACCTTACACTTGCTTTATACCTCGAATTTGATTAAACAAACTTTTCCAAGCTTTTTTTATGGTGACGATTTTCTTTGCATATTTTTAACTTTTTAAATTGTTTATATTTTTATATTTTTTTAATTTTTATATTTTCAAATGTTTGCATTACAGTAAATTTTACTGAGTTATCCGTCGAATTTCCTCTGATGATAAAGGCATATCTTTGAAAAGCCGTGGATTAAGGGAAAAAAATGTTTTCTTATATAACCATTGTTTGAACAATTGACGATTCAATAAATATTGTATTTAATCAAATTTATTCTCATCACTTATCTACTTATATATATATATATATATATCTTCTGTCTTCTGGCATCCATTTTGGCAGATTCTCTGCACAGACGGAGTTTTTCTCTGGTGTTTATTATTTTTGACAAAGGGAAATTTCTTTTCCCGAAATATTAAACAAATGATTTTTATAATCATCCGGACATCACACAAACAGCTAACACCACACTTGCTGTTATGTAAGATTTTAAGGAAAAATAAATAGTAAGTCACATTTCGAATTTGATTTATTATTTTTGTTCCTTCCAGCTTACATCTTACCAAGAATTTGCATTGCCCACAGCCTTTTAAAAATATACTACTAATATATATATATATATATATATATATATTTTTTTTTTTGATTTTATTCCATTAGTTGCGACAAAACAAGTTTTGTTTCATTGGTGCAAATAGCGACCAACTCATCGGGCTGGCGATGGAATTCAAATGGCATAAGTTTTAACTTCACTTTAACGGGAGATTGAAAATTGAAAATACATTGGAGGGGGAGGGGGACAGAGTTGGGGCTTTGTCTATAACGGTGACATGGGACATGAGAGGGGAGGAGGGAGGACCCCAACAAGTCGTGTTTCGAATTATTACGTGGGAGGTTTTTCACGTGTTTGTGCTGTGATGATCTCAATTTCGGCCGGGGTGGGAGGAAGGGAGATGGGGCGACGGCCAGAGTGAGTTAAATTTAAAATGAGAATAAAATTATGATTATAATCGTCATTCCTATTTTATTTTAATTCTAATAAGTAATTATCATGTGGATAAAAATGTTTGATAATTTTAATTTAGGGTATTAATTGCTACTTCTGCATTTTATTATTTTAATGTTTTGTTTATCATTTGTAGTGAATTTTGTTGTGATATTTTTTTTTTTTTAAATTGTGATTATATTATACCGAGATCAATACTAGTGGAATCATTTTATAAGAGAAGTTTTCTGGTGTTACCAGTTTTATCATTAACAAAACCGGTTATGATAACAATGATAACGCCTGCCAATCATACCTACGATAGTCGCAGTGATAATATATATATATATATATATATATATATATATATATATATATCTCACTGTCCAAATAGACGACTCGTAACCCTTTGGATCATGGGTTTGCTATGTTCTGTTTTTTATGGATAATGTCATCCTTTTGTTACTGCATTGTTTATGGCGTTATAAAGAATCTTCCCAGCATCTTCCACCTCTGTTTAAGTGGATGACATCATCGATTGTGCACGGAGACAAGCAAGAGTCACAGAGTTCTAGTCGTATACAAATGGATCTTCTCTCTGACCATTTATTCTGGTTTGTTCTCTTGAAGTAATAGTTTTGGCTTGATTTCCTACCAGCACTGGTATGTAAATAGTGTGTCAAATCGCTCGCTGAGGGCTACTAGATGACCTGAAGCATAGCTTAGTTCTATTTATCTAAGATGTGACACAAGGTCGGGAAAGTGGGGAAAAAAACCAGCGCTCGAGAATTTGAGTACTCTGGCTATTTAAAATTGCCTGGGCAGTCCCGTCAGCATTCCCCGGTAGTGGCGCCTCAGGCGATTAGCAATAAACTAACCCCTTTTCAAAGGGTGAGAAGACAAAGCCTGGGAGGGTGCACCTCCTAGAACTGCACAGAACAGACAACCGATAGACCGGCGTGAATCCAGACCCGAAGGCCCGGACAATACCGGTTTATTGGGCGGGGTAAAAACCCCTGGTTCAGTGACTAAACAAATTCCACCATCAGACGTGACTGATGAGGGTAATTAATTTTTAGCAGCCTCCTTCATCTTCGATTGCGGATGAATTCAGCTCTCTTGTGGTTCGTCTAAGATGCGGGAGATGCACCATAACCCTAACCCTAACCTCCAGCAACATTCTAAATGATCTCGGCATGTGGGTGACCTTTTTGTGTCTTGATACCACTAACAAACTGCACAACCATATGTGGACTCATTAGTAGTGGTTGTTTGGTCTACGGCATATCAACCCTTTTTAAGTTATTTAATGCCAAATCGGGTCATTTTGGTAAAAGCTTTTATGCTTCAAGTTCAATGTTTATTTATGGTGTTTGGTTTGGTTGTTTTGTACAAGAAAATTGTTGTTTTTCTTTTTTGCTTTGCAGAGCATGATTGAGTTTTTTGCAAAAGGAAAGGAAAAAAAAACAATAACATCAATGTTTAGATGCCTTTTAGGTCAGGAAGCCAGTATCTTCAGACAACCTGATCTGGTAGAACCAGACATTGGTAGTGGTAGTATAACTGTCATCATAGGACATGACGAGCAGCCAAGAAGAAAGATTTACCGAAATAAACACAAGAGATCCAATGGGATTTGAACTTGGCATAACTAATTCTGTAGTCCGCTAGACTGTCCATTAAGTCAATCACACACATCAAAAAAATTTCAAAATAACATTTTCTTTGGTCTGGTAAGTCACCATAGCAACAAGGGTTTTGATTGAATGATGTAAATATAGAGTTATTCAGCAGCAGCAGCAATGTTTGAAACAGTGTCTCATACTGATGTTAAACGTTTTTCGAATGACTTCCAGCTTCTCCCGTCTTCTGCCATTTTGTTTGTGTTACCCGTTAGGAGTCGGTCGTCATCAACTGATCTCCTTGCGCCATTGATGTACGACACACTTTGGAGTGTTTCAAGTGACTGACAACAGACAATATTAACTTTTGATCATAGAATTGATTTAGCATTAGTTTAGTTTATTTGTTTTACGATATATTAACCGTGTTTTTTTGGGGGGACTGGGTCATTTAACGCTCAAAGAATACATATTACCAACAATTGTATGCGATTAGTGGAACACAAGTTAGTATTTTACTCATAGCTACGAGGAAATTGTGGGTTCATACTTTTCCTAACAATCATCAACCAGTTTATTTGTTGAATCAGGCCACAATTAATCCTCTGATGAGGGTGGGGCCTGATTGCCTAGTCTCGGTCTAAGTTTTCCTCTCCATTCTTGTCTTTGGTGACGCCTGACGGAATCCATACCTATAGCTTTCCTAGCACATTTGACCACGTCCTTGCAAGACAACTTGAGTCTGCCAGTGGTGGTCTTCTCTGCTGGCACATTAGTATCAAAATGAACACAATGAATCCGATCGGATTTTAACTTAGGTCAACCACGTACACACCCAACGATTCCTTTTGCAAGCACAGGTGATACGATGAAATTATTTTCAAAAAAGGATACTGTGAATGATAGAGAGGCATTTGGGCGCGCTTCGTTCGGCTGGCATTTATAGCTGTGGCTCGGACTAGACAAGGAAGGATCTTGGCATCAACAATTGCGCCATCAAATAATGGTCCAAAATGAATCTGAAATAAAAAGAACATAATTAATATTTGCGATATAGTCTACATAGCAAGAGAAAAAAAATTACTGCGCCATTTTGCCACGTTTTCAGTACTCACCATATTGTTCTGTATTGAAGGCCTTCTAATCACGCGAGTGAACGTCAGGAATGGTGGACTATTCCAAAATTTACAAGCAACACATTTTTTGGTTTCTGTTAAGTTTTACTCTATTTGACTGCTGTCGGGTCAGCTCCAGAAATCCATGTAAATTTTAGCTTTTAAACTTATTTTATCAAAATAAGTACAGCATTTATTTATTTGGATTTTATTGAAAAAAAAACAACAAAAAAAAAACGTTTTGTGCAAAATTCAGTGAATGTAATTTACCAATCTTAGACTTGTTATTTGGAAGTAGGGCCATTTAGTTTGTAGCCGAAATGGAAAATTAAAATGATACATGCTATTTTTGGGGTTAGGGTTATTTTTGGGGTTAGGGCTATTTTGGGGGATTAGGGCTATTTTTGGGGTGAGGGTTAAGGCTAATTTTGGGGTTAGGGCTAGGACTATTTTTGGGGTTAGGGCTATTTTTGGGGTTAGGGCTATTTTTGGGGGTTAGGGCTATTTTTGGGGTTAGGGCTAGGGCTATTTACGGGGTTAGGGCTATTTTGGGGATTAGTGTTAGGGCTACTTTTGGGGTTAGGGTTAGGGCTACTTTTGGGGTTAGGGTTAGGGCTACTTTTGGGGTTATGGCAATCTTTAGGGTTAGGGCTATTTTTGAGGTTAGGGTTATTTTTGGGATTAGGGCTACTTTTGGGGTTAGGGTTAGGGCAATCTTTAGGGTTAGGGCTATTTTTGGGGTTAGGGTTAGGGCTACTTTGGGGTTAGGGTTAGGGCTACTTTTGGGGTTAGGGCAATCTTTGGGGTTAGGGCTATTTTTAGGGTTAGGGCTATTTTTGGGGTTAGGGCTATTTTGGGGGTTAGGGTTAGGGCTATTTTGGGGGTTAGGGTTAGGGCTATTTTGGGGGTTAGGGCTACTTTTGGGGTTAGGGCTATTTTGGGGGTTAGGGCTATTTTGGGGGTTAGAGCTAGGGCTATTTTGGGGGTTAGGGCTATTTTGGGGGTTAGGGCTATTTTGGGGGTTAGAGCTAGGGCTATTTTGGGGGTTAGGGCTATTTTGGGGGTTAGGGCTATTTTGGGGGTTAGAGCTAGGGCTATTTTGGGGGTTAGGGCTATTTTGGGGGTTAGGGCTATTTTTGGGGTTAAGGCTACTTTTGGGGGAAGAGATTCTCATTTTATTTTATCGAGTCAGTCGATTTTCACCAACAGATTCGGACGACGAAAAAAATGAATTTTCTCCAACGTTGACTATCACCTATTATACGATTGAAAGTCATATTTCTGTCTGTTGGTCCAGATAAAAGTCAGAACTACCACAGATACACTTACAAACATTACATCATTACATTCCATATGATCTCAACCTGGTTATGGGAAAAACAAATATTAAAACATTCATTACCTTAGGGGTCAATAGAGGTCAAATTAGTACAGAAGCGATTTTTTTTTAATTTGCTTTTATTCATTCTCACTCCAGTCATTTGCTGATGACCTTTTTAGTTCGGTTATATTGAACCAGTTGCCAAAGAAAGCGAGGGTGACAGTCGGTGGGTGAGGTGTGTTTAAAAAGTAATGTGACTGGGGATGTGTAAAAAGAGAGAGAAATTTTTAAGCTCCAGCCCCTGTCCCATCGTCGCAATGTTGCATCATTGTGCTTGTTTTACAAGTACTTCAATGAAACGTGCTCCAATGAACTTGCTGCTCTAGTGGCCCCCTCGACGTAAATACACTAGACCAACTCGACAATCACTGTGGAGGTCCCCAGATGCCGGAGAGCCTTCTACTCCAATAACTTCTTTCCTCAAGCTGCCGGCCTTTGGAACTCCCTCCCTGCTCCCTGTTTCCCCGACTGTACCGACATACAGAAACTTAAAACTAATGTGAACAAACATCTAGCTGCACAGCTCCCAATTTAGGATGATCCCCTAAAATTTCACCCTAATTCTCAGTAGCCCCTTACGTCTACAGTGGAAACTTGTCTTGTTTGGGGCGGACTAAGTTAAAAAATAAATTTAAAAAAAAAAATTTTTTTTTTAAAAAAAGAAAAGAAAAAAAGAAAAAAAAAGGAAAAAAAAGACACTTGTTTTTTTTAACTCTTTTTTCTTATGTAGGCCCCCTGGCAACGCCGAGTATCCCTGTTAGTTTTAAATAAAAGGAGGTATTTATAACAGACCTAAATTATAAAAAATATGTTTCCATAAAGTAGGAAAAAAAAATATTCATTCAATTTCGAATAAATGCTGTTCAATTTCTAAGGAAATAAAATATTAAATATTATATTTCAATTAAATAAGGTAAAATTATTCTAAGCAAAAAAAGCACACATTTTTCTGAATTTCTGAATGAGTAAAACGACACCAAAACTAAAATGCATTTAAATAAATAAGGAGAAAATACCAGATCTTCCTCGCACAACGAGAAAGCCTTTTTAGTAGAAACATTAAATGAAGGGAGGTAACTTTCCAAAAAATTATTTTCATAGTAACGCTTGATTTATCTCCCTTAGATCGTACAAAATTTTGCCGAGGTTCATCAGTCATCTTTTATTCAGTCAAACCCTAATCAAAAATTGGTGCTTCTGCTGTTTAGCCCCGACATGTTAAGCCTCTCTTAAAAAACAAATACCTAAAGAAATGTATAAACTTTGTTTATGTACTTATGTGGTAGCTGAAAAGAAGACTGTACGCCAAATAATTACGCAAATTCATCCAGTATTTATTAAATTAAAAATCAAAAACGATGTTATCATTCGGTAGCCATTTTTGTTAAAAAAATTTGAGTTATCTCCCTTGTCTATTTCATAAGTGAAAATGTCTAACGAAACTTAAGATCGTTTTTTTTTTTTTTCTTTTTTTGTAATTTAATAAATACTGGATGAATTTGCGTCATTTTTTCTGTCAATCTTATTTTCAGCTAACACGTAAGTACATAAAGTTTATACATCATCTTTAAATATTTTAATGTCAGGACGAAACAGCAGAAGCACCCAAAGATTAAGCATGTAAATTAAAATTTATGTTTACGAGATTGATGACAGTCAACGGAAGCAGAAGGGGAAAATGGGGGGGGGGGGTATCCTTCCATTAAAATAATGCTTAATTTAACAGGTGACGAAACGCTAGGAAATGTAGGAAAAAGACAGGAAAGGAGGAATAAATAAAGAGTTTGATCTAAAATTCTTACTTCAACGTATGGCACCTGAAGAAGGCCAGACAGTAGAGTGGCTAAAACATTGTGAAATATGACAAACAAGGCTAGGGGAAACAATATTAGATTTTTTTTCAGTTTTTCATTTTTTTTTTTTATGGAAATCGCTCTAGACAAGGCATGAAGCCACTTGATATAAGGAGCTAAAAAAAAAAAATACTACTTTGAGGTCAAAAATTAACTAACGATAAGTGACATGCAGAAATTTAAAACTAATGTAAACTGACATCTCGCTGCACAGCTCCCCCCTTCGATGTAGAAAAAAAATTTTAGAGGTTGGTTGGGATCGAACTATAAACCAGTCGGGCCGACGTTAAAATCCTACGTTGCTAACTGTTGCGTCAAAGGGAAATACTTGAAAATATTACGAAAATTAGGTGACTTGAACGCTTTTCCAAATCTAGGTGCGGCACGCATGCGCAGAGCTTTTGATGTAAGCGTGACACACGAACACAGACGCTATCGTATTAATATATATATAGATAATAATAAAATGTGTCACTTACATCAGCTTTTTTGTTGATCTGGATTCTAAAGAGACCGTTTGGAAGAGGGTAAATGATGATTAAGACATCCCCAAACTCTGTAGGGATAATGTTTCGCCGATAGTCACGACTATGTTCGGACCAAACTATATGTACTTCGTCATTGCCTAAATGCCTCATCTGAAAAAAAAAGAAAACAGAAAAGGGATTCAATTTGAGATGAAAACATTTTTTTTTTTTTTTTTAATAATTAGTAAATGTATATGTGTGTACGGACGTTATCACCTTTCACCCCCATTTAAAAAAATGAGATTGTTCAATCATCGAAAATGCAAAAAGGCAATTGCGGACCCAAAAATTTAGATTTTACTCATTGCTTCAAAATCAAACACGGCATCATAAATAGGTTTCGTTGTTTTGTTTTACGGCATATCAACCCTTTTGGGGCTATTTAATGCCGAATCAGATCATTTTAGTAAAAGTTTTTATACGTCGAGTTCTTTATATCTTCAAATATTTATTTATGGTGTTTGTTTTGGTTGTTTTGTAGAGGAAAAATGTTGTTTTGTTTTTAGCTTTGCAGAACATGATTGAGTTTTGCAAAGGGAAAGGAAAAAAAACAATAACATCAATGTTTGGTGCATTTTAAGTCAAGAAGCCGGTATCTGGTAGCACCAGTCATCATAAATAGAATCCTGTTGTCGTCGACTTAGAAGTGATATTTGTTTTACTTATTTGAAGGATATTTAGCTGACGACAATTACTTTTAAGGCGAGAAGAAAATGAGTATTTCTTAAAAGATCTCAATTGTTACAATAAATAAATTAAAATGTTCATTTTATCTATTTAAAATAAGGGTGTTTTTACGGAGAAGTGTGCAGATTAAATTATTAATACCACAAAAAAAAAAACAATATTATATACTTATGCAGTAGATTTAAATAAGTATCCTAACCAAAAAGTAGGAAAAATGATCGAGAAGAATTTTAATAAAAAATAAAAATCAGTTTCATCGTATTTTGATTACTGCCATTGATTTATTACGTGTTAATATGACAGACTGGGTTACCTCCCCATGAACTTCGTGTTTTTTCGCTCGAATCAATGGCCGACCTGATTAAACGATATTACAGATTTTTTTTATTTTTGATTACAATTCTACTCGATGGTTTTAGCTAATTTTTGGTGTACAAACCTATTTTTGATTGATACATAAGTATTTCAAAGAGTTTTCCGGTTAATTTAACTGGAACTGCGATTTTCAGCGTTTTTCATATGCACGCTAATCTGTACAAACACCAAAATAAGATTTAATTCACAAGGAAGGAAGGGAAGAAGGAAGGGAAGAAGGAAGGGAAGATGAAAGGTAAGTCACCATGGAATTTCCATGGGATACTGCTCATCTATCTAATAATAATCAAGTTCCGACATCAGTTGTTATTCCCTACGTAACATCGCGAGACTTAGAAAGTCGCACCATTTCTCACTCTACCAGTGAGATTAAATTGCCAATTTCATCTCCACACAATAGAAAAACAATAGTTTCTAATCAACTGATGCATGCATATATGTTCATGATCGTACGGTTAACTGATCTGCATATTGCTTTGCAAAAAGACATCTCATTAATTAACTATTTGTTTCAATTTCAATGATTTTTTTCATTCTAATATCACACATCGTTCTACTTACGGATATTTTGTTATTTCGTGGATAAAGGCATTTTTAGTGAAAACAACCTTCCAACTCCTTTCCGGTCAATTTACTTTGAGGCGGACTTACTTGATTTTCAACAAGTTGCGACCCACTTACAAATTATAAAGTAAAAAGAAAAGCCCCCCCACTTTTCCCCGGCAGTTAGTATTCCCGCCGCCAGTGCCAGAACACGGGTCCCACTAGTTGCCCATAAAAGAGTATTTTTTTTTTAGACGAATATCCATCGTCTTTTGGCATTTTTGGTTGATTCTTCGTTTGAGCCGATTCTTAGTGCGCTGAACATTGTGTGTGCGTATGATTATTGTTTAGCCCACGCAGCAGGATCCGCATTGGATTTCTCCCGCTATCATACACGGTAAAAAGTTTGGACAGGATGGTCGTTTTGAGATCTTGGTGTAGGGCAGGGGTTCTCAATCTGTGGTTCGCAAATCCCCAGAGGTTCACAACAAGATTTTTAGGGGTACTTAGATGGCTGATGAAAGAGGTATTTTAAATAGTAATAGTTGCAGATTATGAAATCCAGTGTCTGTGCCTTCATGAAGTTGCTTTCATTATTGGTTTAGAAAAAAACATATCAATATATAAGTAATAATTCAAAAAAAAAAAAAGTAAATATATTATATTAATAATAAAAAATTAAATGACCAAAGAACCGTTAGTGATTCGAACAGGCACTCTTCAGAGTGTGTTACTGAGCATTGAAACGTATATATAACGGAGCACTGAAATGTCTTCGAAGATATATGCATATCCTTTGCAGAATTATTGTAGTATAATGAGTTAGTCAATAAATTACTATTATGTTCATTGTCACATTATTGGGGGTTCGGGAAGATGGTTTTATAACTCAAGGGGTGCTTAATGGGGGAAAAAGGTTGAGACCCCCTAGTGTAGGGTATAAAACCACTTTTGTTTCGACCATCCTCTAGGTCTTTTCGCAGGGTCCTTCATCTTTAATTCTGTTTTCGTGATGGTGTTATCATTTGTGTGTTGGACATGTCCATACCAGCACAAAATCAAATTTCAAATAACACTCATTGATTTTCCCAGGAATCAATTAAGACCCGTGTACTCATGCTCCAAGCCCCGAACCCTTTAATAACATTTCTATACTTATGTTTGAATTTCTATAATTTTCATGTTATAAATAAAGTAAAATTTAATTTTATTCATGTCAAGTATTAACGCAAAACCCACGATGAATGGTGTAACCCTTTTTTGATCAAAATGAAATATACTTAGCAAAGTACCCTGGGAGAGGAGAGGGGGGGGGGTAGTTTCCCCAATATATATGAGTATGGAAGTCCAAAACTCTAGGAAGAGTTTGTAGAAAACTCTAGAGGACCTGCCGATAGAGATGGTTGGAGAAAACGAGTCAGGAGAATCCAAGAAGGGTTCTCAAACTAATTTGATTATGTGGTTTTTTTTTTTGTTATTTTGGAGGGTTTATTTTTGTTTTCATTAAAAGTTGAGATAGGATTATCGAACACAATAAAAGATGCCCAAAGAAGCATAATAAATGTAAAAAAATAAAAGTGTAGTATCTGTTTCCAGATTTGGTAATTCTCGTGTCTTCCAGAATGGAGGAAATGCTGAAGAAGAAAAGGGAATGTTTAAAATACCACCAAAAGGTGCTGGCTTTCCCACATCCAACAGATTATGTTTAACATCTAACAGATTATGTTTAACATCTAACAGATTATGTTTAACATCTAACAGATTATGTTTAACATCCTACCCGAGGGAGGGGTTGCTAAATACCAATAACACCTCGTTTCAAAAAAAAAGGTCAAACCTTAGGAAGTTGACAATCACTTAAGTGAGTCTTATTGCGAGCCAGTGAGAAATTATGGTTGAAGCTGACTTCAGACAAAACATGCAACTGAACAAATCTAACATAAAAAAAATTTTTAAATGGTGATTTAAACTAAAAATATGAGCACTTTTTGCGAAAGCAGATCAAACATAAAGTGGAAAAAGAAACAAAATGGAGAAAGCTTACTTTAATATGCATGGCCGTATCATTGCCAGAAGGCATTCGTGTCGAAACATGATAGATGACTTCACATGTAGAATTCGAGTAGTACGGAGCTGTATCGCCTGTTGTTTTATTTTGTTGCAGACCACCAAGAAAGCCGAGATGGGATTCCAAATCGACCTGAAATGAAGAGAACAAGAAGCATTGATTTATTAGAGCGATATTACATCCGAGGTATCATGCGCCTACGCCGCATGATACATCCGAGGTATCATGCGCCTACGCCGCATGATACATCCGAGGTATCATGCGCCTACGCCGCATGATACATCCGAGGTATCATGCGTTTACGACGCATGATACATCCGAGGTATCATGCGTTTACGACGCATGATACATCTGAGGTATCATGCGTTTACGACGCATGATACATCCGAGGTATCATGCGTTTACGACGCATAAGAATCTTAAAAGATGCAATAAACATCTCAGGAAAGCATCTACATTTTCCCATGGGTTCGTTGCACTCAATTTTGTCTTTAAAAAAAGAATGTTAATTTTTAAAAGAAGCCAATTTCTGATCTTTAGTGATTGAGACAATGTCCCAGGCAATAATAAAAATATACCACATCTATATCCTATTGATTATTTAAACTTCTTGTGTCAAAATTTTAATTTGTCAGCAAGAATTTTTTCACTGAATGGGAAAAGTGGTTCGGGTTAGGGACTTGTATGATAAAATGATAACATACAAGCATAGAAATTTTAGATGAATATTTTTTAAAAGAGTTGAAACACTGATTTAGATTAATTGGTACTTCTGCAGTTTACAGACCGTGCTGAAATAATAATGTTATTATTTAGAAAACCATTGGAAGAAGAAAGGGTGACCCGTAGTCAGCATGCCGCTATTGCGAATTTACAACAGCAAGCTGCAATCAATAGACTGCCTCTCCTGCATCAAACGGTCATAATTTTTTAAAGTCAAAATCTTTTTTATGTAAAACTTTATAATTAAAACTTGCTGGAATATTTTTTCAAATATAAAGTAAAATAGATTTTTTTTTTAAATATATGCGATCTGACAGCACTATGATTGGTAGAAAAAAATCATATTTCAATGTTTCGAAATAAAAAAAATAAAAAAATGTTTTAATTGTTTATAAACCCCCCCCCCCCCCCAAAATCCAATAACATATTTGATTACTTACTTTCCAAAATAATTTATTTACAATATAAAACAACGGTGCTTGTGCAGATTAGGACTCAACCTAAAATTGACTTGGCGTCGTTAGGTGTAGGGTTAGGATTATCGTTATGGTTAGGGTTAGTGTTAGCTTGGGTCTCAATCTGCACCAGTACCAAAACAAAAACATTTTATATTTTCCAAGAAAAAAAAAAAAAAAAAAAAAGAAAAAAGAAAAAAGCAAACTACCTATTTAATGACTTATTTTCCTAAAAGAAATTATTTAAAATACAATACAAAAATACAAAACGTTTCCTTCCAGCAAATTTTAATTATAAAGTTTTACATGAAAAATATTTTGATTTTTTTAAATTATGACCGTTTGGTTCAGGAGAGAGTCTATTGATCGTGGCTTGCTGTTGTTAATTCGGAATAGCGGCATGCTGACTACAGGTCGCCCCCTTTCTTCTGATACGCCCATCCATTATTAACCTGGGGAGGAGGGGGGGGGGTCCATTTTTTTTTAAAAGCTATTCTCTACTTTCCCCTGACAATTTAATAAACAAAAGATACCGTAAAAATGGAATTTAACTTGAAAATCCTATCTAAAAAATAGCTGGTTTGTAAACTGCAGAAGTACTGATTTATTTTCTCGGAAAACGTGTGATTACTCACCTCCCAGCCTAATCCACTGACAAAATCTTCATACGCTTTGCTTCCGCTACAATTGGCGAGGATAGAATGTTTATCCTCTTGGCCTTCAGCAACATATATCACAGCAACTTTATGAGTGTCACGACTGGAAGACAAAATATCAAAAACATGAAACAAAAAAAAAAATAGTCAAAGTATTTGAAGCAGAAGTACTTATCTGTAAACAAACATGAAATTTATCAAAATACAATTATATATATAATCCCCCCCCCCATTTTTTTAATATGCTATTCATAAAAAGAAATATTGTTAACTTCAAACGTTGGCGCTTTTTAATAATGTTCCACCACCTGTTTTTCTCAACTTTTTTTACTGACCATTTTTTTATTTTTTCGGTGTACAATTACCTATCATCTCGCATTTGGAAATTTTTTTTAAATATTTTTGTTTTAGGAGGGGGGATCACTTTCCTATATAAATTTAACGTAAACTGATCACCCACTTTTTGGCCATCACAGATTTTTCCAAAAATTTCCAGACAGCCCGGAATTCTCTAGCGGCATGATCAGTAATTGTACACGGAAAAAAGTAAAAATATTTGGTCCATAAAAAAGGTGAAAATGGATGAACAAACAACATGGGTGATCAGTTGACATTAAATTGAGATCACTAATCTTAATGAAAATTACATTTTAAAATAATTTTTTTGCATTCATACAAATGTACTTGTGTTTCAACCCAAGAAATATTCGGGTATCATCAAGTGAAAATATAAATACGAAAAAATTACGGAAAAAAGAACATGTGACTGTAACGGTGTAAACTACCGATCCGACCACTGCGACTGGTTCACTATGAGAATGTGAAAATTACATTCTAAACCAATAAAATTATTTTTAATTGGTTCACTATGAGAATGTGAAAATTACATTCTAAACCAATAAAATTATTTTTATTGGTTCATTATGAGAATGTGAAAATTACATTCTAAACCAATAAAATTATTTTTAATTGGTTCACTATGAGAATGTGAAAATTACATTCTAAACCAATAAAATTATTTTTAATTGGTTCACTATGAGAATGTGAAAATTACATTCTAAACCAATAAAATTATTTTTAATTGGTTCACTATGAGAATGTGAAAATTACATTCTAAACCAATAAAATTATTTTTAATTGGTTCACTATGAGAATGTGAAAATTACATTCTAAACCAATAAAATTATTTTTAATTGGTTCACTATGAGAATGTGAAAATTACATTCTAAACCAATAAAATTATTTTTAATTGGTTCACTATGAGAATGTAAAAATTACATTCTAAACCAATAAAATTATTTTTAATTGGTTCACTATGAGAAAGTGAAGATTACATTCTAAACCAATAAAATTATTTTTAATTGGTTCACTATGAGAATGTAAAAATTACATTCTAAACCAATAAAATTATTTTTAATTGGTTCACTATGAGAATGTGAAAATTACATTCTAAACCAATAAAATTATTTTTAATTGGTTCACTATGAGAATGTGAAAATTACATTCTAAACCAATAAAATTATTTTTAATTGGTTCACTATGAGAATGTGAAAATTACATTCTAAACCAATAAAATTATTTTTAATTGGTTCACTATGAGAAAGTGAAAATTACATTCTAAACCAATAAAATTATTTTTAATTGGCTCACTATGAGAATGTGAAAATTACATTCTAAACCAATAAAATTATTTTTAATTGGTTCACTATGAAATGTGAAAAGTACATCCAAAACAATAAAATTATTTTTAATTGGTTCACTATGAGAATGTGAAAAGTACATTCTAAACCAATAAAATTATTTTTAATTGGTTCACTATGAGAATGTGAAAATTACATTCTAAACCAATAAAATTATTTTTAATTGGTTCACTATGAGAATGTGAAAATTACATTCTAAACCAATAAAATTATTTTTAATTGGTTCACTATGAGAATGTGAAAATTACATTCTAAACCAATAAAATTATTTTTAATTGGTTCACTATGAGAATGTGAAAAGTACATTCAAAACCAATAAAATTATTTTTAATTGGTTCACTATGAGAATGTGAAAATTACATTCTAAACCAATAAAATTATTTTTAATTGGTTCACTATGAAATGTGAAAAGTACATCCAAAACAATAAAATTATTTTTAATTGGTTCACTATGAGAATGTGAAAAGTACATTCTAAACCAATAAAATTATTTTTAATTGGTTCACTATGAGAATGTGAAAATTACATTCTAAACCAATAAAATTATTTTTAATTGGCTCACTATGAGAATGTGAAAATTACATTCTAAACCAATAAAATTATTTTTAATTGGTTCACTATGAAATGTGAAAAGTACATCCAAAACAATAAAATTATTTTTAATTGGTTCACTATGAGAATGTGAAAAGTACATTCTAAACCAATAAAATTATTTTTAATTGGTTCACTATGAGAATGTGAAAATTACATTCTAAACCAATAAAATTATTTTTAATTGGTTCACTATGAGAATGTGAAAATTACATTCTAAACCAATAAAATTATTTTTAATTGGTTCACTATGAGAATGTGAAAATTACATTCTAAACCAATAAAATTATTTTTAATTGGTTCACTATGAGAATGTGAAAAGTACATTCAAAACCAATAAAATTATTTTTAATTGGTTCACTATGAGAATGTGAAAAGTACATTCTAAACCAATAAAATTATTTTTACTTGAACGTTATTTTATCGAGTGCTCAATGGTATAAATGTTAGAAAATATATAACAGAGCTGATACAGTTCTTAAAATTACAACTCACCAATCCTAACATTACAGCGGGTTTCATGACTTCTAAGAGAAAATGCCAACGATAAAATCATCTGATTCATACAAAATGAATGAATTTGAATCCTAAGAACTAAGTCACGATTGCCTTTCCGGGGGCCTGAAACTCTGTAACGTTGGATTGAAACTTAAAGAATTATAAAAATAAATAATTTCTTTTTTTTTTTTTAAATATAATTTGAAATGGGATTATTTATTCAAATACAAGATGGCCAAAATAAACAACTTACCATTTTTGACTATCCAGATTCTTCAATTCCCGTAAAAGTTTATCACTCTTTTTTAATAGATCAAAATGGCATCTAAAGAAAAGAAATTCGAAAGACAAAAAATAATTGCTGCATGAAAGAAAATTTAAATACAAAATAATTTTTAAATAATATTGGAGAAAAAAAAAGAAATGCTTATTTTCTTACAATGGCTATTAGAATTATTATAGCAAAATTCAACAAAGACGTTTCATGAAGTTTCTCAGATTTTCTTCAATTCTTCACTATTTGTATTAATGGAAGAAGTAATTCCTGCAAATCTCAACTCCATAATGGTTAACAGTAATTGGAATTATTCATCTCTAACAACTCAATATTTTGAAATTTCCTAAATTTTCACATTTGACTTGTAACAGCTCTGGAGCTGAAATTTTCACATTTGACTTGTAACAGCTCTGGAGCTGAAATTTTCACATTTGACTTGTAACAGCTCTGGAGCTGAAATTTTCACATTTGACTTGTAACAGCTCTGGAGCTGAAATTTTCACATTTGACTTGTAACAGCTCTGGAGCTGAAATTTTCACATTTGACTTGTAACAGCTCTGGAGCTGAAATTTTCACATTTGACTTGTAACAGCTCTGGAGCTGAAATTTTCACATTTGACTTGTAACAGCTCTGGAGCTGAAATTTTCACATTTGACTTGTAACAGCTCTGGAGCTGAAATTTTCACATTTGACTTGTAACAGCTCTGGAGCTGAAATTTTCAGAAATCACTTCTTTCATAGAAATAATGAGAATAATGACGGCATCGCGCCGATCGAGGGTAAGATGAGGGAATGGCGGCTCAGATGGTTTGGACATGTGCTGAGGATTGCCGATGACGACGACACTGTTGCACAATCGCCTGGAAGCGACCAAGAGGAAGTCTGATGATGAGATGGGCAGACGCCCTACACAATGATTTTTTTTTTTTTATGGAAATCACTCCAGACAAGGCGTGAAGACACTTGATGTAAGGAACTAACAAGAACAAATATGATTGAAATATATTGGCCTTAGGTTTAAAAAGGCCAAGGTTATAGGTAGGAGGAAAACAGTCAGCAGGAAGAGAGTTCCACAAGCCTGCGGTTCTTGGAATGAAGCTACTGGAATAGGAAGCTGTATTACAATGAGGTATCAAAACAGCTAATTGATGGAGACCACTAGACTAACGAGTCAAACGAGCTGGAACAAAAGAAGCGGAGAATAGATCACACAATTCTGAAAAACACGTGGCATAATAGTATTTATAGAAAGACAGAGACTAGCAACATCATGTCTGCGAAAGAGAGGGTGCAGATAAGGAGAAAGGGTAGGGCCAATCAAATTACAGATACGTTTCTGCACCTTATCAAGAACCCTCAAATGGGACAGAAATTCACCAGCCCAAATATGACAACAGTACTCTGTAAAACAGGCCTTTCATCTAAACCAAGCCTGTGCTTGTGACAAGTGGAGACAAAAATTCATTATTGCGAGCCTTGCCATAGAAGAGTCATTGCAAGTCTTATTCTATTTCCATGGAAGATGCTCGATGGAGCTTAAATCTCTTATTCCTTCCTGTAAGAGGTTAGATATTAACAACAAGAACTCAGGGAGGTGACCGTGGTTAAGTGGATAACGACACGGACTGATGACGTAGATGTTCCAAGTTCGAATCCAGTTGATTCCATAGTGCCACTGGAGTCTCCTGCCATACACACATTTCCCTATATTGTCCAGATTTAATCTTCCTCTGAGGTCATCGTGACAAGTATTTGAAGACAACCCTAACCCTTTGGAGGGAAAAGATTTTGTGGTAATGTGTTCCATGGAAGTTCCGTTTGATGTTAGGTACACCGAGGAAGAAAGTTGTGGTAGAGTCGAGTTCTTGCTAAAGTAAATTCGTATGAATCAGAATGGTGCAACTTTTTTTGACCGGTTTGATTCTGTTGTCGGCATTCTCGCAGGACGGACCACGTAATGGTTGCCAACATCTCTAAGTGAATGAATGGATGAGAGTTCTTGGGTTAGTAGATATAGAACAGTTGAGGTAGCAGGTTCATTTGACAGAGGAAGTACAAGGAAAACATGGGGGGAAAGTGATAAAAATGGACTTGAGAAATAAATAAAGACCTGTCCAGAGATAGGTTAGTTTAGAAGTCAATTTCCAAAAGCCATCCAACATATGTCAGCATGTAAAACGGATGTTAAACCGACTATGATGATGAAGCGTCCTCATAAGTAATCAAATTTTGTTCATGGCATTCATCATTTTCAATCCTCTCATAATATTCTTCATCATTTAACTGACAATGACTAGTGGAGACTCATTAGTTAAAAAATAAAAATTGTTTTTTTTTTTGTTTTTTACAAAGACAGATTCCATAGTCCATGACGGTAACCATTGAGCCTATAACCCACCGCCAGCGAGGAACCCCCTCCCCCCCAAAAAAAAACATTTAAAAAAACATTAAAAAAACATTTTAAAAAACATTAAAAAACAAAAACATAAAAAACATTTTTAAAAAACAAATGTTTCTTTTAATGTTTTTAAAAAAAACATTTAAAAAACATTTTTAAAAACATTTAAAAAACATTTTTTAAAAACATTTTTAAAAAACATTTTTAAAAAACATTAAAAAAACATTTTAAAAAAATATTAAAAAACTTACCTTCTTTCCCAAGACAAAAGACCCATCTGATCAAGTAACATTCTGGAAATTTGAAATGGGGAGACTGGATCTACCACTTCTGTTGGAAGTTGTGGGTTGGCGACCATACTAGGCATTTGGAAGACAAAAGAGGAGAGTTAAATGATTTGAAAGAGTAATTTATAACAGGACGATGTATCCCAATGGAACTGAAGGAAAGCTTCGTCTTCCTTTAATTATGATTATATGAAGACATACAGCTTCGAAATACAAAATACAAAGGAATGTAAAATGAAACAAAAATGCTGATTATTATTATCATCAATATTATTATTATTATTATTATTGTTGTACGAAAATGCAAACAAACTGAGATATAAAATAGACAAATAGTTGGGGACTTTCGGTGACAAACTTCATTCTTTGATTACGTTTGTGCACCAAAGTGTCTGTGAGTCACAAGAAATTTTCCCATTGAAATTAATAAAAATTTAACTAATATTAATTTATTATTTTTTATCTTCTATGATCAGAATGAACACTTTTTTTTTGCAACAGTCGGAGGTTTTTTTTTTTTTAGTTTAAAAATTTTTTTTTTTTTTATTTAAAATTTTTTTTAATTATTTTTTTTTAAATTTTTTATTTTAACTGAATTTGGAATCTGACTTCTTCTAACCAATTCTTAACCTCAGAAGTGGAGATTCAGTTTGCAATTTTTCACTCAAGACTTTTTAAACAAAATATACAAGTAATTGAAAATTAATTGATGTCATTTAAGGTAAAAACAATGACTTCACCCATTTTAAAATGAATTGTTCCAAAGTTGAATTCTCATGTTTAACTCGTCTTTGCCGTCCTTTTTTTTTTAAAATTAATTTCAATACTGACTTCCCACCTCAGCCATGGAAAGATTCGTTTTTATATCAAGTTAACAATGTTTTTATTTTTTCTCATATTATCAGTCAGTTGAAATTTTCAATTCAACTACGTAGCATATTTGAAATAATGATTATGTAAATCTCTTTGATGTTGTAATGCTTTCATTGGCTGTATACCAAACTCTGGCGGATTAAATAAGTGGCAATGAGCAGTCGTATTCCACAAATATAATTGAAAACTTAGCATCTTATATGCTGAAAAATACATTAATGACAATGTGACACCAAATGTGACTGGAAAGTCACTCAGTATCGTATCCTGGGTGACTCGGCACGAAATGTAGTTTGCTGCCAATTGAATTGCATTTGTTCCGACTCGTTGCTCTGTCAATCTTTTCCTGCCCACATTGGGTTTAAACAATTCATGAAACTTTGCTGTTGATGCGGCTTAGTCATGAACTGGGGAAACTTGCAATTTCTCAGCAATTTCTCAGCCTTGGTCCAAGAAAACAGCCGTCTTAATCTATGTGTAGGCTTTTTCATTGTGCTTTGTCCAACTTACGTTGTGAGTATTGATTTACTCCTCTCCAGGAGTTAGGCACAAGGCCAGTTTTATCTTACTCCCACAAGTAAGATGTGACACAAGGTCGGAAAGTGGGATTTGAAAAGCCAGCGCTCGAGAAGGTGAGCACTCTGACCATTAAAAATTGCCTGGGCAGCTCCGTCGGCATTCCCCGGTAGGGGCGCCTCAGGCAGTAAGCAATAAACTTACTCCTCCCCAAAGAGGGAAGGCAAAGCCTGGGAGGGTGAACCTCCTAGAACTGCACAGGACAGACCCATAAACCGGCATAAATCAAGCCCCGAAGGCCAAAACAATACCAGTCTATGGGGTGCAGTATCCATCGGAACAGATACTACACTTTGATCTTAGCCAAAAGGCCAAGACGTTGTGAGTAGCTGGCTGGAATTGAACACAGAAGGATGTGGAATTTGAGGTTCTGAGCCTATTTTATATTTTAGATAAAGAACGGATCCACCATATTAGTTGAGTTATAATAAAGTATTTTTTTTTTTTTTTTTTTTAAATACAGAAATGTCTATCATTTTTGTATTTAAAAAAAATTTATTCCTGCTAACTTGCTCACAAAACTCAAGCATCTGTCAGAGTTGTGTCAGCATCCAAAGTTCTGTGCAACTTTTAAACACAGCGTGGGTGGCGTAAAACAATTGACTCAGCAACAATTCAAAATGCATGTGGTCCACGTAGCATCAGACTACATTGGATACGACACCGCGCAACTTCCACGGCATATATTTAGTGGCACAATAAGGTCACACAATGGCATTATTGTAGTTTTCATGTTAATTACAAGTAACAAATTAATCTTATTAATTAATTAGTGTTTGGTTTATTAATGCCACACGACAAACAAGACAGTTATCTGCATCGTCTACTAATGGTATAGATTCCAACTTTCCAAAATGTTATAATATCTATAAAAATTAAATATCATTTTTCATAATGTTTAATTCTTATATAAACATGGAGAGAAAATACACCACAAATTAATAGTTTCAGATCAATTAATAATAGCAAAGGTTTATTAATTATTGTTAAAACAAATGGATGAGAGAAAATAAAATTTATTTTATAAAATCCATTCAATTTAACATGTTTTGCCAACATTTCAGCTTCGTCTGAAATTTATTTAAAAAAAAAAATGGCTACCTCCAGTGTTGATTGGTATTAACCAATCAACACTAGAGGTAGCCATTTTTTTTTTTTTTTTTTTCCCCCCATAAAAAAGCGATGGAATGGATTTAGTCTGCCCTGAATTTGATATTACCTCCCTGATCACCCTCTTTACCCTAAAAACATCAGAACAAACTTTACTTTGTAAACATGCAAAAACAGCTCATAAAGAAAGACTTTTTTAATATATAAAGCTGTGCTGCTTGTTACCCCCAACCTGCACATATAACTTTGTTTTTTTTTATTTTTACATGAATATTATTTTATGGCTTATCTTTACATCTACTTCAGTTTCATGGTTTATCCATTCTTAAAAAGTGGTTTAATATGTTCCTGAATGGTGTTATACATTAAACACTGAAAGTGCAGGTGTTAAAATAAGCCAAATTTAATATTATTGTATAGCAGCTATCATGCAAGTCCACAAAGAAAGAGAGTAAGGGTTTCGTCATGTTCCGTCCATCGGAGGAGAAACTTGGAATTGAACTCAGAGAGAATCTTGTTTTACGTTTCACTAGCTGTGCGATGACAAGAGTTCACTTATGCAAATGATCAGTTTTGCATAAGAAAATTTTTGGTGATACGAAAAGAGGAAGAATCTTCTTCCTCCCGGAGTCAGATCGAAAACTTGACGTGGAGACATTGGACCAAGCCAAGTATTCAGAGAGAGAGAGACATCCCAGACACAAAATTTCATCATATTGTTTTATATATATATATAAATGTAATAACAAATGGTGTTCCCTGGAGTCTGAGTGACAACATGTCTCCCCAGATTTCCACCATTCTCCACCTCTTTCAATAACCATTGCCAATCATTTTGTGTTATCGCAACAGCAGTTTACCATTGACTTCTTGCTGATAACCACCGTTAGCTTTCTCTGCAATTTGAGTGGCAATAAGCTTTCCCAAAGATTCCAGTGCTCACATTGCCCTTCCAATGGAACTTTGGGTTGTGCTCTCTCTCTCTCCTCAGTCTTTCCGTCTTTCTCGACCCTTCACAGCCAGTTGAAATTGGGGTCACCACTTGGAGGGGGGGTGGGGGTATAATTCTGGCAGTTTTAGTTCCCTTGGATTTGTGTAATTATTATTCAAGCACCTGCCTAAATGTAGATTTGTGTGGGGGGGGGGGGGGAAATAAATATCCAGTGAAACTGAAATATTAGCAAAATATTTTTTTATATAAATATCCAGTGAAACTGAAATATTAGCAAAATATTTTTTTATATAAATATCCAGTGAAACTGAAATATCAGCAAAATATTTTTTTATATAAATATCCAGTGAAACTGAAATATCAGCAAAATATTTTTTTATATAAATATCCAGTGAAACTGAAATATTAGCAAAATATTTTTTTATATAAATATCCAGTGAAACTGAAATATTAGCAAAATATTTTTTTATATAAATATCCAGTGAAACTGAAATATCAGCAAAATATTTTTTTATATAAATATCCAGTGAAACTGAAATATCAGCAAAATATTTTTTTATATAAATATCCAGTGAAACTGAAATATTAGCAAAATATTTTTTTATATAAATATCCAGTGAAACTGAAATATCAGCAAAATACAACAAATTGAATTAATTTTCCAAAATTGCCATCTCTCACCCATTCTGTCAGTTTTTATTCCATATTTAAGCAGTGAAAAAAAAATTAATTAAATTAAAAACAGTTAAATATTTCGAGAAAGCTGCTTTTTTATTGTTTATTTTTTTTTTTTTTTTCAAATAAAGACGACAAAAGAAAGAGAAAAATGGAAAGAAAAAAAAAAACACTAAAATGGGGTAATATACAAAGTGCGACAAAACAAGACTTCATGCCGGTAATTGTGCTTTTTGAAAAGTGAACGAGGGTACGGATTATTCTGCTCCCCATTAAAAAGAAAGTAAAAAGACGAAAAATACAATTAAAATTAAAATTCTGAGAATCTTTCTTGCTTGTTTGCGCATTGAATGTTTTAGATGGCGGGAGAAAGATCAAAAGAGACAAGAGGTGGTGGGAGGAGGGGCGAAGGGGATGAGAAATGGTGGGAAGAGAGGAATAGTCTTTGTTACATGTAACAAGTATGAAAATAGGAGTTGCCTTCAAGTTGGGGGGGGGTAGCAAGTGCACACGATGAGTTCCGGCATTTTTTTTTTTTTTTTTTACACGACAATATCCACCAAACAGCAACACAAGCTGCATAAGATTGGGGAGGAGGGGGGGTGTTGAAGGAATGAGCGGCGAGTG
This sequence comes from Sepiola atlantica, assembly GCA_963556195.1. NCBI lineage: Eukaryota > Metazoa > Mollusca > Cephalopoda > Sepiida > Sepiolidae > Sepiola > Sepiola atlantica. The sequence continues at coordinate 216,672,257 of OY744518.1, forward strand.
GAACAAAAAAAAAAAAAATTAAATTAATAAAAGTGAAGCCAGACAAAAAAAAATAAAAATTACCAACACCCAGTACGCATGACCAAATACACGTTAAGAAACTGAAACACTTGTTTTATTCAATTACGATGACCTAAAGATGAATACAGAAAATACTCTCACATTGAAATGTAGTTTAAAAGTCACAAAAAGTTCCCGGCCATAACGAATGGGGAGGGGGGGGGGTCACGGTTACGTATTATTAAGAGTGATATGCTTTTGCAGTTAAGCGTAGATAGGGTTTGCCTGGTTATGAGGCAAGATTGGCACGGTTTGGTCTCATATATACAAGGGTGGATGAATCTCATTGGTTAGTTTAATCACGTGACATAGAAGAGATTTGAAGTTGAATAATCAGTTGCTGAGAATCTGGAAAAAAAAATCTGAAATCGATTTGCCAGTATCTGGTCAGTGCAGATCACAACAAACAATATCCAGAAGTGTCTGTTGTGTTCATTGTATTCGCAGATTGGTAGCCAGCGCTCAGTTTACAAAGCTGCACAACTCCCCATTTAGGATGCCCCGATAAATTTTGCCCCTAATTCACAGTAGCCCCTTACGTCTCAGTACAGGGCTGGTTCAATATGGATGGACTCTAGCAAATTCCCAGCTACTTGTAAGATCGAAGCTTTAAAGATGGGATATAGCTAACGAATGAAAAAAACTTAATTTTTTATCAAGTACGAAATAAGTGAAGGGACCCCTTCCCCTCCTTTCCTTCTCCCACAGGTCCTGGGAAGAAAGTTTTTGGAAAACTGGATGTGAACTTTTATTTTGGAATTATTTGTATAACCTCTCCCCCCCCCTAAGTTAATTTCAATTAATTTCTGTTTATTTTCACATCGTTAAAATAGAATGTCAAGTTAAAAAATAAAAAATTAAGTTTTTTTAAATGAACATTTTCAACACTTCCATTTTTTTAATTTTTTTTTATTTCTATTAACGAGCTATTGAAAACTTTGGGAAGAAGTTTAAAACAATAAGGGACAATATATTATTGATTAATTAGTAATTTTTTTATTAAACCTTTTAAATTAAAAAAACGGCAAGAACTTAGTAACCAACCAAATATTTATATATATATATAGTCTCGGAAGTTTCTCAACCATTAAAACTATATAAAAAAAAAAATTTTTTTAAACTTATAGTCTCAAGTTTTCTAGTGGAAAATCACTCATGTAAGTCAATTTATTTTTTACAGTTATTATATTAGTTAGTTTCTAACACTATTTTAAGGGATCATCAGTTGTTTACCATGAAAAACTGTTTCGGGAATTTATATATATATATCTGTAAGGTTACTGGGAGAGCACCCCAGCAGCGGCTAAAAAGAGTACGGTAAAGAAGACCAATTATAAGTCCCCTTAGTTTGAATTTGAAACCGACGGTACCAATGTTGTTCTGATCTTCTGTAATAAATTTATATATATATAAATATAACGATTTTTTCATAAAAATTGAACTGGATAAGATTTCTATTTATAAAATTATTTAAACGAGATTTGTAAAATTTTAAAAATAAAAATCACTTAATTATTTAAAATAGTTAATTAAAATGAAAAATGTGATGAATAAAATTGAGTTTACACATAGCATTTAAAAAATAAAACGATAATTTTTTTGTGGGGGGGGGGGAAACTGCACATGCCTTTTAGTTTATTATTTTCAGATATTGTGTGTGTGTGTGTGTGTGTGTATACGTAAGCATAATTTTGAACATTTAAAATTATTTATTTATTTAAAATAATTTAAATAGAAAATTTTAATAAATAAATTAATATTTCGAAATCCTATTAAAAAAAATTTTTTTTTTTTGAGAAAAAATGCACGTGCCTTTTAGTTTATTATTTTCAGATATTGTGTGTGTGTGTGTATACGTAAGCATAATTTGTAACATTTAAAATTATTTATTTATTTAAAATAATTTAAATAGAAAATTGTAATAAATAAATGAATATTTCGAAATCCTATTAAAAAAAATTTTTTTTTTTTTGGAGAAAAAATGCACGTGCCTTTTAGTTTATTATTTTAAGATATTGTGTGCGTACGTAAGCATAATTTGTAACATTTAAAATTATTTATTTATTTAAAATAATTTAAATAGAAAATTGTAATAAATAAATGAATATTTCGAAATCCTATTAAAAAAAAATTTTTTTTTTTTTTGAGAAAAAATGCACGTGCCTTTTAGTTTATTATTTTAAGATATTGTGTGCGTACGTAAGCATAATTTTTAACATTTAAAATTATTTATTTATTTAAAATAATTTAAATAGAAAATTTTAATAAATAAATTAATTTTGGTAAAAAAAAAAAAAAAAAAGGTAGCAGTAAAAAGAAAGCAAAACTAAATTGAAAAAAAAAAATTCCCGGGCAACATCGGGTAGGTACAACTAGTAAATAAATAGGGACAACTTAAACATACTTCCACTCCCACCACCATCATCTTTGACTAAATAAGAATAAAGGGTTTGGAAGCAGGGTAGGCCGGGAACTTTACAGCAATTTCATACCTGCATAACATTCAACAAGCTTTAATAAACAGACGTGCTGTTTCCCTTCTTTTTGTTGATTTTTTTTTTTTTAATTTAATCAATTGTTTTTTTTTTCAAAAATAAGAAAATAGAATTTTTACAGCTGAAATCAAAATTGAAGCAAAAATGCTAACAGAATAAAAATTTTGTTTAAATAAATCGATTTACATAAACTGAAGAAAAAAGCCGACCATTTTAAACAAAATCCAAATGGATATATAATTATCATTATTATATTTTTAAAGGTGATATCAATGCATATTTTAACGACAAAACTTGATAACGAGATGTTAAAGTGGTCACTATTATATTTTGAAAACAATAATTCGGGAAATTTCAGTAATGGATAAAATGCAGACAAAACATTCAACTTTCTGTGAAATGCGGAAGTGCCAAACCAGATATCCGGAAACAATACGGAGAAATACGGAAACAATAAAAAAAAACAAATGATAAAAAAAGAAATGTCCTCAATTAACGTTAAAAAAAAAAAATTTGTTTTTTCAATATATTGTTTTAAAAAATATTTTAAAAATGCCCTCAATTCTACGTAAAAAAAAATGATTTTTCCAATATATTGTTTTAAAAAATATTTTTTAAATGTCATCAACGTAAAAAAAATGATTTTCCCAATATATTGTTTTAAAAAAATATTAAAAAAATGTCCTCAATTCTACGTAAAAAAAATGATTTTCCCAATATATTGTTTAAAAAATATCAAAACAAAAAAAATCACTTAAACATCTTGTCATTGTGCTTTGTTTTCAAAATATAAATCAATGTGTTTTGTTTTTTTTAATATAATAATGCTTTTAATAAACCGTAACATCATAATTTTATTTCCGACAACACAGAGACAGAAGCAAGTGTTAAAAGTTTCTACGGTGCACGAGGTCAAAAAATAAATAAATTAAAAAATAATCAAAAAAAAAAAAAAAAGAGCCAGGGTAACACATCCCCCAGCTGGACGTGATCCCCCTACCCAGCCTGTGGAAATGTAAAGTCACTTACGGCCTTTCCTCAGATCGTCTGAACACAATAAAATAAACCAGAGAAACGGGTTTACGTAATTTATTATATACAACACACAAATAAACAATTCAAAGTGTAAGTATTCTCCTTTGAAGAAGAGATTTATCTAAAATAAATACTGAATACTAAATGCATATAAACATGTGTCGCATATAAACATGTGTCGCATATAAACATGTGTCGCATATAAACATGTGTCACATATAAACATGTGTCACATATAAACATGTGTCACATAAACATGTATCACATATAAACATGTGTCATATATAAACATGTGTCACATATAAACATGTGTCACATATAAACATGTGTCACATATAAACATGTGTCATATATAAACATGTATCATATCTAAACATGTGTCATATATAAACATGTGTCATATATAAACATGTGTCATATATAAACATGTGTCATATATAAACATGTGTCATATATAAACATGTGTCATATATAAACATGTGTCACATATAAACATGTGTCACATATAAACATGTGTCACATATAAACATGTGTCATATCTAAACATGTATCATATCTAAACATGTATCATATATAAACATGTGTCATATATAAACATGTATCATATCTAAACATGTGTCATATATAAACATGTATCATATATAAACATGTGTCATATATAAACATGTATCATATATAAACATGTATCATATATAAACATGTATCATATATAAACATGTGTCATATATAAACATGTATCATATCTAAACATGTGTCATATATAAACATGTATCATATATAAACATGTGTCATATATAAACATGTGTCATATATAAACATGTGTCATATATAAACATGTATCATATATAAACATGTATTATTCGGATTACTGTTCTCAATTTGGTTATTATATTGACTTTTCGGCCGATATAACCTCCAACCTACTTCGAGCACATTCTTTCAAATTTGGGAACCAGAATGGAATTTCAAACTGAATCTTTTACTTAATCCATGGGGGTGGATTTTTCTTGTTCTATCAGCCATGACCGGGTAGAAGTGTTAATTATTACTACTTTTAGTTGCATTTGAAACGGGCGGAATTTGGAGACAGCCGACCGACTGAACCGTGAGAACCGGAGAGTGAGCTTGCGTAATATCAGAAAACGTCTGACCTCCTAACCCCTGACCTCCTGACCCCAAGGGAAAAGTGATGGTAAATGAATAGAGGAAGACAAAGTTATCTTGACAAAGATTCCCAAGTTTAAAAAGTTGCACCTAAAGAAGGTCGGAGGTTACATCGTCTGAAACGTCATGAGAATAGTAATCCGAACAATCCAGATAATCCAAATAATTGATCCTCATCTCCGAAACATAATATATTAAAATGTCAGTTATTTTGATTTTTTTATAATTTATTGCATATTATCAACGTTTTCAAACAATATAATTTATGTGTGTGAAAAAAGATTATCAACGTTTTCAAACAATATAATTTATGTGTGTGTAAAAAGATTATCAACGTTTTCAAATATAATTTATGTGTGTGAAAAAAGATTATCAACGTTTTCAAACAATATAATTTATGTGTGTGAAAAAAGATTATCAACGTTTTCAAACAATATAATTTATGTGTGTGTAAAAAGATTATCAACGTTTTCAAACAATATAATTTATGTGTGTGTAAAAAGATTATCAACGTTTTCAAACAATATAATTTATGTGTGTGTAATAAGATTATCAACGTTTTCAAACAATATAATTTATGTGTGTGTAAAAAGATTATTAACGTTTTCAAACAATATAATTTATGTATGTGAAAAAAGATTATCAACGTTTTCAAACAATATAATTCATGTGTGTGAAAAAAGATTATCAACGTTTTCAAACAATATAATTTATGTGTGTGAAAAAAGATTATCAACGTTTTCAAAAATATAATTCATGTGTGTGTAAAAAGATTATCAACGTTTTCAAACAATATAATTTATGTGTGTGAAAAAAGATTATCAACGTTTTCAAACAATATAATTTATGTGTATGTAAAAAGATTATCAACGTTTTCAAACAATATAATTTATGTGTGTAAAAAGATTATCAACGTTTTCAAACAATATAATTTATGTGTGTGAAAAAAGATTATCAACGTTTTCAAACAATATAATTTATGTATGTGAAAAAAGATTATCAACGTTTTCAAACAATATAATTCATGTGTGTGAAAAAAGATTATCAACGTTTTCAAACAATATAATTTATGTGTGTAAAAAGATTATCAACGTTTTCAAACAATATAATTTATGTGTGTGAAAAAAGATTATCAACGTTTTCAAACAATATAATTTATGTGTGTGTAAAAAGATTATCAACGTTTTCAAACAATATAATTCATGTGTGTGAAAAATGATTATCAACGTTTTCAAACAATATAATTTATGTATGTGAAAAAAGATTATCAACGTTTTCAAACAATATAATTTATGTGTGTGAAAAAAGATTATCAACGTTTTCAAACAATATAATTTATGTGTGTGTAAAAAGATTATCAACGTTTTCAAACAATATAATTTATGTGTGTGTAAAAAGATTATCAACGTTTTCAAACAATATAATTTATGTATGTGAAAAAAGATTATCAACGTTTTCAAACAATATAATTTATGTGTGTGTAAAAAGATTATCAACGTTTTCAAACAATATAATTCATGTGTGTGAAAAAGATTATCAACGTTTTCAAACAATATTATTTATGTGTGTGTAAAAAGATTATCAACGTTTTCAAACAATATTATTTATGTGTGTGAAAAAAGATTATCAACGTTTTCAAACAATATTATTTATGTGTGTGTAAAAAGATTATCAACGTTTTCAAACAATATTATTTATGTGTGTGTAAAAAGATTATCAACGTTTTCAAACAATATAATTTATGTGTGTGTAAAAAGATTATCAACGTTTTCAAACGATATAATTTATGTGTGTGTAAAAAGATTATCAACGTTTTCAAACAATATAATTTATGTATGTGAAAAAAGATTATCAACGTTTTCAAACAATATAATTTATGTGTGTGTAAAAAGATTATCAACGTTTTCAAACAATATAATTCATGTGTGTGAAAAATGATTATCAACGTTTTCAAACAATATAATTTATGTATGTGAAAAAAGATTATCAACGTTTTCAAACAATATAATTTATGTGTGTGTAAAAAGATTATCAACGTTTTCAAACAATATAATTTATGTGTGTGTAAAAAGATTATCAACGTTTTCAAACAATATAATTTATGTATGTGAAAAAAGATTATCAACGTTTTCAAACAATATAATTTATGTGTGTGTAAAAAGATTATCAACGTTTTCAAACAATATAATTCATGTGTGTGAAAAAGATTATCAACGTTTTCAAACAATATTATTTATGTGTGTGTAAAAAGATTATCAACGTTTTCAAACAATATTATTTATGTGTGTGAAAAAAGATTATCAACGTTTTCAAACAATATTATTTATGTGTGTGAAAAAAGATTATCAACGTTTTCAAACAATATTATTTATGTGTGTGTAAAAAGATTATCAACGTTTTCAAACAATATTATTTATGTGTGTGTAAAAAGATTATCAACGTTTTCAAACAATATAATTTATGTGTGTGTAAAAAGATTATCAACGTTTTCAAACGATATAATTTATGTGTGTGTAAAAAGATTATCAAAGAATGTACACAAGATTACGCATTGAAATTTGCTAAGCAACACAGAGATATTTCTGTTGATGACAAATAATAAAACATTGCCGAAAATCCATGCACCATAGCAATAAAAAAAGAATAAAAAAGATCAAAGCGCAAACCTTAATGCTACGATAGCGTGGAAGCATGCGAGTTAACAGGAATATAGATAATTAGTAAGCTTTCATTTGTAATCAACAATGAAAATGTTGTGAGACTGCATAAATCTGCCTGACAACGTAAGGATGAGCCAAAGTCTGGGCTTTACTTCACCATATTGTATGAAGTATTTCCAAATTCACGCCATAACTATAAACTATTTATTTATTTGATCAGGCTGAAATGTTACATAGATCTCTGCGGAAATTAGATTCAATGCCACCCAAACAATGTTTGGGGCTCATAATATATATCTATTGATAATGGAGATTATGTATCTGTCTGTCTGAAGCCGAAACTATACTATTGTTATGGTGCCGTACCTATATGACGAACAGTGGGACTCGTCCATTCCTAATAAAATACTGGAAGCATTTAGGCTTCTCGTAATTGGATTGAACTCCAGTCTACCCTGGCAGTCAGGACTGATATATCACTTCTCTTGTTCTCTGTACATATCTTTTCTTCAATATATATTGTTCACCTAACCCCATGTTCCGTGTCTTCATTTCGGACCCTAAACAGGGTCAGAACAATTATTAGTTTTGATCGTTATCTTTTTATATCTACTTATCAGCTCCTATATATACGCATTCCAAAACTCCCCTAAACATCACGTGTCTTTCAAATTTACATAATTAATTTGTTTTAAAGCTTCTAATAAATTAATATTCGCAAATATACACGCATGATTGATTTTTTTAGATTTCCAGATGTATTTAATATATTATCCTCGATAATAATAATCTTAATAAAAATTATAAATAGAATTAATTCTTGTTTTTTGTTAAATCTATATAATTGAGTTACGTAATTAAATTAGATTGTAATGGAATATGATGGAACAGCCAGCGGCCATTCCAACATTTGGTTACCCGCCCTCTGATTATTTGATATAGCGTTCTATTTCGAACGCACAGAAAGTTCTATTTCAAGAAAGAGAGAGAAAAAGAAATAGAGACATAAAGAGAGAAAGAAATAGAGAGAGAAAGAAAGAGAAAGAAATAGGGGGTATAAAACATTTCTTTTTTTTTTCATAGCGACATGTTTATCGCTAGTAGAAGGTAGAATCCGTAAGATGTTGATTCGGTAATAGTTCAAATGTCGAAGTCTTTTAGGGAAAGATGCGCGGACACGCATTAAAGATAAGATGTATTACGTCGAAAATTTGGGTCTTTTAAAATAAATTAATTTTTATTTGAAAAAAGAAAAATGCATTGTTAGGCTTCCAACCGCTTTCTTGAATTCAAATATTCAATGCTCTCTAATGAGAGAACACTACATCTATATATATATATATATATATATATATACTTATATTCATACATATAAATAAATAAAAGCTTAAGTTAAAGAACCAAAACAATTTAAGATATTCCCAGGAGATCAAATGATACCAAATTTATTTTTTAACAAATTAGATCTATATGCTGATAAAGAAAATCATATAAGCTTTTCAAGCTTAACGCTGATGTAATAGTTATAATAAAATGTTCTTTTGAAATGCGCATACATATGAATAAATATTGTTGAATGTTGATTTTCAGAGCTAGATTATAATTTTAATTAATTATGTTATAAATTTTACTTAGTTATGGCATAAATTTTACTTAGTTATGTCATAAATTTTACTTAGTTATGTCATAAATTTTATTTAGTTACGTCATAAATTTTACTTAGTTATGTCATAAATTTTATAATCTACTGAATTATAATATATAGATACACACATATATAAAAATAGCAGAAATAATTTTTTTTTAAATGCAAAGAAAACAATCGTGTTTAACAAAAACTGTTTAAATGAAAATGTTCTGCATATATAAAGTTGAATTGTGTATCAGCACTTTCTCTGTCTGTGAGAATTTTTGTAAACGTATGAGAGGGAGGGGGCACGGGTAATTACTATTTACTTAATTTTTTCAAGTCAGCATTGATAATCTTTGTATACCTTAGAATTACGTTGGGAAACTATTAATTAGTTAATTTAGTTAATTTAAATAACATTAATTAACATATAAATAAAGTAGAAAGAAATTTCAAGACAAGACTGCGATTCGAACAGAAAACGTGTTAAGAACCTTACTTAAACTAATACTATTTCAACTTCTTTATATACTGTTACCAAAACTCGCTCAGACACCAGACGGGTTTTGCAATTTACATAATTCATTTCTTTTAAACTTTTAATAAATTCATATTTGACTCAAAAACCGACTCCCTTCGCCCTCCATAAGAAATCTGACCAAGTTGACCCAACAAGAAACAGGCCATTGTAACGTGTTAGGAATAGATTGTTAACAAAATCTTTTTCCTTGCTATGGGAGATAAATTCAATGCATTTTACTTTTTAAGGCGATTTTTTGTGGTGTTATATTTCAAGTTAGCGTTGATAATCTTTGTATACCTTAGAATTAGGTTGCGAAACTATTAAATACTTAATTTAGATTAAATAACATTAAATAAAGTAGAAAGAAATTTCAAGACGAGACTGCGATTCGAACAGAAAACGTGTGAAAAAAAAGAAATTTTTTTTTTTTTAAATTTAAAAAAAAAAATTTTTAATTTTTTTTTTAAATTAAAAAAAAAAAATTAAATTAAAAAAAAATTGAAAAAAAAAAAAATTTTAAATTAAAAAAATTGAAAGAAAAAAAAATTGAAAGAAAAAAAAATTGAAAGAAAAAAAAATTGAAAAAAAAAAATTGGAAAAAAAAAATTGAAAAAAAAAAATTGGAAAAAAAAAAAAAATTTTTTTTAAAAAAGATGAATGTCTATAGTTACCGTGAGTCCGCCTTGTGTTGATTATAATAATCGAGTTCTGCTTCTTTTTGTTGCAGCACTAATTTGGTCATCATCTCTTCAGCTTGGTCACTCAACTTCTCAGGAATTTGAGCAGGAATATTGAGCTGGACGCCCGGCATCAAGAGGCACTCAGGACTTGTGGACCCAATATACTGCAGCAGCTACGAAGAGCGACATTGGAAATCAAGATAATGTATTGATTTCAATCAATAATTCAGTTCAACTTTTAATAAAAAAACAATGATACAAGCAGGAAGACCCAGCGTTACCCGGGATTGAATGAGAAACCCTATCAACACTTGCACCCTGCTCATAACACCATATTACCTTTTTATTCTTATTTTTTTTATATTTTCTAGTGATGGGACCATTCCAATATTTTTCCTCGATTCCGATTCTTTTTTAATCTCTAAATATTTAGCTATTAATCGTCGGTATAGACAGCTTCATAGCCTCTAAGAAATCCCAACAGAAACCAAACTGCCAACCCCGGTACACCCCAGAATGGAATGTGTCGCCATTATTGCTTACAGAAACCGCTATTTCAATTGCTTGCAAACGAAATAGATGTTCTGGAACCAAAGTCACCAGCAACCAATACAAAAGGGTGATAGAAAACGCGTCTTGAATATCTGAGCAGACGCTTCGTTCCCACGAGTGTTGGTGAATGACAAACAGGGTCCTGAACAAACGCGTGACCTCTATCCCAACCATCATCAACGGACCAGAGCTGATTTTCCCAGCATCCGATCAAGCCAAACTTTCTGCGGAGAAATTTGCATCAAATTTCATCCTTTACGATCAGGGCCGCCTACCTCCTGAATTTTCCCCATATGATTGAAAATACTCTGTCCGGGACGTTGCCAAACTTATCAAGAACCTCGATGCCAGCAAAGCAACTGGCGCTGACAACATTCCAATCATAATGCTTAAAAAGCTGCAACAGGAACTGTCTTCCATTCTTACAAAGCTGTTCAATCATTGCTTAAAGGAGAAATGCTTCCGATATTTTAAAATTCTGGAGACCGGTCCTCTGCATCTCAGTACAGACCTATCAGTCTCCTGTGCGTCATGAATATTGATTTACTCCTCTCCAGGAGTTAGGCACAAGGCCAGTTTTTATCTTACTCCCACAAGTAAGATGTGACCCAAGGTCGGGTCGGGAAAGTGGGGTTTAAAAATTGCCTGGGCAGCCCCGTCGACATTCCCCGGTAGGGGCGCTTCAGGCAGTTAGCAATAAACTTACTCCTCCCCAAAGAGGGGAGGCGAAGCCTGGGAGGGTGGACCTCCTAGAACTGCACAGGACAGACCCATAGACCGGCGTAAATCAAGCCCCGAAGGCCAAGACAATACCAGTCTATGGGGTGCAGTATCCATCGGAACAGATACTACACTTTGATCTTAGCCAAAATGAGTAAGTTGCTTGAATCTGTGATAAATTATGAAGTTGTAAATCATCTAAAAAAAAAAAAACAAAAAAAAAAACCAGCATATTCAGTGACAAGCAATATGAATTTCGCCCTGAAAAATCAACAGCTAATGTGCTGACTGTAATATCACACAGGTTCAGTCAATCTATTGATGAGGGCTTCATTTCTAGAGTAATAGCTCTCAACATATCAAAAGCATTTGATATGGTTTGGCATAAAGGCCTACTTCACAAGCTTGTAGCTACAGAATATCTGGAAATGTCCTCTCAACCATCAAATCCTTTCTCACTGATAGGTTTATAAAAGTCGTCGTTGATGGGCAGAACTTTGAAGCACACAGTATCAATGCTGGCGTCCCTCAAGGATCAGTTCTGGGCCCAAACCTCTTCCTGATCTTCATCAACGATCTCCCAAATCACATTCTAAAATCATTCGTCGACATTTATGCAAATGACACAACCACCTATGGCAACACTTCGAAGAGCATTAATGATCGCGATTTTTCTGATTCTCTCTCTTCCGACCTGGAACACGTTGTGTCATGAGAATAAAAGTGACTGGTTACTTTTAATACGTCTAAGATCAACTTTCTCTCCTTTCACCACCAACGCTCTGATCCTCACTTTGCCCCAATTGAAATGAATGGTTTTCACCTTGATTAAGTCCCCTGCTTTGATAAGCTTCTGCGACTGACCTTCAACCCAGACCTCAAATGGAAGACTTACATCAAATCTGTTGCTAAGGTCGCTGGGAAAAAGGTTGGATCATTCTACCGCTCCAGAAAGTATCTCACTCCTGACGCAATCATCTACCTGTATAAGAGTAAAATACATTCTAATATGGGGAGGTACTGTTGCCACATCTGGGGAGGTGCCGCTCAGAACACGTTTTTCTGCCTTGACAGAGTACAAAGCCAACCTCGAAATCTAGTGTGAGATGTCCTCTTCTCTTCCCTGCAGCCTGTCTCACAGAAGAGACGTTGCTAGTCTTTCTCTACTCTATCGTTATTTTCATTGCAGGTGCTCGACTGAGCTTCATTCTATGGTCCCCTCCCCCTGTAAAACATTCACAACAAAAATGCGTCTAGCTTCAACAACTGTCAATAAATTCCCTTTCTCCCTTTGTGTACCTAGCCCAAAGCTGAACTTGAGCAAAGTTTCTTTCTTAGAACTGCCCATCTATGTAACACAGTACCACAGGGCTGCTTCCCGGCTGATTATAACATTGCTGTTTTCAAGTCCAATGTAAACAAATTCTTGCTGAGCCGTCCTCTAAAATAATCAATCTTTCTACCCGTTACGACCATCGTTACAAATACCCTCGGTGTCTCATCGTCTACTTGTCTACTCCAATAACACTTATCCTCGAGTGGCCTTTTGGCCTTGATAATTTGTGACTCATTTATTATAAAAAAATTTTAATTTAAAAAAAAAATTTTAATTTAAAAAAAAAAAAATTTTAATTTAAATAAAAAAAAAATTTTGATTTAAAAAAAAAAAAATTTTAATTTAAAAAAAAAAAAAAAATTTTAATTTAAAAAAAATAAAAAATTTTAATTTAAAAAAAAAAAAAATTTTAATTTAAAAAAAAAAAAAAATTTTAATTTAAAAAAAATAAAGGATATGACCAGACCGTCTGGTGGGTTCTGGCCACAACGTCACCACCACTAGTAGGATCTGGATACAGTTTGATAAGCACCATCTATATAGATTTTTAAAATCTCTTTAAACCTCGTCATAAAACACTTGTCAAATCTACCCGAAGTTAAGAAAAATGATCATTAAAAAAGATTAAAAAAAGTAATTTATAATTAAATCGACTTTCTTACATCATCCAAATTATCAGTGTTTGGGCGGTCTCCTTGCGGCAATTCACAGGAGGAGTGCTGGGGAGGATTTGAAGCATTTTTCTGGTTATCACAGTTCTGCTGTCTGACAATTGGTTTCTGTTCACTGGACGACGTTGGTGGAAACTGTACAGTGCTGATTGGGCTATCCACAACAGGGGAGGCAACTGCGCGAGACAAAACAGAAACATTAGATCAAGATTAAAAGATTTAGAATCCATCAAACTATGAATAAAAACATTAGCTAACGCGGAAAGAATGTACGAAAATGTAATCGTGTTTCTTGTACATGACGAGATACTCTTATCCTTAAAGTGGGTTCATCTTTAAAAATTTCAGAAATATTCAGCATGAAAAATTTAAGAAAATAATTCCCCCAAAATCTTGGTCTTTCTCTCTCATCAAATCTTTCTTGGAGTTCATACATTAGATCCATTGCTCTTTCTGCTTCTCGTGGAGTCGGTTCTCTCTATCGCTCCAAACACTTTCTCACACCTGAGGCTATTCTTGTTCCCTATAATATATATACTGTTGTCATATTTGGGCTGGTGAATCTTTGTACCATTTGAAGGTTCTTGATAAGATGCAGAAACGTATCTGTAATTTGATTGGCCCTACCCTTTCTTCTTCTCTACACCATCTCTCTCACATACGTGATGTTGCTAGTCTCAGTCTTTTCTATAAATACTATTGTAGCATGTGTTTTTCAGAATTGTCTGATCTATTCCCCACTTCTTTTGTTCTGGCTCGTCTGACTCGTTGATCTAGTGGTCTCCATCAATTCGCTGTTTATCTTTCATTGTAATGAGGCTTCCTGTTCCGGTGGCTTCTTTCCAGGGGTTGTGAGCTTGTGGAACTCTCTTCCTGCTGACTGTTTTCCTCCTACCTATAATCTTGGTCTTTTCAAGACTGGGGCCAATAGGCATCTCATGTCTTTGCAATAATCATATTTGTTCTTCTCTTTACATCAAGTGGCTTCATGCCTTGTCTGGAGCAATTTCCATTAAAAAAAAAAAAATTTTTTAATTTAAAAAAAAATCTTTGAGCGACTTACTGTTTTTATTTAATGGAGTTGATCCTTTTTGACACCATGGCGGCCCATACAAAACCGAATTCTCCCAGCAGTATTTCCCACACAGGTCTCTAATAATTACTCGACATACTGTCTTAGCAGTTGTTAGTCCAGCAGTCACACCACCTCCAGGAATATCTTGCTGAAAAACACAAATTAAATATACCCTCAGAATATACCTATTTTGCGTTAGGTTTTTTTTAATTGTCTTTTCTCTGTAACATTAAACCCTAACCTGTAACATTACACAATTTCCATTATGACATACGAAATAGAAAGAAATGATGTTTCTAAATTTTTGAGATGAGGATTCATAATTTGTATAATTTGGATTATTTGGACTACGGTTCTCATCTTGAGTGTTATTCTCACAATGTTTCAGCCGATGTAACCTCCGACCTTCTCCAGGTGTATCGTGTCGAATTCGGGAATCTTTCTGTCGAACTTGGGAAGGACACGTGGCATAACGCAAGGACCCGTGGCGCAACGGATAAAGTACTAAGTAAAAT
Organism: Sepiola atlantica; assembly: GCA_963556195.1. Lineage (NCBI taxonomy): Eukaryota > Metazoa > Mollusca > Cephalopoda > Sepiida > Sepiolidae > Sepiola > Sepiola atlantica. The sequence goes on from OY744518.1 coordinate 216,687,373, forward strand.
TCAGTTCTAGGTGACACTCTTCTGAGGGTTGCAGGTTCAATCCTCAGTGCGGGCGATACTAGGAATTGCGATTTACCAAAGACTTCTATCCGGTCATGGCTGACGGAACAAGAGCATGCTATGCCTGTGGATTAAATAAAGGGTTTCCTTTTGAAATTTTGTGCAGATTCCAGAGTTCGACAAGATACACCTGAAGAAGGTCGGAGGTTACATCGGCCGAAACGTTGTGAGAATAACACTCAAGATGAGAACAGTAGTTCGAATGATCCAAATTACACAGAAAAGAAAGAGGGGAAGGGGACCGGAGAAGAGAGAGATAAAAGTTTTAATAGAAATATGTTACACTTCTGCCCCGGGTAACGCCGGGTAAAGATTTGAATGAAGAAAATGCATGTTTGCTATTGTATATATGCTTATATACTTACCATTGCTGGAAGCTCCACAAATGATATCAATGACTGGTGGTTAAGTACAAAGAACTGGAAAGAGAAAAGAAAGTTTTTAAAGAGGCTCAGGGAATGCAAGGGTATTCATTATAAGCAAGTGTTATATATTATGCCTCTTTGGGGATCACTTATTTCAATCAATGATCACATTTCAACTTCTGGAAGGTGACAGTGGTTAAGTGGATATCGACATGGACTGAAGACCTGGGTGTTCCAAGTTCGAATCCAGTCGGTTCCAAAGTACCACTTTCACTTAGGGATGTTGGCAACCTTCTCGTGGTCCTTCCCGTAAGTACCCGATGTCTTTCCAGAAAGATTTCTAACTAGAAAAATATCTGGGAAACTAATACCAACACTAGAATCATCTGATTCACACAAAAGAAGATTTCAACTTCAAATGAGGAAAAAAAAAGACATTATAATAAATTTTTGATCAAATTCATGCCTGTTTCGGCTATAATCACTTCAAGAAAACAACCAAAACAAATTTTCTTTTCTTTTTTTTTAAGAGCGTAATATTTATTTATTTATAAATGTATTACAGAAGATCAGAGGCTGAAGAGAGTCTGGTAAAGAAGACCAATTATAGGTCAAAGAGACAGATACAGACATAGGTAGATAGAGAGGGGGAGAGAAAGAAAGAGAAGCAAAGAGACAGATACAGACATAGGTAGATAGAGAGGGGGAGAGAAAGAGAAGCAAAGAGACAGATACAGACATAGGTAGATAGAGAGGGGGAGAGAAGGAAAGAGAAGCAAAGAGACAGATACAGACATAGGTAGATAGAGAGGGGGAGAGAAAGAAAGAGAAGCAAAGAGACAGATACAGACATAGGTAGATAGAGAGGGGGAGAGAAAGAAAGAGAAGCAAAGAGACAGATACAGACATAGGTAGATAGAGAGGGGGAGAGAAAGAAAGAGAAGCAAAGAGACAGATACAGACATAGGTAGATAGAGAGGGGGAGAGAAAGAGAAGCAAAGAGACAGATACAGACATAGGTAGATAGAGAGGGGGAGAGAAAGAAAGAAAGGGGAGAGACAGATACAGACATAGGTAGATAGAGAGGGAGAGAGAAAGAAAGAGAAGCAAAGAGACAGATACAGACATAGGTAGATAGAGAGGGGGAGAGAAAGAAAGAGAAGCAAAGAGACAGATACAGACATAGGTAGATAGAGAGGGGGAGAGAAAGAAAGAGAAGCAAAGAGACAGATACAGACATAGGTAGATAGAGAGGGGGAGAGAAAGAAAGAGAAGCAAAGAGACAGATACAGACATAAGTAGATAGAGAGGGGAGAGAAGGAAAGAGAGGGGGAGAGAAAGAAAGAGAGGGGGAGAGAAAGAAAGAGAGGGGGAGAGAAAGAAAGAGAGGGGGAGAGAAAGAAAGAGAGGGGGAGAGACAGATACAGACATAAGTAGATAGAGAGGGGGAGAGACAGATACAGACATAGGTAGATAGAGAGGGGGAGAGAAAGAAAGAGAGAGTCAACAGATGACGATTAGAACGGAAGTGACGCCGCGTTTACTGACATAGCGTTGCCACGAACGATAGCCAGGGAGATGCGTTGGAACAACCAGGCTGACTCACGGGGCTCGTACCTAGACGTTGAAATCCTCCGTCCAATGTCCAAAGGAGTGGAAAGCGAAACTATCTACTGTAACAGTTTCAACAAAGGGGTCGTCGGTCGATGCCGAATTACACTAGTGCAAGACCTGAAGCACGCTTCAAGCAATAGCCTTTTGAAAAGGATATTTTAATCTTTACTAAATGATAAAGAAATTTAAAAAATCAACACATTTGTTCAAATGATACATATATAATCGCGTTTGCGGACGATAATAGCAATATAAGGGGCAATAATCACGATGGTCAAGAGCGAGACCACCCTCCAGATGGCGCCCCTTCCGTTGCTTACCTGAACATTTTCTGCCTGAAAGATTTCTGGTTTCAAGTCATTGTCAAGAAAATCTGGAAGGTCATGATGTTCTTGTACGCAGCTGCTAAGCTTGGCGGCACCATCACCCATCGGAAAATGACCAAAATGATTTACTAAATGGGTCATCAACTAAAAAGAAAAGAAATTTAGAAACAGGCGCATAAATATAATGTTTCAGAATTTTTGAGATGAGGATTCTGCTGGTGCTGCTTCTGTTACGAGATGGTTGGAGATAGAAATTAGACATTCATTTATGCTGAGATGGTTGGAGATAGAAATTAGACATTCATTTATGCTGAGATAGTTGGAGATAGAAATTAGACCTTCATTTATGCTGAGATGGTTGGAGATAGAAATTAGATATTCATTTATGCTGAGATGGTTGGAGATAGAAATTAGACCTTCATTTATGCTGAGATAGTTGGAGATAGAAATTAGACCTTCATTTATGCTGAGATGGTTGGAGATAGAAATTAGACCTTCACTTATGCTGAGATAGTTGGAGATAGAAATTAGACATTCATTTATGCTGAGATGGTTGGAGATAGAAATTAGACATTCATTTATGCTGAGATGGTTGGAGATAGAAATTAGATATTCATTTATGCTGAGATAGTTGGAGATAGAAATTAGACCTTCACTTATGCTGAGATAGTTGGAGATAGAAATTAGACATTCATTTATGCTGAGATGGTTGGAGATAGAAATTAGACATTCACTTATGCTGAGATGGCGAGACATATTTAGGCTGAATTGGAAAAAGGATAGATCAGGGAGATCCGCAGATGAGACATCGGAGGAGACTTAAAACAAATCATGCTTCAAGTTTTTATTCATAGTGTTTGGTTTAGTTGTTTTGTTTTACAGCATATCAGCCCTTTTTGGGTTATTTTATGCCGAATCTGGTCATTTTGGTAAAAGTCTTGGAGAAGGGAGGGAGAGGGAGAAGGAAATGGTTTTGTGTTTTTGGCTTTGCAGAACATGATTGAGTTTTGCAAATAGAAAAAAAAAAACAATAAAACATCAATGTTTGAAGATATCGACTTCCTGACCCAAAATGCATCAGACAGCCTGATCTGGTAGCGTTAGGGTTAGGGTTAGAGAGAGACTTGAAAGAATTCAAACTCAAAGTTATGAAGAAGCTTTTCTGTCTGGACAAATCGATGGGTCTGATGATGTCAACAGGTTTGTGTAGGAACTTACAATGGATGAATTCAAAGAACTGCAAGACACAGCAACACACGGAGGTCTTTTATTAGATTAGTAGCGGGGAGAGAAAGGGATATGAGCCGGAGCGGGTTACGTTCAGTTTGAAAAGAAACTTCCTGACAAAGTTGTTACATGTCATGCTGCGGTGCATTTTAATGATATTTGTCGTATCCGTTTTCCGTACGATTTTGAAATGAATGGAAAAACAGACCTCCATGAATCATGTTTCAGAGGTGTGACAATAAATAGGAACACTCACCATCAGGAAAAAGAATGAGGTGCTTCGCATGTCATGTATGCAGATTAAAAAAGGGCTTCTCTTCATAGGTGCACATGTTTATGGTGGTCTGATTTGCATATGTGGATATCAGGTGATATAAATGAAGAGGACAGCTGGGAGAGAGGAGAAGCGATTTGGATTGGAGAGAGAAAGGCAGAGAGAAAGTCGGTTGGAAATTAAATGAACCGTCAAAACTTTTTTTTTTTTTTTTTTTTTTTAATTCTTTCATTTTTTCTGGCACAGTTAGTTAACAAGAGGTTTCGAGATGAAGATTGATTATTTGTTTTATTTGGACTACTATTTTCATCTTGGTTGTTATTTTCACATTACGATGGACCCATGGAAAAAAAATGGATGAAGGCATTGAGTATCAATCAGTTCCATTGTATCACAATTCATCAGTGTGGCTAGATACAGCGAGTACATCAACCCAGATATTCAGACTCCGGACATTAATCACTACCAGTCACGACAGTCTGGCACTCTATCCTCTCAGCTGACAAATTGGTGAAAGAAATCTATCAACATTTTAGTCATCATATTCAGTTTAACGTCCATTTTATCTCCTGGTATACGTTGGACAGATTTTAGAAATTGACTTCCAAACTAATCTATCTCTGACCAGGTCTTTATTTACCCCTCTTTCTCTCAAGTCCATTCTTATCACTTCCTTCCATGTTATCCTTGGTCTTCCCCTGTGAACTTAACCTGCTACCTCAACTGTTCTACATTTACTAACCCAAAAACTCTCATCCATTCTTTCAACGTGACCAAACCATCGAAGTCTCCTGTTCTGCACACATCTCCCTCTACTGTCCAAATGTAATCTTCCTCTGAGGTCATCAGATCTAAGTCTGTCTTTAACACTCACATTACACATCCATCATACCATTCTCATATCATTTCTCTCGATGCATTCAGAAACATGAAATTTATTTTATTGGTTTACATTTTTTACAACATTGATAGTCTAGAGGATTCAATTATTTTAACAGAAGAATTTTGTTTTACGCTCAAGTAGAAACCATCATTGCCCCCACAAAAGTGCTCCACCCATCGGGGAGCAGTTGTATATAAAGGAAGACAAATGTAAAAGAAACTTACTGTCCTCGCTGCCAGTTTCAAGATATCTGTTTCCGGTTTGACAGGAGTTTCAAATGGGCAAAGTCCCTTCGGATTCTCAATCGTTGCACTCTCGCTCGATTCACCAGAAAAGAGTTTCGATGTGCTTATACCAATTTGGGTATTTCCATCAATCTCAGTTTCCGGGTTGAAATCGGATAAAGAGTAACATCCACGAGTCAGGGAAGCTGTAGTGTGGCCAGTCACAGCAGCATTCAGCACCTGCGAGAAACAAATGGAAACAAAAATAAAAGTTTAGTTTTATACGGCGACTAGATCACCTATGACATCTAGGGTCAGTATTTGTGATATATATTATTAAATTCTCATTTTTTTCTAAGATCGCTTGTCTTTTAGAAGACTGAGTTGAAAATATTGCTATGTCCTCCTTTATATATATATATATATATATATATATATTTTCATTTAGGCAAACATTATTAAATAACACGGAGTGGTTTTGTTTGATGCGACTTTTTTTTATTTTTTCAATTTTCCGAATTGTCCATCTAATGTTTCGGTCAACCGAAACATTAGATGGACAATTCGGAAAATTGAAAAAATAAAAAAAAGTCGCATCAAACAAAACCACTCCGTGTTATTTAATAATGTTTGCCTAAATGAAAATATGCTGCCTAAATACACACAATATATATATATATATATATATATATATATATAATAATATTTAAGTGCTGAATTATAACGATAATTGAATTATCGTTTAATAATAATAATCTATCGTGATAGTGTAAAGCTCAATATATTTAATAGAGCAATTCATTTTAGAGGTAAAATTTGAGTATCGCTTTCTCTTTCAAGCATTCATTCCTAAATAACGGATGCTTTTATTTTTATTTTGTTTTATTTTGTCCTGACGTGTTTTTAGATAACATCCACCCTGATTTTACGCTCCCACCTCAACATAAGACTATTCACCTTTGGCCTTTATTTTGTTCTTTATTTCTATTTTATTTTACTTTATATAAAATTTTAAAAGTTAAATGTTGCCGATAATATTTATAATCACATTATCGGCTTCCCCATCCTCTGATGAGAAGAAATTTTTTCTTTGAAAATCCATGGATTAAGGATATGAGGCTCCTTGCTCTGAACTTTTGATATTTTTAATAAATATTGTATCTTTACAATTCTTTATTCTCATCTTTTACCGCTAAAATATATATATATATATATATATATATATATATATATATGTATATACACACACACATTGTTCAAGTTCCAAGATTTGGCGAAGTCTTTACTTTTAACTTTTACATAATGTTTAACAGTTGTGGAATGTATAGAATAAATGAAATGCTTTATATATATATATATATATATATATATATATGCGTGTATGTGTGTATGGTAGAAACGTGGCCATAACAACTTTTAATGACAACGTGTTTCGCTTATTACAGAACTTTGTAAAAAGGCAAATTGATATAGGACTTTTTTTTGCAGAAAACAAAAATCTGCGTTATATATATATATATATATATATTTCATAAATATTAAAGTGTTTTTCACCTACAGAAGACATCGTTTTGAGCTTTCTTACTCTCATCAGTGTAGGAGTGGCGTAGAATATAGAAAGAAAAAAATCACATACACATTGTAACTGTCGCCAATATAATTTATTTCGACCTCCTGGCCTCTTCAGAATGCTAACGGGACAGCTACATATTGGAAAATATTTTCTTATATATATATATATATATATATATATAATATAGAAATAAAAAATTCACATACACATTGTAACTGTCAGCATTTATAATATATTTCGACCTCCTGGCCTCTTCAGAATGCTAACGGAACAGCTACATATTGGAAATGATGAAAAAAAGAAATATTCACCAGCCAAAAAGAAATAGCATAGGCAGAGAAAGAGGGGGGATAAAAAAGGGGACAATTTAAGTTAAAATCATCAAAAAAAGAAGGGGAGGGAAATATAAAGAGGTCAGATAATATGTATCTCAATTTATTTATCTACCTCCCACAGCGTAAGATGTGACACAAGGTCGGGAAAGTGGGATTAGATAAGCCAGCGCTCGAGAGGTGAGCACTCTGGCCATTTAAAAATTGCCTGGGCAGCCCCGTCGGCATTCCCCGGTAGGGGCGCCTCAGGCAGTAAGCAATAAACTTACTCCTCCCCAAAGAGGGGAGGCAAAGCCTGGGAGGGTGCACCTCCTAGAACTGCACAGGACCGGCAACCCCCAATAGACCGGCGTAAATCCAGACCCAAAGGCCCGGACGATACCGGTCTATTAGGCTGGGTAATAAGCCAACGAAAAATAAATTAAAAACTTTATTAAAATACGTTGATAATTCCCTCAAAATCATATTTGTCATGATATTAAGCTAAACTTGGAGTTCTTAACAAAACTATTCACTTTAACACACTATATATATATATATATATATATATATATATATTTGGATTTTTCACTTAGAATATTGTTTATTCAGTGAAGACCGGGATTAGGCCAATAAAAACAAGCTCGATGATACTCGATTACAGGGTACAGAGCATTTATATGTGATTTTTTTGAAAGCTTACCAAAACATTGGTGTTGATTGGGCTCCTGAACGGAATGCTTTGGTAAGCTTTCCAAAAATCACACACATTATATATATATATATATATATATATACGTATAGTTTGGCAGCAAATTGTTATTAAGACAGGCTTCATTAAAATCCACGGAGTTCTGCTTTTTTGAGATTTTCTTGGTTAGTCGTTCGACTCTTCGAGCGATTTTACGATCGTGTGGTAGTAGCTTACTTCTTACTCACACATTCATACCACACGATCGTAAAATATATATATATAAGATGTAACGGTATTTCCACTATTTGTTTGAATGCATTGAAATTCCAAAGTTATAACATTTAGAGATCAGTCAAAATGCAGATGTTTTTTATAAATAAACATTTATTTATTTTAAATTCTAATTTTCGATCCATATAAAAGTCTTAATTATGAAAATACAGACAATATTTTTTTTAAAGATTTTTATGCGGCATGTTGTCACTTAGCCATAGTCTTGTGTTCTTATTGAAGATTCAGGTTTTTATGTCTGATTCAAATAGTTCTGTACTCTAGCATGTGAGTAAAAAAAAAAAAAAGAATATTGTTTGTATTTTCATGATTAAGACTCTTATATGGGTAAAAAAAAAATAGAATTTTAATAAATAAATAAATAAATATGTTTATTTATAAAAAAAAAAAATCTGTATTTTGACTGGTCTGTAAACTGTTATAATTTTCAAATTTACATTGAAATTCAAACAAACAGTGAAAATACCTTCATTTCTCACACATTCATACCAAAGCGTAAAAACCACTGGAATCGGACACAAAAACATGAATCTTTGATAAGAACACAAGACTATGGATAAGTGACAACACGCCACATAAAAAAAAGAAAGAATAAAGAATATTGTCTGTATTTTCATGATTAAGACTCTTATATAGGTCGAAAATTATAGGTTGAAAATTAGAATTTCAAATAAGTAAACATGTTGACTTATGAATAAAAAAATCTACATTTTGACTGGTCTCTAAACCGTTATAATCATATATATATATATATATATATATATATATATATAATATTCATAAATAAATATTAATTATTTATTACCTACTGTTATAAATCATGTAATTTAGGTTATAATAATTAATAACTCATAAAACAAAATGGATGACTTTTCAACAGAAAGGTTTAACAGATTTATTAAAAGTGTAATTAGAATGAAATGAGTTATTTAGCCGCTGTAACGCGAGATGGAATATCTGCCAGTCTGCTCCGTGGTTAATGTTTACTTTTCACTCGGTAAGCCAATCGATAAGGGGCGATAACTCTTAAATGATCCAAGGGACATAATTCCGTTTTTCTTTAGTTATTCCTAACACCTACAGACATCGATGTTTCATGCTAACGCAATCTTCAGTGCAGGAAGTTAATTCTCAACGGTCGGCGGGCTCAAACTCCGATCACAAATCGCCACTGATTCGCAGTCAAGAGCGTTAACCCCTCGGCCATAGGAAATTAGCTAATAATTAAGGAGGAATTTAACTTTGTAAATAGCGAGTTGGTGGCTAATTTACACGAGCAGTTGAAAGTGATCAACAAACTGTGTTTGGATCTTGCATATATATATATATATATATATATATATAGCCTTGTGTTATTTTGAAAGACGTAATGGAATATTCCAGTTATACTTTCACTTTGCAAGAGGTAATGGACGATTCCATGAGGGGGAGGAGGGAGAAATGAGGTAAGAGAGAGAGGATCTATTATGACATCACAAGACATTTTCATAAATATTTGGAAATACAAAAAAAATGTTTTCATAAATATTTAATAATATATATAACGAATACTGACTAAACTTATCACAGGTGGTTTAGTTAATAAAATAATTTATAACATATTTTTAGTAATAATAATAATAATAATTCATTTTTATAATAATCAAAATAATTGGACATAGACCGAAACACTGATACCTACTTTAAACACCGTATAAAGTAAAGATTTTTCTGTGCCGGAAGTTTCCAGCAGGAGATGCATAGGCATTCGAACACACCATTCGACTGTGGTGAACAACATGGATTCTAGCAACTGGAAGAAAACAATTGATAAGAGACGATAGATAAAAAGATAAATTTTCAAATACAGATTAAAAATAAATAAACACTATTATAATATATAAGTCAATCCCCCCCCCTCCCCCGTACATTTGTGATCAATAATTATTTTTTTTACTACAAGCTACATTCAAAAAAATTGTTTCACCCGTCAAATATACCAGACATTGGGCCGTATTGATATAAAACAAAATTTTTTATTTCAATGGATTTCATTGATTTTAAAATTTAGTCCCATTCAATCATTTTTTTTCTTATAAATAAAAGAAAGTCGGATAAATATTTACCTCTTGATTCAGATGTACTATTACTGTCACTCAAATCACTGGGTAAGAAATTTAATAAGGTAATTCATATTTCAAGCGTTTTCATTAGATAATGTTTAACTTTCATTCTGGCATTTTAAATATGGCCAACACGAGACGCATGAAAGATAAGTTTTTGTTTTTTTTTTACTTTATTTATTTTGTAATATTTTTTTCCTATGATCAAACTTTCTAATGTATTTCCTTTTTACTAAAACATGGTTTAAATAAAGATAATTTCAATTTCAAAAATTTGTTTTATTAAGTGAAACTAATAATATGCAAACAACAACATTGTACAAAGCAACTATCTCGTGTTTTTTTACTACGATAAAACTTTCTAATTTTTTTTTACTACGATAAAACTTCCTAATTTTTTTTTTTACTAAAACATGATTTAAATAAAAATAATTTCTATTAAAAAGTCCATTTTATTAAATATGCAGAATTTAATTTCACAAACATTTTTTTATTTTTTATTTTTATTCAATTTTGATCATAACCATAACGATACGGTAATTCCAAACCTTTGAGGACCATGACCCACCTAAAGTACAATAACACCACATTCGATTTCAGCATCAGCATCGTAGATTAAAAACATTTTTTTTTCGTTTACACATCGTTATTTGTTTCATTTAATAAAAAAAACTTTTAAAAAATCTTATTTAAAAAATAATTTAATTACGAAATTATCTCCAACGTTAGGTAGGGACAGCTAATATATATCAAAATTATCTGCCTCTTCTTACCCTTTTCTCATCTTCCGTGCTTTGCTGATCAGGATTTGACATAATTTCTGGCACAGTTAAGGCAATTGCCTGCAGAAACAAAAGAAAAACATTATTCGTTCAACTTACGTATAAATCTTATTTTTTCGCGCATTCACATACAAACATTTCATCATCAACATCAGGTGATTGGTTAGTTGTTTTCTCTTATGGCATATCAACCCTTTTCCTCTCATGGCATATCAACCCTTTTCCTCTCATGGCATATCAACCCTTTTCCTCTCATGGCATATCAACCCTTTTCCTCTCATGGCATATCAACCCTTTTCCTCTCGTGGCATATCCACCCTTTTCCTCTCATGGCATATCCACCCTTTTCCTCTCATGGCATATCCACTCTTTTCCTCTCATGGCATATCCACCCTTTTCCTCTCATGGCATATCCACCCTTTTCCTCTCATGGCATATCCACCCTTTTCCTCTCATGGCATATCCACCCTTTTCCTCTCATGGCATATCCACCCTTTTCCTCTCATGGCATATCCACCCTTTTCTCTTATGGCATATCCACCCTTTTCTCTTATGGCATATCCACCCTTTTCCTCTCATGGCATATCCACCCTTTTCCTCTCATGGCATATCCACCCTTTTCCTCTCATGGCATATCCACCCTTTTCCTCTCATGGCATATCCACCCTTTTCCTCTCATGGCATATCCACCCTTTTCCTCTCATGGCATATCCACCCTTTTCCTCTCATGGCATATCCACCCTTTTCTCTTATGGCATATCCACCCTTTTCCTCTCATGGCATATCCACCCTTTTCCTCTCATGGCATATCCACCCTTTTCCTCTTATGGCATATCCACCCTTTTCCTCTCATGGCATATCCACCCTTTTCCTCTCATGGCATATCCACCCTTTTCCTCTCATGGCATATCCACCCTTTTCTCTTATGGCATATCCACCCTTTTCTTCTCATGGCATATCAACCCTTTTCTCCTCATGGCATATCCACCCTTTTCTCTTATGGCATATCCACCCTTTTCTCTTATGGCATATCCACCCTTTTCTCTTATGGCATATCCACCCTTTTCTTCTCATGGCATATCAACCCTTTTCTCTTATGGCATATCCACCCTTTTCTTCTCATGGCATATCCACCCTTTTCTCTTATGGCATATCCACCCTTTTCCTCTCATGGCATATCAACCCTTTTCCTCTCATGGCATATCAACCCTTTTCCTCTCATGGCATATCCACCCTTTTCCTCTCATGGCATATCCACCCTTTTCCTCTCATGGCATATCCACCCTTTTCCTCTCATGGCATATCCACCCTTTTCCTCTCATGGCATATCCACCCTTTTCCTCTCATGGCATATCCACCCTTTTCTCTTATGGCATATCCACCCTTTTCTCTTATGGCATATCCACCCTTTTCCTCTCATGGCATATCCACCCTTTTCCTCTTATGGCATATCCACCCTTTTCTCTTATGGCATATCAACCCTTTTCTCTTATGGCATATCAACCCTTTTCTTTTATGGCATATCCACCCTTTTCCTCTCATGGCATATCCACCCTTTTCCTCTCATGGCATATCCACCCTTTTCCTCTCATGACATATCCACCCTTTTCCTCTCATGGCATATCCACCCTTTTCCTCTCATGGCATATCCACCCTTTTCTCTTATGGCATATCCACCCTTTTCTCTTATGGCATATCCACCCTTTTCCTCTCATGGCATATCCACCCTTTTCCTCTTATGGCATATCCACCCTTTTCTCTTATGGCATATCAACCCTTTTCTCTTATGGCATATCAACCCTTTTCTTTTATGGCATATCCACCCTTTTCCTCTCATGGCATATCCACCCTTTTCTCTTATGGCATATCCACCCTTTTCTCTTATGGCATATCCACCCTTTTCCTCTCATGGCATATCCACCCTTTTCCTCTTATGGCATATCCACCCTTTTCTCTTATGGCATATCCACCCTTTTCTCTTATGGCATATCCACCCTTTTCCTCTCATGGCATATCCACCCTTTTCTCTTATGGCATATCCACCCTTTTCCTCTCATGGCATATCCACCCTTTTCTCTTATGGCATATCCACCCTTTTCCTCTCATGGCATATCAACCCTTTTCGGTTATTTAATGTCAAATACAATAATTTTATGTTTCAGATTTTTTTAGATGAGGATTGACAATTTGGATGAATGAGACTACTACTCCCATCTTGGTTGTTACTTTTACAACGTTTCGGCCAACGTAAAGGGGTCAGTTCAAATAATTCCATAAAACCTTGCTACCTCAACTGTCCTACATCCACTAACCCAAAAACGCATGCATTCTTTCAATGTGACCAGGTGATAAGTTAACAAGAGCGTGAGAGTTTTAATGCTATCCTACCAACATTAGGGAGCTCTCCTTAAAAAGTGCTCATCTTTCTTCTGGTGTTTTTTTTGCTAAAGTCAGTGATCCTCTGGGAATCTCGATCTGATAGACACTCATTCCTCATTCCATACCTTTGGGATTTTTTTTGTTTTTTTTTCTTAAATTCATTCACCAAGAATTAACTTCGGTAAAATTCACTCAAGAATATCTCTCAATTGACAACTTTATTCACTTGCCCATGCATCAATTAGAATAATTTACAAGGATTTCAAAATCTAATATCTACTATGATTCTTTACCTAAACTCATATTGGATGCTCTATAACATGTAGAGATAACAATTATCTTACTATGTTTCCATATGCCGATTTCTGGGATTTCTAAACCTATTGTCTAATATGACCATTTTACCTAGACTCATCTTGCATGGTCTTGTCAGATCATGCCAACACACACCCGAGACTATAGTTGACTTCTACAGGGTATAAACATTCTGGGAATCCAATCATCAGGATACAATTATCTCACTATGTTTTTTTAGGCTGATTTTCAAGGGTTTATAAACTTATTGTCTAGCATAATTATTTACCTAAACTCATATTGGATGCTCTATGCTCATGTAGCAATACAATTATCTCACTATGTTTTCATAGGCTGATTTCCTGAGATTTATAAACCTATTGCCTAGCATAATTATTTACCTAAACTCATATTGGATGCTCTATGCTTATTATTGTTATAAATTATTATCATTAAATCCCAACATTCCAGTATTACTAAGAATTAGACCAAGATAAATTGAGAATTATATCCATCCATTTTTCAATCGAAAAACGGTATTATTTTAAATTGCTAATGTCAACGGTAAGACGAAACCAAAAGTTTTTATCTCATTTGACTCACCTCAATTATCTTCTTCGGTAAATCAGGGTGATAATTGAGAAGCGTGTCCACATGATCACATAACAGCATCAACATATCTGAGGCAACTTTAGCGACTATTTTTGTTGGACACTGAAATCAGAAATAGACAAAAGAAATTTTTTTTTTTTTTTAACCAATATATTTCACAAAATAATGAAAAGAAGAACATCAGTTTAAAAGGATAAATAAAAGCCGAAAATGGGTTGATTTCAGGACCTTACATGCTGCGTGGCTTAGCTAAAATTCTGGCAACAACTCACTTTAATATCATTTCTTAAATATTTCCTGCGTCATATGGGTAATATTATCAACTATCTGCTTTTCATATATATATATTTTTTATATTTATAATATAAAACTAAAAATAATACATTAATCACCTAAATAATAGTGTAATGGATTCGTCCAAACACTTTAAAATGCAGCAACATTTTTGTAAGTAACGGATAAATTTTATTAGACAGACGAACAGCACAGGTAAAGAAAAAAAATTTTTTTTATTTATCGATTTATTTTTTTTTTAATTTATTTATTTTTTTTTATTTTAAATAACTAATGTAAGTTAGCAAAACATTTATATGGAAGAAAACATAGATTTAGTATAAGGAACGTTTATGTTTTTGTCTTTTAAGGGAAGTGGGGTCTGATCAACTCTGCTGGGAAGCCATGAAATTAAATACTGTCTTGTTTTGAAATTCCCGAAACAGTTTTTCATGGTAAACAACTGATGATCCCTTAAAATAGTGTTAGAAACTAACTAATATAATAACTGTAAAAAATAAATTGACTTACATGAGTGATTTTCCACTGAAAGACTTGGGAATATAAGTTTTTTTGTTTTTTTTTGTTTTTTTTTAATATAGTTTTAATGGTTGAGAAACTTCCGAGACTATATATATATATATATACATATATATATATACATATATATACATATACATATATATACATATACATATATATATATATTTTAACATATTTCACCCCAAATATGGCAGGTCGCCACTGTGGACGTAAGGGGCTAGTGCGAATTAGGGTATAGGTTTTAGGTGTCATCCTAAGTTGGGAGCTGTGCAGCGAGATGTCTGTTTACATTAGTTTTAAACTTCTGCATGTCAATACTGTTGGGGAAACAGGAGGCAGGGAGGGAGTTCCAGAGGCCGGTAGCACAAGGAAAGAAGCTATTGGAGTAGCAGGCTCTCCGGCATCTGAGGAACTCCACAGTGAATGGATGGGACCTAACTGATTGTCAGGTTGGTCTAGTGTATTTTCGTCAGGGAGCACCAGAGCACAATCCATTAAAGTATTTTTAAAACAGGCACAAGGAAGCAACATTGCGGTGATGGGACAGGGGCTGGAGCTTGGTGGATAGTGAGGGATATAGATATAGATATATATATATATATATATATATATATATATATATATATATATAGATATATAGTTTAATAGAGGGCACTAACAATGCGGCGTTGTAAGAAAGAAAACTAAAAAAGGCGATACTTTTTGTTTTCATTAGTTTTTTTTTTTGTTTTTTTTGTTTTTTTTAAGTAAATCTCGTTTCCAGTCTTCTTCCTCAATTACAGCCTTGTATGATGCTGGAATTTCATGATATTTCGAGGATATCACCCCTTTGTCAAGTGTTTTTATTTTTCTGTCTCAGAGCCACATTTTCTGTCTCAGAGCCACATTTTCTGTCTCAGAGCTTGTATTTGTTGACTTTGAAATTATAATCATATGGGATTCTAGGTGACGCTAATTCATCCCCTTTTCAACAATTGCACCTGTTCAACTATTTCTCCAACCGCGTTAGAGTTTGTTGAAATTGTAATTGTATGGGGTTCAAGGTGACCCTAATGCATCCCCTTTTAAACAATTGCACCTGTTCAACTATTTCTCCAATCGTGTTAGAGTTTGTTGAAATTGTAATTGTATGGGGTTCTAGGTGACCCTAATTCATCCCCTTTTCAACAATTGCACCTGTAAAACTATTTCTCCAATCGTGTTAGAGTTTGTTGAAATTGTAATTGTATGGGGTTCTAGGTGACCCTAATTCATCCCCTTTTCAACAATTGCACCTGTAAAACTATTTCTCCAATCGTGTTAGAGTTTGTTGAAATTGTAATTGTATGGGGTTCTAGGTGACCCTAATTCATCCCCTTTTCAACAATTGCACCTGTAAAACTATTTCTCCAATCGTGTTAGAGTTTGTTGAAATTGTAATTGTATGGGGTTCTAGGTGACCCTAATTCATCCCCTTTTCAACAATTGCACCTGTAAAACTATTTCTCCAATCGTGTTAGAGTTTGTTGAAATTGTAATTGTATGGGGTTCTAGGTGACCCTAATTCATCCCCTTTTCAACAATTGCACCTGTAAAACTATTTCTCCAATCGTGTTAGAGTTTGTTGAAATTGTAATTGTATGGGGTTCTAGGTGACCCTAATTCATCCCCTTTTCAACAATTGCACCTGTAAAACTATTTCTCCAATCGTGTTAGAGTTTGTTGAAATTATAATCATATGGGATTCTAGGTGACGCTAATTCATCCCCTTTTCAACAATTGCACCTGTTCAACTATTTCTCCAATCGTGTTAGAGTTTGTTGAAATTGTAATTGTATGGGGTTCTAGGTGACCCGAATTCATCCCCTTTTCAACAATTGCACCTGTAAAACTATTTCTCCAATCGTGTTAGAGTTTGTTGAAATTGTAATTGTATGGGGTTCTAGGTGACCCTAATGCATCCCCTTTTCAACAATTGCACCTGTAAAACTATTTCTCCAATCGTGTTAGAGTTTGTTGAAATTGTAATTGTATGGGGTTCTAGGTGACCCTAATGCATCCCCTTTTCAACAATTGCACCTGTAAAACTATTTCTCCAATCGTGTTAGAGTTTGTTGAAATTGTAATTGTATGGGGTTCTAGGTGACCCTAATGCATCCCCTTTTCAACAATTGCACCTGTAAAACTATTTCTCCAATCGTGTTAGAGTTTGTTGAAATTGTAATTGTATGGGGTGCTAGGTGACCCTAATGCATCCCCTTTTCAACAATTGCACCTGTTCCACTATTTCTCCAATCGTGTTAGAGTTTGTTGAAATTGTAATTGTATGGGGTTCAAGGTGACCCTAATGCATCCCCTTTTCAACAATTGCACCTGTTCAACTATTTCTCCAATCGTGTTAGAGTTTGTTGAAATTGTAATTGTATGGGGTTCAAGGTGACCCTAATGCATCCCCTTTTCAACAATTGCACCTGTTCAACTATTTCTCCAATCGTGTTAGAGTTTGTTGAAATTGTAATTGTATGGGGTTCAAGGTGACCCTAATGCATCCCCTTTTCAACAATTGCACCTGTTCAACTATTTCTCCAATCGTGTTAGAGTTTGTTGAAATTGTAATTGTATGGGGTTCAAGGTGACCCTAATGCATCCTGTTTCAACAATTGCACCTGTTCAACTATTTCTCCAATCGTGTTAGAGTTTGTTGAAATTGTAATTGTATGGGGTTCAAGGTGACCCTAATGCATCCTGTTTCAACAATTGCACCTGTTAAACTATTACTCCAATCGTGTTAGAGTTTGTTGAAATTGTAATTGTATGGGGTTCAAGGTGACCCTAATGCATGCCCTTTTCAACAATTGCACCTGTTCAACTATTTCTCCAATCGTGTTAGAGTTTGTTGAAATTGTAATTGTATGGGGTTCAAGGTGACCCTAATGCATCCTGTTTCAACAATTGCACCTGTTCAACTATTTCTCCAATCGTGTTAGAGTTTGTTGAAATTGTAATTGTATGGGGTTCTAGGTGACCCTAATGCATCCCCTTTTCAACAATTGCACCTGTAAAACTATTTCTCCAATCGTGTTAGAGTTTGTTGAAATTGTAATTGTATGGGGTTCTAGGTGACCCTAATGCATCCCCTTTTCAACAATTGCACCTGTAAAACTATTTCTCCAATCGTGTTAGAGTTTGTTGAAATTGTAATTGTATGGGGTTCTAGGTGACCCTAATTCATCCCCTTTTCAACAATTGCACCTGTAAAACTATTTCTCCAATCGTGTTAGAGTTTGTTGAAATTATAATCATATGGGATTCTAGGTGACGCTAATTCATCCCCTTTTCAACAATTGCACCTGTTCAACTATTTCTCCAATCGTGTTAGAGTTTGTTGAAATTGTAATTGTATGGGGTTCTAGGTGACCCGAATTCATCCCCTTTTCAACAATTGCACCTGTAAAACTATTTCTCCAATCGTGTTAGAGTTTGTTGAAATTGTAATTGTATGGGGTTCTAGGTGACCCTAATGCATCCCCTTTTCAACAATTGCACCTGTAAAACTATTTCTCCAATCGTGTTAGAGTTTGTTGAAATTGTAATTGTATGGGGTTCTAGGTGACCCTAATGCATCCCCTTTTCAACAATTGCACCTGTAAAACTATTTCTCCAATCGTGTTAGAGTTTGTTGAAATTGTAATTGTATGGGGTTCTAGGTGACCCTAATGCATCCCCTTTTCAACAATTGCACCTGTTCCACTATTTCTCCAATCGTGTTAGAGTTTGTTGAAATTGTAATTGTATGGGGTTCAAGGTGACCCTAATGCATCCCCTTTTCAACAATTGCACCTGTTCAACTATTTCTCCAATCGTGTTAGAGTTTGTTGAAATTGTAATTGTATGGGGTTCTAGGTGACCCTAATGCATCCCCTTTTCAACAATTGCACCTGTAAAACTATTTCTCCAATCGTGTTAGAGTTTGTTGAAATTGTAATTGTATGGGGTTCTAGGTGACCCTAATGCATCCCCTTTTCAACAATTGCACCTGTAAAACTATTTCTCCAATCGTGTTAGAGTTTGTTGAAATTGTAATTGTATGGGGTTCTAGGTGACCCTAATGCATCCCCTTTTCAACAATTGCACCTGTTCCACTATTTCTCCAATCGTGTTAGAGTTTGTTGAAATTGTAATTGTATGGGGTTCTAGGTGACCCTAATGCATCCCCTTTTCAACAATTGCACCTGTAAAACTATTTCTCCAATCGTGTTAGAGTTTGTTGAAATTGTAATTGTATGGGGTTCTAGGTGACCCTAATGCATCCCCTTTTCAACAATTGCACCTGTTCCACTATTTCTCCAATCGTGTTAGAGTTTGTTGAAATTGTAATTGTATGGGGTTCAAGGTGACCCTAATGCATCCCCTTTTCAACAATTGCACCTGTTCAACTATTTCTCCAATCGTGTTAGAGTTTGTTGAAATTGTAATTGTATGGGGTTCTAGGTGACCCTAATGCATCCCCTTTTCAACAATTGCACCTGTAAAACTATTTCTCCAATCGTGTTAGAGTTTGTTGAAATTGTAATTGTATGGGGTTCTAGGTGACCCTAATGCATCCCCTTTTCAACAATTGCACCTGTTCCACTATTTCTCCAATCGTGTTAGAGTTTGTTGAAATTGTAATTGTATGGGGTTCAAGGTGACCCTAATGCATCCCCTTTTCAACAATTGCACCTGTTCAACTATTTCTCCAATCGTGTTAGAGTTTGTTGAAATTGTAATTGTATGGGGTTCTAGGTGACCCTAATGCATCCCCTTTTCAACAATTGCACCTGTAAAACTATTTCTCCAATCGTGTTAGAGTTTGTTGAAATTGTAATTGTATGGGGTTCAAGGTGACCCTAATGCATCCCCTTTTCAACAATTGCACCTGTTCAACTATTTCTCCAATCGTGTTAGAGTTTGTTGAAATTGTAATTGTATGGGGTTCTAGGTGACCCTAATGCATCCCCTTTTCAACAATTGCACCTGTAAAACTATTTCTCCAATCGTGTTAGAGTTTGTTGAAATTGTAATTGTATGGGGTTCTAGGTGACCCTAATGCATCCCCTTTTCAACAATTGCACCTGTTCCACTATTTCTCCAATCGTGTTAGAGTTTGTTGAAATTGTAATTGTATGGGGTTCTAGGTGACCCTAATGCATCCCCTTTTCAACAATTGCACCTGTAAAACTATTTCTCCAATCGTGTTAGAGTTTGTTGAAATTGTAATTGTATGGGGTTCTAGGTGACCCTAATGCATCCCCTTTTCAACAATTGCACCTGTTCCACTATTTCTCCAATCGTGTTAGAGTTTGTTGAAATTGTAATTGTATGGGGTTCAAGGTGACCCTAATGCATCCCCTTTTCAACAATTGCACCTGTTCCACTATTTCTCCAATCGTGTTAGAGTTTGTTGAAATTGTAATTGTATGGGGTTCAAGGTGACCCTAATGCATCCCCTTTTCAACAATTGCACCTGTTCAACTATTTCTCCAATCGTGTTAGAGTTTGTTGAAATTGTAATTGTATGGGGTTCTAGGTGACCCTAATGCATCCCCTTTTCAACAATTGCACCTGTAAAACTATTTCTCCAATCGTGTTAGAGTTTGTTGAAATTGTAATTGTATGGGGTTCTAGGTGACCCTAATGCATCCCCTTTTCAACAATTGCACCTGTAAAACTATTTCTCCAATCGTGTTAGAGTTTGTTGAAATTGTAATTGTATGGGGTTCTAGGTGACCCTAATGCATCCCCTTTTCAACAATTGCACCTGTAAAACTATTTCTCCAATCGTGTTAGAGTTTGTTGAAATTGTAATTGTATGGGGTTCTAGGTGACCCTAATGCATCCCCTTTTCAACAATTGCACCTGTAAAACTATTTCTCCAATCGTGTTAGAGTTTGTTGAAATTGTAATTGTATGGGGTTCTAGGTGACCCTAATGCATCCCCTTTTCAACAATTGCACCTGTTCCACTATTTCTCCAATCGTGTTAGAGTTTGTTGAAATTGTAATTGTATGGGGTTCAAGGTGACCCTAATGCATCCCCTTTTCAACAATTGCACCTGTTCAACTATTTCTCCAATCGTGTTAGAGTTTGTTGAAATTGTAATTGTATGGGGTTCAAGGTGACCCTAATGCATCCCCTTTTCAACAATTGCACCTGTTCAACTATTTCTCCAATCGTGTTAGAGTTTGTTGAAATTGTAATTGTATGGGGTTCAAGGTGACCCTAATGCATCCCCTTTTCAACAATTGCACCTGTTCAACTATTTCTCCAATCGTGTTAGAGTTTGTTGAAATTGTAATTGTATGGGGTTCAAGGTGACCCTAATGCATCCCCTTTTCAACAATTGCACCTGTTCAACTATTTCTCCAATCGTGTTAGAGTTTGTTGAAATTGTAATTGTATGGGGTTCAAGGTGACCCTAATGCATCCTGTTTCAACAATTGCACCTGTTCAACTATTTCTCCAATCGTGTTAGAGTTTGTTGAAATTGTAATTGTATGGGGTTCAAGGTGACCCTAATGCATCCTGTTTCAACAATTGCACCTGTTCAACTATTTCTCCAATCGTGTTAGAGTTTGTTGAAATTGTAATTGTATGGGGTTCAAGGTGACCCTAATGCATGCCCTTTTCAACAATTGCACCTGTTCAACTATTTCTCCAATCGTGTTAGAGTTTGTTGAAATTGTAATTGTATGGGGTTCAAGGTGACCCTAATGCATCCTGTTTCAACAATTGCACCTGTTCAACTATTTCTCCAATCGTGTTAGAGTTTGTTGAAATTGTAATTGTATGGGGTTCAAGGTGACCCTAATGCATCCCCTTTTCAACAATTGCACCTGTTCAATTATTTCTCCAATCGTGTTAGAGTTTGTTGAAATTGTAATTGTATGGGGTTCAAGGTGACCCTAATGCATCCCCTTTTCAACAATTGCACCTGTAAAACTATTTCTCCATTTCAATTCAAAAGTATTGATTACTGCCACGTAACATGCAACAACTGAATCCACTTTTATTAACTATTTAAAACTTTTGTTCGGTTAACATTTGTTTTATGGCATATCAACCTTTTCAGGACATTTAATGCCAAAGGCTGTTTGTATCTTTAATTTGATAATTTTTTTTTGCTCCAATTTTGAAGGGTTGTAAAATGTTTTGTTTTTCATTTATTTATATTTCTCTTCTCTTATTTTAATGCGTAAACTCATTTCAACATTTTTTTCATTAAAATAAAAATCCAACAGGATTCGATCGACATGAAAAAAAAAACTTAAGAAATATCTTTATGATGTACGTACCCATGATGGAACGCATATATTGTATACCAAAAATCACGTAAATTGATCAAGTAGTTTTTTTTTTGTTTTACAAAAGAAAATCAAATTTTATGGATAAACGAGGATCGTCGATATATCGATGCCCTATTTGACATTGTGTTTGCCGGCCAAGGGAGATTACTCCAACTTGATCGGCAAACACAATGTCCAATATGGCGTTGATATATTGACGATCCTCGCTTACCTATAAAATTTGACTTTTTATTTACAAAAAAAAAAAATAAATAAATAAATACTTGATCAATTTACGCAATTTTTAGTACACAATATATACGTTTCTGTCACGGATAAGATATTTCTTAATTTTTTTTTTTTTTTCATGTCGGTCGAATTCTAGACTTGCACCAATATATGATAGGAATATACAAATCAAATTCTTTTAAATATTTCATCAGGTCGACGTAAAAATTGTGCTTGTAAATTAATTCTTTTTTACCATTATTCCTGAATTCATTCAGTTTATTCTTAAAATGATTTGCATAGGAACTCTTTTAATCTGATTATGTCATTTGTTTCAAAAGTATATTGCTCTATTAGAAAAAGAATCTAAATTTTGTTTTTGAAATCTTTCTTGCCGATAAATTTGCAGTCCGAGGAGAGATACGAAAAAAAGTACATTTTGTCTGAGGATGTCCGAAGAAGCTTGTCATGTCTGGGACAAATTATATTTAATCCTTCATAGATTGGTCTTTGACATTTAGTAATCCTCAGAGGTCAGAGTAAACCTGGAAGAGTTATGGTTACGGCATGATTCCATACTCTCCAAAGCTCCCAAAAAGGGTCCTCACCATCGTTTTTTTTTAAATAGATCAAGAAAAGATTACTGACCTTTAAAGCACTGAGTAAAACATGAGTGGCTTCTTTGAGTTTTGGATGAAGAGTACCATGTGCGAGTTCCTCGTATAAGAAGACGCCTAAGCTACTTAGAGCTATACATCTGAAAAGAAAACGAATCAAGATGTCACGGGTGTGAAATTGTGATAAGCTTTCAAATTTAAGTATACATATTTTATGAAAGGATTTTTTTTTTATTTTCTTAAAAAAAAAAAAAAAAATATAAGTAAATTATATATTTTCTTTTAAAGAAAAAATGAACATAAAAATAAGTAAATTATATATTTTCTTTTAAAGAAAAAATGAACATAAAAATAAGTAAATTATATATTTTCTTTTAAAGAAAAAATGAGCATAAAAATAAGTAAATTATATATTTTCTTTTAAAAAAAAAATGAGCATAAAAATAAGTAAATTATATATTTTCTTTTAAAGAAAAAATGAACATAAAAATAAGTAAATTATATATTTTCTTTTAAAGAAAAAATGAACATAAAAATAAGTAAATTATATATTTTCTTTTAAAGAAAAAATGAACATAAAAATAAGTAAATTATATATTTTCTTTTAAAAAAAAAATGAGCATAAAAATAAGTAAATTATATATTTTCTTTTAAAGAAAAAATGAACATAAAAATAAGTAAATTATATATTTTCTTTTAAAGAAAAAATGAACATAAAAATAAGTAAATTATATATTTTCTTTTAAAGAAAAAATGAACATAAAAATAAGTAAATTATATATTTTCTTTTAAAGAAAAAATGAGCATAAAAATAAGTAAATTATATATTTTCTTTTAAAAAAAAAATAAAAAAATAAATAAATTATATATTTTCTTTTAAAGAAAAAATGAGCATAAAAATAAGTAAATTATATATTTTCTTTTAAAGAAAAAATGAACATAAAAATAAGTAAATTATATATTTTCTTTTAAAGAAAAAATGAACATAAAAATAAGTAAATTATATATTTTCTTTTAAAGAAAAAATGAACATAAAAATAAGTAAATTATATATTTTCTTTTAAAGAAAAAATGAACATAAAAATAAGTAAATTATATATTTTCTTTTAAAAAAAAAATGAGCATAAAAATAAGTAAATTATATATTTTCTTTTAAAGAAAAAATGAACATAAAAATAAGTAAATTATATATTTTCTTTTAAAGAAAAAATGAACATAAAAATAAGTAAATTATATATTTTCTTTTAAAGAAAAAATGAACATAAAAATAAGTAAATTATATATTTTCTTTTAAAGAAAAAATGAGCATAAAAATAAGTAAATTATATATTTTCTTTTAAAAAAAAAATAAAAAAATAAATAAATTATATATTTTCTTTTAAAAAAAAAAAAAAAAAAAATAAGTAAATTATATATTTTCTTTTAAAAAAAAAAATAAATAAATAAATTATATATTTTCTTTTAAAGAAAAAATGAGCATAAAAATAAGTAAATTATATATTTTCTTTTAAAGAAAAAAAAAATAAGTAAATTATATATTTTCTTTCAAAAAAAAAAATAAATAAAAATAAGTAAATTATATATTTTCTTTTAAAGAAAAAAAAAAAAAAAGTAAATTATATATTTTCTTTAAAAAAAAAAAAAAAAAAGTAAATCATATATTTTCTTTTAAAGAAAAAATGAGCATAAAAATAAGTAAATTATATATTTTCTTTTAAAGAAAAAAAAAAATAAGTAAATTATATATTTTCTTTTAAAGAAAAAAAAAAAAAAAGTAAATTATATATTTTCTTTTAAAAAAAAAAAAAAAAAAAGTAAATTATATATTTTCTTTTAAAGAAAAAATGAGCATAAAAATAAGTAAATTATATATTTTCTTTTAAAGAAAAAAAAAATAAGTAAATTATATATTTTCTTTCAAAAAAAAAAAATAAATAAAAATAAGTAAATTATATATTTTCTTTTAAAGAAAAAAAAAAAATAAGTAAATTATATATTTTCTTTAAAAAAAAAAAAAAAAAAATAAGTAAATTATATATTTTCTTTTAAAAAAAAAAAAAAAAAAATAAGTAAATTATATATTTTCTTTTAAAAAAAAAAAAAAAAATAAGTAAATTATATATTTTCTTTTAAAAAAATAATAAAAAATATAAGTAAATTATATATTTTCTTTTAAAAAAAAAAATGAGCATATGTTCTTATTATAGAGTCACTTTGTGGTCTTCAAGATTAATCTCTTGCAAATAATAACCAGGTTCCAAAATTTCAACCCGTATCGAAATATATAGACTTACTTGGCTACGCTAGCTGAATCCCGTTTTCCTGCTTTTAATAATAGATCGATGATTAGATCCTGAAAAAAGAAATTTAAAAAAAAAAAATTTTTTTAAATTAATTTTCACCGAAAATTATTTTTTCATAATTTTAAATATGATTCTTAATATGAAAATACTATTAGAAAAATAGTTTTAAAAATAACTTAAAGTTTAAGAAAATAACAAAAAATGCCAAGGTTTTTATCTATAGTTTAACAAACCAAGAATTTATATACCCCTGAATGATACATGTTAAAAAAGAAACAAAACTAATCATATGGGGTGAGAGGGGGAGAAGAGAGGAGTGAGAGAGGAGGAGGAGGAGAGAGGAAGGGGGGAAAGAGAGAGAAAGCGGGAGAAAAGAATGAAAGAGGGCCGAGTGAGAGAGGGGGGAAGATAGAGAGAGAGAGAGGAAGAGAGAGAATGAGAGAGAGAGAATGAGAGAGATAGAGAGACGTTGAATAATTTTTCAAAAATGCATATATCTAATCCGTTATAAAGTTGTCTGAATCCTTTCATTGCGTAATTAAATTGCATGGTCATTCCCTGTAATGATGTAAATTATCAACAAATAAAATAAAATTGATATTTTCTCTTTTTGCAATATTTTTTTCATAGTTCTTGTAGGTCTTGTTCTTTCGTTATTTTTTTTTTACAAATCCTGGGTTTAGAAACATATATATAGATATATAGAGAGAGAGAAAGAAAGAAATGAGACGATATATATATATATATATATAATAATGGTAATAATCCAGGTGAAAAATATCCACAGGGTGGTAATCCAGAGAATTTTAACCGGGTTTATAAAAAGTGCTCAATATCAAAATAGAGCTTTATATATGATAATTTTATTTACACAGACATGTACAAAATCTGCAACACTGGCATGTCGATGTTATCGATCAACAGTTACTATAAACTGAGATCTCATCAGGCAGAGTTAGAATCCGATCTTAACCTCAGATCATATTTGGAGAGAATCTCTCCAAATATGATCTGAGGTTAAGATCGGATTCTAACTCTGCCTGATGAGATCTCAGTTTATAGTAACTGTTGATCGATAACATCGACATGCCAGTGTTGCAGATTTTGTACATGTCTGTGTAAATAAAATTATCATATATATATATATATATATATATATATATGAGAAAGGAAGGATGTGAGTAATCCGACATAATGGGAAATAAAAAAGGAAAAAACCCAAGAGATATTTTTTTTATATATTCATCAACGTTTCGTCTTTATTGTAAGACTTCCTCAGGATGATAATTTGAAGAAAAATGTCATGCAAGTACATAGAAATTTTGGGTAGACATGATGGAGTGATAAAAGAAAAGTAGTAGCTGTGGCTACTGTGAGCGCTGGGGGAGAGTCCAGGCTGTATATTGAAAATAATTCTGTGATTTATAAATTTTTTGTCAGTGTGGAGCTGAAAATAAGATTGTACAGAAAAAAATTATGCAAATTCATCCAGTATTTAAATTATAAGAAAAAAAAAACCAAACGATCTGAAGTTTTTGTTAGACATTTTCACTTTTGAAATAGACAAGGGAGATAACTCAAATGTTGTTTACTGGTTTAACAAAAATGGCTACCGAATGATAAAATCGTTTTTTTATTTTTTTATTTAATAAATACTGGATGAATTTGCATAATTTTTGGTGTACAGTCTTCTTTTCAGCTACCACGTAAGTACATAACAAAGTTTATACATTTATTTAGCTATTTTTTTAGTTTTTTTGGTTTTTTTTAAGAGAGGCCTAACATGTCGGGGTTAAACAGCAGAAGCATCTGAAGCGTTGCTGTCACTTTCGACATCACAGGAACACTAGTTAACAAAAAGCCGCCGTTTTGAATGTGATCAACACGGAAACTTACCTTTAATTCAGTAGCAGATAACTGTCTACAGACTAAAGTTTTCGGTTGCAAGACTGTCAAATCCCCATAATGATTGGCAAAACAAATCAGGGCACCTAAAAGAGCAACAGCCTCTGCTCTTGGAGCCTAAAGAAAAATAGAAACAGATGCAGACTAAGCGGCGTCGAAAAACAACAACAAATATAGTGTAAACAGGTTACGTTTTACGTGGTAGTCGAGCCGAGCTTGCAAACACAGCTCTGGAGGATGAAGGGGTTGGTTAGTTGTTTTGCTTTATGGCATATCAACCCTTTTTCGGGTTATTTAATGCCAAATCCGGTCATTTTGGTAAAAATGTTGATGCTTCAAGTTCTTTATCTGTTCAAATATTAATAGTGTTTGATTTGGTTGTTTTGTTTTACGGCATATCAACCTTTTTCAGGTTATTTAATGTTGAATCCGGTCATTTTAGTGAAGGTTTTTATATTTCAATTTCTTTATATCTTAAAATAATTTTTCATGGTGTTTCGTTTGGTTGTTTTGTTTTACGGCATATCAACCTTTTTCAGGTTATTTAATGCTGAATCCGGTCATTTTGGTGAAGGTTTTTATGCTTCAAGTTCTTTATATCTTCAAATTTTTATTCATGGTGTTTCGTTTGTTTTGTTTTATAGAGGAAAAATGTTGTTTTGTTTTAGCTTTGCAGAACATGATTGAGTTTTGCAAAAGGAAAGGAAAAAAACAATAACATCAATGTTTGATGCATTTTAAGACAGGAAGCCGGTATCTTCGGACAGCCTGATCTGGTAGGACAAACTGAAAGGAACACGGGGAAAGCTCAAAAGCAAGTGTAGTGTTAATATTAAAGACAAGAATTTGACGTCAACTCTTGACGAAGCCAATAGATCTATCGAAAACAAAAACAGTTGGAGGATCGTAATGGCCAACTTTTATCTGAAAGACGATACATGATGATACTTTTTTTTAAATATGGCAAATAGAATTTTTTTTTTTTTTTTTAAATATGGCGAATAGAATTTGAATCTGTTTTGTGGCAAAAATAGTTGCACATTTATCAATATTCAATTCTTTGTAACGTTTAGTATTTTAGACAAGTAGCAAAAGCATCTAATCAGATCCCCCTTTTGATACTTGGCCTTGTGCCAGAGGAGGTTTATGTAAATATAAATTAATTTTATTCTAACTTATTACAGTTGAATTTGCTGAGATAGAAATAATGTTTACATTTCTTCAAAGACTTTTGGTATGTGAAAGCCATAGATTAAAAGCATTCTTTAACACGTGTGAATCATTGGCTGCAAAAAGATGTGAAGAGAATGAACAAAACATGGAAAAGGAAAAAAAGTATAACAGATATGAGAGGACAACATAAAAAAAAGAAAAAGCAAAAAGAGAAAAAGCAAAAAGAGAAAAAGAAAAAAGAAATAAAAGAGAAAAAGCAAAAAGAGAAAAAGCAAAAAGAGAAAAAGCAAAAAGAGAAAAAGAGAAAAGAGAAAAAGAAAAAAGAGAAAAAGAAAAGAGAAAAATAAAAAAGAGGAAAAGCAAAAAGAGAAAAAGAAAGAAAGAAATAAAAGGGTGAAAGAATAAAAAGGAACCAAAAATAGAAAAGAAAAGAAAAAAAGAAAGAGAAAAACAAGATAAACAAAAAAAAAGAAATAAGAAAAAAAGAAAAAACAACAGAAAAAGATTTTTAAAAAAAGGAGACAAGAAATAAGAAATAAAAGTAAAAAAAAAACTCCAAAGAAAAAACAGAAAAATCAACTGCAGCCCCCCCCCCCTCCTCGCGATAAAACGCCATGCATTAAAATAAAAGTACAAAAAATAATCAAATTGCTTATAATTCCAACTATAGTTAAGAAACTGTTCATTTCAGTAAATTCATCTCTTAAGATCTTATTTTAATCTTCATATTTGACTAAAAACAATGACTGCTCCCTTGCTAGAAATAATCTTATTATCCCCCCCCCCCCCCAAAAAAAAAAGAACAGGGGTACATTTTGTATATTTATTGATCGGAAATTAATCTGTATTTATTTTCTTTCCGTCATACATTTTGACAATTATTATTTTTTTTTTTATGGAAATCGCTCCAGACAAGGCATGAAGCCACTTGATGTAAAGAGCTACAAAAAAAAAAAAATACTACTTCAAAGTCAAAAACTAGCCAACAATAAGTGTTGTATTAATAGGTTCCAACCCAGAAAACAACAATTCTTCCCCCTTTGTCAGAAACATCGCTCATTAAATGTGAAGGCTAAAGGACAAATTAAGAGAAGCGAGAGTTATGAGGCTGCCGAAAGTAAACCCAAGTTAGTCACTTTCTACTCTCCTAACCTAGCCAAACCATTTTTTAGTATTTGCACAATGTATATTAAACCCCCCACACACACACCCTAAAAATCTGATAAATAGTAGGTCAATAGTATATGCCATATTACTGAAACGCGATGAAAAAGTAATTTTTATGTTTTTCATTTTTTTTCCAAGTAGTAAACAGGAATATATATTTTTTGTAAGAAGTGAATATGGAAATATATTTGTGTATACAGATATGAATATATATTTTTTGTAGAAATAAATATAAATCTATACATTTTTGTAGAAATAAATATAAATCTATACATTTTTTGTAGAAATAAATATAAATCTATACATTTTTGTAGAAATAAATATAAATCTATACATTTTTGTCTCACCATCAATCTGAGGATGTAACACTTGACGTGAGAGAAAGGAAATATTAATTAAGAGAAAAATTTGTTTTGTTTTAATCATTTTTGTTTATAAAACAACAAAAGTTTGTTTGTTTGTTTTGTTATTCAGTCAACCTACCTCCAAATCTAAACTGGAAACTATCGTTCCCGCAGCATGGACAGAATCTAGAATGAGCAAAGTTGAACCAGGCAGAGGAGCAGAAAGGAACCAAGGACCACATTGCCTCACCAACACGTTTACCATGTCCTGAAAATTGGAAAAGGAAAAAATAATCATATATTTATATATATATATTTAGCTAAATGAATAAATGCGAAAGTTTTGTCCACTTATCCAAAATATATTAACATCAAAACGGGTCGGACTAATTAAACTCAATGATACAACATCATATTTTGAAATACTGTATATATCGTAATTCGCTAGCACCGAAATATGCTTAATTTGCATACTTAGTTCTAAAAACGTTTTCTACTAAATTATTATTCTGTGTTATTTATTTGTAGTTTTTATTGTCCTATTTTCTTATATATACACACTAGTTTTGTCGATATTAATATTATTAATTAAAGCGATTTAATAAAAAAAAAGGATAACCTTCCAAAAACTTAAGATTTTCATTAATTTTCAAGGGAGGTAATTCTAATTTTTATTGTCCTATTTTCTTATATATACACACAATAGTTTTGTAGATATTAATATTATTATTAATTAATTATACGGCCCCCCCCTCCACCGCTGTTTTAAAAAAATGCCTTTTTCTTTTAATTTTAAGCATTTAATTTATTTAGTTGTGTTTTCCTTTTCCGTAAAAATTAATTAACTTAAAAATTAACTGATTAAATACCTTATTTTTGAAGGTGTAAAAATATTAAAAATTTGTTAAATAAATTGTTTATAATATTCAAAGAGAAATCTATATTTGTCATTATTGCCGACATGGAATTCTGAGTAAAAACATTTTTCTTTTTCACTATATCCTCCCCCACACTATTTGCACAGAGGATGGGTAGTTTTTTTGCTAATAAAGAAATAAAAATGGAAATAAGGAAAAAGAAAAAAGCAAAATATGAATTGGAAGAAAAGAATTTCATTAACAGTCATGATTTGATTCGATATTTCACCGAGAACAGACTTTATCAAGAATACACAATAAATAACAGAATCAATATTTATATATACATTGGTGGAGTGAAAGGAGTGAGATGTAAATAGATTTACTCAAACAGATGATAAAATAATGAGTCTATTAATGAAAGTAAAAACCACATTTACCATTTTTTTAAATTTTATGAAAGGCACGAAATATACTTCAATCATAAAAAAGGTGGAGAAGAGTAAATAGAAATTTTTTAATGTAATGATCAAATTTTTTAATGTAATGATCAAATTTTTTAATGTAATGATCAAATTTTTTAATGTAATGATCAAATTTTTTAATGTAATGATCAATTTTTTTAATGTAATAATCAAATTTTTTAATGTAATAATCAAATTTTTATATGTAATAATCAAATTTTTAAATGTAATAATCAAATTTTTTAATGTAATAATCAAATTTTTTAATGTAATAATCAATTTTTTTAATGTAATAATCAAATTTTTATATGTAATAATCAAATTTTTAAATGTAATAATCAAATTTTTTAATGTAATAATCAAATTTTTTAATGTAATAATCAAATTTTTTAATGTAATAATCAAATTTTTTAATGTAATGATCAAATTTTTAAATGTAATGATCAAATTTTTAAATGTAATGATCAAATTTTTAAATGTAATAATCAAATTTTTAAATGTAATAATCAAATTTTTTAATGTAATAATCAAATTTTTAAATGTAATAATCAAATTTTTTAATGTAATAATCAAATTTTTAAATGTAATCAAATTTTTTAATGTAATAATCAAATTTTTAAATGTAATAATCAAATTTTTTAATGTAATGATCAAATTTTTTAATGTAATAATCAAAGGTCTGTTCTGTTCAAAAATAAATCGGAAGATGAAAGAGATGAAAAAAAAGACGAATGTGACACATGTACACCCATCGTACGATGGGTGCTCGTATAGAAAAGCATCCGTATCAAATTATCAATACCACACAAAAAACAGTATTATATACTTACGCAGCAGATTTAAATAAGCATCCTCACCAAAAAGTAGGAAAAATGATCGAGTACAACTTTAATTAAAAGCAAAATCCATTTTTCGGGAACAGTCAATCGACACGTTCAAAGGCGGCCATCTTAAACTAACAGGAGACATAATCAGGGGAGCTAAGCACGTTTGTCATAATTGACAAGATTGATACCTTTGATCATGTCACTATTTCCATGGAAGGCGCTCGACTGAGATCCAGTCTTTGGTTCCTCCCCGTAAGACATTCACAGACAAAACCTAGTATTGCTACCACAACAACAAAAAAAGAAGAATTTCCTTCCAAATGTTTAGCATCAGATGGAATTACCATGGACAGAGCTTCTTCGCAAGGGATACCCACATGTGGTACACATCACCGCAAGACTGCTTCTCTGCTGACTATAACTTGGTTTTCTTCAAATCTAACGTCAACAAATTCTTGTCATGAACCGCCCCATAAGTAATCAGATGCAGTTTATATCTTTGATCCATATGGGTACTCCCATAGTGTTCCTCATTCACTTATCCTCAAGTGGCTCTTGGACTTGATAAATGATGACCCCAATAGTAAAAAAATAAAATGTAAATGTCTTTTCCCCATGCACGGGTTTATATTATATTCTCATCATGATTGTTACATTCATGTTTCGACCGATCTAATCTCCGACCTACTTCTTCAGGGGCATCTTTTCGAACTTGGGAAGTTTATGCCAAACTAAGTGAGGAGTAGAAAGTGACTGGTGGGTTTACTTTTGGTAGCCTCGTAACTCTCGCTTCCCTTAATTTGTCCTTTAGTCCTCACATTCCATGAGCGATGTTTCTGACAAAGGGGGAAGAATTGCTGCTTTCTGGGTCGGAGTCTATCCACTTAACAGTTATCGTTGACTAGTTTTTGACCATGAAGTGGTATTATTTTTTTTTAGCTCCTTACATCAAGTGGCTTCATGCCTTGTCTGGAGCGATTTCCATAAACCGAATTTATAAAAAAAAAAATTCTTTTTTAAAAAGGTGACCGTCTTCTAAAGGTTGAGGGTTCAATCCTTACTAAAGGTGGTAATAACTAAGAATAACATAAATTAACACTTCTACCTGATCATGGCTGACAGAATGAGAACAATTGACCCCCATGGATTTGGATTAAGTAAAGGATTCAGTTTGAAATTCCGTCCAGGTTCCCCCGAGTTCTACTAGATGGTTGAAATTGTAATTTTATTTATTTCTTAATTTCAAATTCACATGAATTTTTTATGTACTTTAAGGTCAAATGATTACACATGGACGCATGCGAGTAAAAAAAAAAAAAAAAAAAAGACCAAACATTCAATCCGCGTTTTTCTTATCCGACAGATCAGACATCGAAAACAAGTGGTCCACCGTTTCACCTTCGCGTGGGCTCAGACTAAAGAAGATAAACTGAGAGAGACGCATATATCAAAAGAATTATTAGATTTTTGAAAATTAAAGTTCCGTGTACTTACCTGCTCCTGGGAAACCAGCCCCAGATGCAAGGCATGAAAGAAGTGGGTGAGAGAATCAGGAGGTAGAAACGTGTTGTCACGACGCACAAACATCATACAGAGGAGTTCGTAGGCGATGAGTTTGCTGTTCTTGTATTTGCCGGGGAGTTGTAAACACTGGAGAAGAGAGTTTGGAAATAAATATATATATATATATCACAAAATGATGAAATAATAAAATAACAAACAATTGTTGAAAAAAGTTTCTTTACAAATGTTGGTAGCCTCACTTCTTTAAATATACATTTTTTTCTCTTGTTGGAATTGCACTGATGCTGTATTACTCTCTACACTATCTCTGTAACCTCTCTCTCTCTCTCTCTCTCTCATATATATATATATATATATATATATCATTCCCGAAACAGTTTTTCATGGTAAACAACTGATGATCCCTTAAAATAGTGTTAGAAATAAACTAATATAATAACTGTAAAAAATAAATTGACTTACATGAGTGATTTTCCACTGGAAGATTTGGGACTATAAGGTTTTTTTTTTTTTTTTTAAATATAGTTTTAATGGTTGAGAAACTTCCGAGACTATATATATATTCGAATCCATCTGACCGCTGCACTACCCTCTACTCATATATATATATATATATATGTATGTATATATTTATATAGTTTCCGTCTGAAACTAAGAACCTAATCAGAAAAACGGAAAGGATCTTAGAAAAAATAACTAGACACAAGATGTCCGTTATTTTTAATGATACTTATATATATATAAATAAATGAATGAAGTTATATATATAACAAATACTATGTATATATAGGTAAAATATTTATATATATATATATATATATTTATATATATATATATATATATATATATATATATGTGTATAAATGAAGGTATGCTGCAATCCCCCACCTGAGAGCAGACTACAATACCAAACGTGTAACAAACTGGAAGTTAATATAACGCAACAGAAAATAACCTTGTCTGGCAGGTCGTAAAAAAGGCAAAGAAGACAAAAAACAAAATCCCAAGATGATTAAAGCCAATGTTCGTTTAGGTAGAAAATCCAATTTTTGGCAGCTTTGCTTCTTTCCGTCAAATATTGTCAAAACGCCAAAAGAAAGTTGAAAATTGATGCCAAGTTAAAAAGATTTTGTTGAACAACATTTAGAAAAATCCTAAACGGTTTCAAATTGGGAGAGATTGAGTTTCCGAATATTCTCATTTCCTAAGAAGGGGTGGGGGGGGGGGGGGTGAATACATCACTACACACAGCAGCTTCTTAGGAAAGAAAATATCATGACATTTTTTTTTTTTTTTTAAATCATAGTTCACCCCAAACAAGGCAGACCGCCACTGTAGACGTACGGGGTTACTGAGAATTAGGATGTAAGTTTTGGGGATCGTCCTAAGTTGGGAGCTGTGCAGCGAGATGTTTGTTTACATTAGTTTTAAATTTCTGTATGTCAGTACAGTCGGGGAAACAGGGAGGGAGTTCCAGAGGTCGGCAGCACGAGGAAAGAAGCTATTGGAGTAGAAAGCTCTTCGGCATCTGGGGACCTCCCTCCACTTTCTTCACTAACAGCCATCCACATTATTTCCGGTCACCCCCACCCCCCACTTTTTCACTCAGAACCATCCTCATTAATATCATTCCATGCTACTTACTTCACTAAGCCCGGACCTCGGTCCTGCGCACCCACTAGTGGCTACTACTTTTTCTCATCAACCCAATATTTTCATGTACTTGCATGACATTTTTCTTTAAATTATCATCCTGAGGAAGTCTTACAAATAAAGACAAAACGTTGATGAATATATAAAAAAAAAAAACATCCTTTTTGGTTTTTCCTTTTCATTTCCAATTACGTCGGATTACCTTCATCCTTCCTTTCTCATATACACACACATATATATATAATAATGATAATAATCCAAGTAAAAACATCCACAGGGTAGTAATCCAAAGAATTTCAAAAAGTGCTCAATATCAAATAGAGCTTTATATATGATTATTTTTATTTACACAGACATGTACAAAATCTGCAACACTGGCATGTCGATGTTATCGATCAACAGTTTGTATAAACTGAGATCTCATCAGGTAGAATTAGAATCCGATCTTAACCTCAGATCATATTTGGAGAAATGAAGTGAAGAGAAAAAAGAAGAAAAGAAATTTAAAGTTTCAAAATTTAGGGAGTCACGTGGTTTAGGACCGTTACTTCTTTACACATATATATATATATATATATATATATATATATATATATATATATATACTCCATGATAAATGTCAGTATACTGAAATCATATGCCCTTAATAGGGTTAAGATGAAAATTCATATACACTAAATGTACAAAAGCAAGGAAATTCCCAAATTTTTACACTTTTATTGTCATTAATTAAGGGTATGACTATATATCAACCAAACCATTTCATTATCACATCACTACAGTATAAATCTCTATGCATGAGTGGATGAAGTGTGTGAGGTGCGCTGAAGAAAAATTCCTACTAGTAAAATACATAGCCCTGTTGTGCTCGCATACCCTTAATGACAATAAAACTGTAAAAATTTGGGAATTTCCTTGCTTTTGTACATTTAGTGTATATGAATTTTCATCTTAACCCTATTAAGGGCATATGATTTCAGTATACTGGCATTTTTCATGGAATGTCACTACTTTTGTAAAGGCTATGCCTCAATACAATGCCTTCTCATAATTGATATAGTTGGTAGTTTGACTAATCAAGGTATATGGTAAACTGAAATTAAAATGCCATCAACTAGACCCTAGAACCTCTATCTTCGCCAAAAATCAGCTGAATCCATCAAATAGTTGACGAGATACAGGATGGCACATACGTACGTACACACGGATAACACAAAATCATGCCTGACCTTTCTGGATCTCTGGGTTGCTTTGACTAATGATGCTGAAATTCTACACACTTATAGAACCTATCAAAAAATAATTTTGTGCAAAGTATTAACTAATTTGGTTTATTGGTTTTTGAGTTATGATTGATCAAAGAAATGAGATTTCTAGCATAGGCCGTTTTTGAAGTCTTTTAAGGGATAGAGCGCTCTCGCGCCTCCCTTGATTTTTCCACTTCACATTTATAAAGATAAAAATTATATGTTTAAAGTAAATCCCATCTTGAATAGTTAAAGCTCGATATACGAGATAGAGCACTAGTACAAGTAGATAAGTGATGAGAATAAAAATTTGAAATATAAAAAAACTATTTTCCATTCCTTAAACCATAGCTTTTCCCTTTAATCTTATACAATAAAGTGAGATATTCTTGTATTTGATTGATCAGTGTAGATTCATAAACAAAAGCTGAATAATAAACAATCTCAATATGTATTACATATAATGATTTGTGTTCTGAACAAAAAAAAATGTTTTTTCCAATCAATATTTTTTTCTTTTTTATATTTAATCCAACCAACAGTTTTTTTGATTAGTCATGTCAGAGATATTTTTTGATTAGTCATGTCAGAGATATTTTTTGATTAGTCATGTCAGAGATATTTTTTGATTAGTCATGTCAGAGATATTTTTTGATTAGTCATGTCAGAGATATTTTTTGATTAGTCATGTCAGAAAAGGTGATACTTCTCAGTCAGTCAGTCACCCTAACTCTAACTGATACTCAAATTGGGTTCAAATATTCGGTGGATAAATAAAATCCGCTTCACCGTTTGTAAACTCTACGGATGCTCAAACACGTAATAAGCATTAACATTTTCTAACATCATTGACTTAAAAAGCACACAGCGAATATGAATTAGTCATAATTTCTTGATAAATGCTAAATCCACACGTCAAATAAACACTACATAACATATATTAACAAAACAATAAGGGTTTGTGCTTTCAAGAAACAGTGGACATTTTCCGAGCTTATTTTTTTTTTTTAACATAGTTTACCCCAAACAAGGCAGGCCGCCACTGTAGACGTAAGGGGCTACTGAGAAAAAGGGTGAAAGTGTGTGTGTGTAGGGGGGTACTTAAATTGGGAGCTGCACAGCAAGATGTCTGTTTACATTAGTTTTAAATTTCTGCATGTCAGTACCGTCAGGAAAGCAGGGAGCAGGGAGGGAGTTCCAGAGTCCAGCAGCACGAGGAAAGAAGCTTTTGAAATAGAAAGCTCTTCGGCATCTGGGGACCTCCACAGTGAATGGATGGCATTTGGCAGATTGTCGAGTTGGTCTAGTGAATCTACATTGTAGGGGTACCAGAGCAGCAAGCTCATCAGAGCACAATCTATTGAAGTACTTGTAAAACAGGCACAAGGAAGCAACATTGCGGCGATGTGACAGAGGCTGGAGCTTGGTGGATAGTGAGAGACCTATTAAGTTGGTGACTCTTTTTTGGACTTTGTCTAAGAGGGAGAGACTAGTGGATGATGCACCAGCCCAGATGTGACAACAATACTCCATGTATGGGCGGATGGTGGCTTTGTAGAGATATAGGATAATGTCAGTTGTGAGAAGTTTACTGGCGCAGTAGAGGGAGCCCACCTTCTTTGCAGCAGCCCAGGCAATGTCTTCAATGTATTTGTTCCAATTCATGTTATCTGTGAAAGTTAGGCCGAGGAGTTTGAATGATGAACTCTCAGGTAGGGTGTTATTTGCTTGTTATAAATATATTCTTTTATTAAAACATTAAAAGTTTATACTTTTATAAAACACAAACACTGGATTACATAGATTCATTTTGCTTACAATATGATATAACTACAATTTCTTCAAATAGAAATTCTGTTTTCTTAGATCACTCTCACAGACATATTTACAGAATATCATAAATTCCATAAAAAAAAATTTTAAACAGAAAACGGTTGTATAAACTTAACCTTAGCTTTAACTTTTATTAACCCCTAGAATCTCTGGTTCTTCCTTGTAAGACATTCTCAGCAAGAACTTGTCCGTGGAACACATTACCACAGGACTGCTTTCCGTTTTGTTCATTCCATACATCATTTGCAATCCTTTATAATATTCATCATCAATCCACTCATTAACTGGTATCCTTGAGTGGCTTGATGCCTTTATAAGTGGCGACTAATTAGTAAAAAAAAAAAAATTTTGAACTTTATACTTTTACAATAAACAAATACTGAATTACGGTAATTATAGTCGCTTAGCTACATAAATACAAAATTCACACATCAGATACATATAGTCGCTAACAACAAAACTTAAATAATGATGAAAATAAAAAAAAGGATGTAAAGTAATGATTAATATGAGACTGTAACGCAGTGGTTGAAATAAGAGTGTTATGTAATGGTGATCATAAGAATGTAATGATTACCACCAGAATGTAATGATTACCACCAGAATGTAATGATTAATGTAAGAATGTAACGTAGTCATTATCATGAGAATGGAATGCAATTGATACCATAAGAATCTAATTATTAATATAAGAATGTTGTGGAATGATCGCCACCAGAATGCCACGGAATGATCGCATAAGAATGTCATGGAATGATCGCATAAGAATGTAATAGAATGCTAAATGTAAAGATGTCGTACATAAACATTTTGTTCAAAAATTAATGTTAGTCGAAAATAAAAACATTTTGTTCAAAAATTAATGTTAGTCGAAAATAAAAACATTTTGTTCAAAAATTAATGTTAGTCGAAAATAAAAACATTTTGTTCAAAAATTAATGTTAGTCGAAAATAAAAACATTTTGTTCAAAAATTAATGTTAGTCGAAAATAAAAACATTTTGTTCAAAAATTAATGTTAGTCAAAAATAAAAATATTTTGTTCAAAAATTAATGTTAGTCGAAAATAAAAATATTTTGTTCAAAAATTAATGTTAGTCGAAAATAAAAACATTTTGTTCAAAAATTAATGTTAGTCGAAAATAAAAACATTTTGTTCAAAAATTAATGTTAGTCGAAAATAAAAACATTTTGTGTGTACTCACCTCAAATAACCAAGAAGAGAAAATGGCAAGCGGTGGAATTAGCTCTGGGGGTGCAGGCGAACACTGGTTGTCTAGCGTTACACCCATATTTTCTCGCATCTGAAACACAAGAAATTTGCGATTATTAAAGAAGGTTTCCGGTATGTTCTTCAGAAGAGTCAAGTGGCAAAGGGGTTAGGGTTAAGTTCAAGTGGACAAATGTTTAGTAACACAGACTGGGAACATCACAAATTCAAGTTCAACTCGGTGAGTACACTTCGCACTTAGACGCTTCAGAAAACTATGAATACCTCATCAGCGTTTCCGACATTTATCAGTGAAATAGTAGGGTAGACTGGATTTGTAGTGGGAGTTGGTCTTCATTCAATTTAACCAACCCCCCCTCCCACCCGATACAAAAAAAAAAATATTATTTTTGTGCGCATAATGTATAAATGCATTACATTACACTTCTAAGACGCGTGTGTGTCTGAGTCCAAGAGAGAAGGCTGTGCCGATGCTCTAATATCAATTTGGCTGAGATTTTGTTTATTTGTTTTTATTGAAATTATGAAAACAACTATGAAGATTAAGATTTCATGGAAATTTGTTTTTTTACACTTCATTTTGTGACTTATGCAGGCTTTTTTTAC
Source organism: Sepiola atlantica (assembly GCA_963556195.1). NCBI lineage: Eukaryota > Metazoa > Mollusca > Cephalopoda > Sepiida > Sepiolidae > Sepiola > Sepiola atlantica. The sequence continues at coordinate 216,727,482 of OY744518.1, forward strand.
ACTTCATTTTGTGACTTATGCAGGCTTTTTTTTACACTTCATTTTGTGACTTATGCAGGCTTTTTTTTACACTTCATTTTGTGACTTATGCAGGCTTTTTTTTTTTCAAATAGCGAATATATATATATATATATATATATATATATATATATATAGAGAGAGAGAGAGAGAGAGAGAGAGAGATATATAGAGAGAGATTTTTTATTAATTCATAAATTAATTTTTGTATACAGATTTTTGTCTTGCACTTCTCCTTGCCACTGGAATCAAGCAGTGCCGACCCAAGAAAAGTGTGGTTGAGGATTGTGCAACCCTTGCTTTACAATTACACTACACGCTCAGCCACCCCGTGCAGGGGGTATCCATTGTTTCTCAAGACTGTATGAAGCCTCTCTATTTGTTGAGATGTTTGGGGGTTTTTGGCAAGAGAGGGGGGGGGGGGGCTTACATCAAGCAAGTCAAGGTTTTGGTCTATGTAACCTCAGAGCACCTATTTTGGAAAGTGTGTATGAGGGAGGGAGTGAAGAGAGAGAGAGAGAGAGAGTGGGAGGGAGTGAAGAGAGAGAGAGAGAGTGGGAGGGAGTGAAGAGAGAGAGAGAGAGTGGGAGGGAGTGAAGAGAGAGAGAGAGTGGGAGGGAGTGAAGAGAGAGAGAGAGTGGGAGGGAGTGAGGAGAGAGAGGGAGTGGGAGGGAGTGAAGAGAGAGAGGGAGGGAGTGAAGAGAGAGTGGGAGGGAGTGAAGAGAGAGAGAGTGGGAGGGAGTGAAGAGAGAGAGAGAGAGAGAGTGGGAGGGAGTGAAGAGAGAGAGAGAGAGTGGGAGGGAGTGAAGAGAGAGAGAGAGAGAGAGAGAGTGGGAGGGAGTGAAGAGAGAGAGAGTGGGAGGGAGTGAAAGAAGAGAGAGAGTGGGAGGGAGTGAAAGAAGAGAGAGAGTGGGAGGGAGTGAAAAGAGAGAGGGGGAGGGAGTGAAGAGAGAGAGAGGGGGAGGGAGTGAAGAGAGAGAGGGGGAGGGAGTGAAGAGAGAGAGGGGGAGGGAGTGAAGAGAGAGAGGGGGAGGGAGTGAAGAGAGAGAGGGGGAGGGAGTGAAGAGAGAGGGGGAGAGAGAGTGAAGAGAGAGAGGGGGAGAGGGAGTGAAGAGAGAGAGGGGGGAGTGAAGAGAGAGAGGGGGGGAGTGAAGAGAGAGAGGGGGGGAGTGAAGAGAGAGAGGGGGAGGGAGTGAAGAGAGAGGGGGAGGGAGTGAAGAGAGAGAGGGGGAGGGAGTGAAGAGAGAGAGGGGGAGGGAGTGAAGAGAGAGAGGGGGAGGGAGTGAAGAGAGAGAGGGGAGGGAGTGAAGAGAGAGGGGGAGGGAGTGAAAAGAGAGAGGGGGAGGGAGTGAAAAGAGAGAGGGGGAGGGAGTGAAGAGAGAGAGGGGGAAGGGAGTGAAGAGAGAGAGGGGGAAGGGAGTGAAGAGAGAGAGGGGGAAGGGAGTGAAGAGAGAGAGGGGGAAGGGAGTGAAGAGAGAGAGGGGGAAGGGAGTGAAGAGAGAGAGGGGGAAGGGAGTGAAGAGAGAGAGAGAGAGGGAGTGAAGAGAGAGAGAGAGAGTGAAGAGAGAGAGAGGGAGTGAAGAGAGAGAGGGGGAGTGAAGAGAGAGAGGGGGAGTGAAGAGAGAGAGGGGGAGTGAAGAGAGAGAGGGGGAGGGAGTGAAGAGAGAGGGGTGAGGGAGTGGTATGGGGGAGAGGGGGAGGGAGTGAAGAGAGAGGATGAAGGAGGGGAGATGGGGGAGGGGGGTGAAGAGAGGGAGGGGGAGAGAGTGAAGAGAGAGAGGGGGGAGAGAGTGAAGAGAGAGAGGGGAGGGAATGAAGAGAGAGAGGGGAGGGAATGAAGAGAGAGAGGGGAGGGAATGAAGAGAGAGAGGGGGAGGGAGTGAAGAGAGAGGGGGGAAGGAGGGGAGAGAGAGGGAGGGGAAGGAGGGGAGAGAGATGGAGGGAAGAGGGAGGGAGAGAGTGAAGAGAGGGAGAGGGAGTGAAGAGAGAGAGAGGGAGTGAAGAGAGAGAGAGAGGGAGTGAAGAGAGAGAGAGAGGGAGTGAAGAGAGAGAGAGAGGGAGTGAAGAGAGAGAGAGAGGGAGTGAAGAGAGAGAGAGAGGGAGGGAAGAGAGGGAGGGAAGAGAGGGAGGGAAGAGAGGGAGAGGGAGGGAAGAGAGGGAGAGGAAGGGAGTGAAGAGAGAGGAAGGGAGTGAAGAGAGAGGGAGGGAGTAAAGAGAGAGAGGGAGGGAGGTAGCAGATAAAAACAAATGTTTATTATCAAGAAATATCTCGAAAAATCGATGAAGTCACAAAATCTTCATTTTTTTCTAAAGTTGTCAGAAGTTTCCATTTATCCGTTATGAAAGCATCCAGTTCCAAAAAAATATTATATTTTTTTATCTTTATGATTATCACCTAATGTCAAATTTTAAACGATTATATATTTATTAATATACATAACAAATACTCACACAACAGGTCACGGACGGTTACGTACATTAGATGCAAAGACTAAAACTGAAATCGATTAACCATGAAATTTCCACGGTTTCTTCCGCTACAAAAAATTGTTTTTCCTATCAAATGTTCATAAAAGTGTTTCATCGCCACTGACCTTGATCATTGTTTCCATGAGTCCGTAGAGACATTTATAAACGGAAGCGTGTATCTCAGAATCCTCGATTTCATTGACGTTGCCAAGAACTCCGAGCATCCTCCGCCATAACACGACGGCAACATCTGGCGTCCATCCCATTACATAACCCCCGGCCAATACACTTTTGTACTCATCACCGTTATCAACTCCGGGCATCGAACCTGGAAGACAAAGAAAGGAATTTTTAAGTAAAAGCCAATAATTTGAATAACTTTTATTGTTAGAAATTGCTTGCACTCGTTAGGACATGTACTGCACGCAAGCAACTACGATGCTTTTACAGTTTAGCGGATACTTTAGATAAAACAAACTGAGGAATATCTGTTTGATGTCCGTACGTGTCACAGGTTGAATATATCCTATACCAAAAATCACGTAAATTAATCAAGTAGTTTTTATTATATAAAAGAAAATTAAACTTAAGCCATGTACGAAGAGGACAGCCATTTTGAAAGTTTTAAAAGTGAGATAACCGTAACTTCAAAAATCGCTCCGTTTGATCACGTGACATCGAGAAATACATTTAACTTTTCCCATTTTTTAAAATGAAAAACACAATTTAAAATAAAACACAATTTCTGAAAGATAACACAGACGTACTATATAAGACAAAATGAGATACATTTAACTTTTCCCTCTTTTAAAACTTTCAATCCCCCTTTGGAAACGCATAAAATAAAAAATACTTGATTAATTTACGTGCTTTTTGGTATATGATTTATTCAACCCGTGACAGGTACGTACATCAAACAGATATTCCTTAATTTGTTTTATTTAAAGAATACGCTAAAGTGTAAAAGCACCGCAACACCACCATCATAAAAATGAGATTCAAAATGGAGGCCCTCTGGAAAAAAACTGAGAAGACTGCTATAACAAAGGTGCTTGGATACCCTAAAGGTAGTTGAGCTTCATTCTGAGCAAGCCTTTGATTGTGTACGATGGAGGGAAAAATTCAGTGCTCACCCTGCTGTGCGGGATAAATGCAGAAGAAAAATGAAGATGTCAGGGATTTCTAGTTTAATATTCAATTAGTTATTTTAATTGTCTTTGTTTTCTTTTGTTTCCTTTTTCAAAAATGAAAACGACAAAAGATCAACTTCAAAATTGCAAAATTAAATAAAAGTATCTTTTTTCTTTCATATGAAGTTTGTTTCAAAAACATAAGGGGGGGGGGGGGGTAATGTAGAAAGATAATAAAAAAAAACATAAAATGAGATCATATTAAAAGTTAGGGTTACGGTTAGGGGTTAGGGTTAGGGACCACTAAAACATAGAGGGAGGGCAATATAGAAAGATAAAAAATATATAAAATGAGATCATATTACATAGGGTTAGGGGTTAGTGTTAGGGATAAGGGTTAGGGTTAGTAACCACTAAAACATAGGGTATGGGGTTAGGGACCACTAAAACATGGGGTTAGGGTTAGGGACCACTAAAACATGGGGGGAGGGCAATATAAAAAGATTAAAAAAACATAAAATGAGATCATATTACATAGGGTTAGGGTTAGGGACCACTAAAACATAGGGTTAGGGTTAATGAGATCATTACTAGTCAATAAAGGTACAAATAAAAGCAAAATTAATAAATAGAATTAAAAAAAAAAAAGAAAATAAAAATTGCTTACTTCTGTTCATGGGAGCTTCTTCAGCCCCTGATCCAGCAACGACATCAATATGTAAGCTGTCACGGTCTGGAGTAGGGCTGTCTTTTTGATTGAGTTCTACAGCTAATTCGCTCGCAGGAGATTGACTACGCGAGTCAGATTTCGAGTGAGTTGATACTGGAGATGGAGTTCTGGATACTATAACGGGAGGGAAATAAAAGAAAAGTTAACAATTTAATTGGATTTCAAAAGGATTTAATAATTTAATTAGTTTGGAAGAACATCAGGATGAAGAAAGTCACTTTGTAGAGTTGGTCGTGTCTGGCCGCATCTGACTGAAATTGAATAAGAAAAGGGTCACCATCTTCCATGAAAAATATCAAGCATCTCGACTAAAACATAAATCAACTTTATTCGAAGGGAACACTGAAACATAAGTAGAGTTGCGAGGTCGGCTCGCTTTTGTCACAAACAGAATGTGGTATCCTGGAGTTCTACATCTCGCCTGCGCGCTTCTAGCGCAAAACGAGAACAGGATAGGAGGGATGTCTTATCGGCACAAAATCTACTTGGGAACTGATTTGTAAATCAGTAGGTTTCGAGTGTGCACGTAAGTGGTATGCTTCTTCTTCTTCTTTCGTTTGCTTCACAGCATCTCACTGTTAGATCACCAGCTCGGTTGAGAAAAGCTATGCTAATGTTTTGTTGTCTAGCACAGCTATGCCAACTTCGCCATTGGGTGGTCGATATTTAAGGCATGACTCGATGATGTGGTCTACTGTCTGTTCTGGGTGACCACAGTCGCAGACAGCCGAGTCCCTGAGGCCCCATCCTTTCATGGTCGCGGCGAAACGGCCGACACCTGTCCTGAGGCGGTTGAGCATTGTCCACTGCCGGCGAGGGAGGTCCATGCCTGGTAGGTTATCCGGGTCCTCCACAAATCTGTGCAATCTTGATTTATCTGCTGCCTGCCATTCCTCCGTCCAGCAACGTTTCAGCCAGATTCGTTTTGTGACGTCACCGGGTGTTGAAAGCAGGAGCTGGTGGGCATGCTCCGAGAATGGGCGTCGTGACTTCAGGCGAGTTTGTGGAGGGGTCTCTGTGGCGAGCTTGTGAAGAAGGTGGTCCTCATCGATAGTGGCCTTTCTTGACAGTGCAAGGACAGCCGCCTCACGGCGCATGGTTGGTGGTGCGATGCCAGCGAGAATCGGTAGTTGGTTGATTGGTGTGGCGTGCAAGCAGTCAGAGACTGTGCGTAAGGCGGTGTTGAGTGTTACGGCCAGCTTCTTGGTGTGGGAGCTCCTGCACCAGGCTGGGGAGCAGTACTCAGCGGCGGAGAAGACCAATGCCTGGGTAGATATGCGCAGTGTCTTGATTGAGGCACCCCAGGTGGTACCAGCTAGGCAGCGTATTAGAGTGACACGGGCCGATGTCTTGGCAGACAGGTTTCCCAGAACGCTAACTGCCAGTGTATAAATACGCTGACCCTATTACAACTCGACATCATGCAAGATATTGCACGTACATATAAACAAAAATAGATCCCTCATGTAACTGCTACATGAGCAATAAAAATGAACAGCTTGCCTAAAAAGAAACAGTAAATCGAAAAAAAAAAAAAAATAAGAAAGCCTAGTCGAAAGTGTTTGACAAACGTATTCGGAACTTAGCTTTAGAGCTGATGACAGTCTATTTTTAACATCCCCGAGAGTGCTCGACTTTTAATTTCTTAAAGGAGCTTATCTGTTCTCGTTGCATTTATCAATGAAAAATACACAGAATCTCTTAACTGAAGACTGATGGAGGGGGGGGGGGTAATTATTTTTTTTTTTTTAATTATTTTTTTTTGAATTATTTTTTTTTTTTAATTTTTTTTTTTTTTTAAATTATTTTTTTTTTTTTAATTATTATTTTTTTTTTTTTTTAATTATTATTTTTTTTTTAATTATTTAAATGCAAGAAAAGATTTACAAATCCGGAAAGAACTTACATCTATTGGAATTTTCCAGATCCGATTTCTCCAAGCTGATATTATCAAGGATGGAATCTGCTTGTACCTGAGGCAGACTACTCGGTGCTGCTGCTCCTCCTCCTCCGCTATTGCTTGCGCTACTCTCGCTACCTCCACTTTCACGTATCACAGTTGTTGTTATCACAGCTACTTCTTGGTCAGGTTCCTCTCCACCGGATAATGAAGTGCTTCCGCCTAAAAAAAAATTAAAATAAAATCCGTAGAGTTTTATTTTTCAAAAAAAAATTTTTTCTTTTTTGTTTCTTAAAACTTTGGCAAAGAAAAATCATTATTGGAAATAAAATTTAATTTGACACCTTGCGTCAAATATTTATTTCCTCATATCAATTTTTTATTTATTTTTTTTTTTTCGAATATTAATGACATCTTAATTTAATATCTTTGTCAAATACTTATTTTGTCAAACATTAATTTGACATATTTAATTGAGTTTGACATATTTAACTGTATTTGACATATTTCAACAATTATTTATTTTTACATTTTTTGTCAAATAGTTCTGCTTCAGAATCTATCCAAATCGTCTTTTCTCATTCAATCTGTCCGATTTTATTCGATATCTGTGTAACTTCGAATAACTTAAATAAGAATAATCCCCATTGTTGTGGGCGCATTAGAGACAATAAACATTGGAAATTATAAATAAAGAACGACGGCTAACATCAGGGTAGTACGCTTGCAGAAAACAGCGTTATTTAGGACAGTTGAGATGCTTAGAAAAGTGTCATGAAGTTAAATGGGGGGGTCACCTTAGTTCCTTGGTCGTGAACAGCTGGCATCCTGATGTAATATCCAGTTCAGCAAGACATAATAATAATTCTGGTGGTACCAGCCTCAGGAGAGATGGAAAGATCGAGGAGGTAGAGCACAATACAGACCTCCACTGGTGCAGAAAGTACTGGAATCTTGGAAGGCGTATTGTCACTCAAATTCTCGAGAAAGCCAATGGTCGTTATCAGCAAAAAATTAATGATAAACAGCTGTTGTGATAACGTAAAGTGATTTGCAATGGTTATAGAAAGGAGAGACACTGCTGAAGGTTTGGGGAAACTTGTCATTCAGATTCCAGGAAACACTACTTCTTATTGCCAGTGAGTAAATAATATTTTGGAAAGCACCTAGACATGACAGAATACATGGATTTTAAAAGTTTACAATCCTAACACAAAAGGATAGCAAAAATTGAACAATCCCAAATAATTATAGACCGATAACCTGCTTACCAACCATGCGGAAAATTTTAACCACACAACTGAGTGAAGAGATCCACCACTTCTTTAATAGCCACAGACTACTCCTTAAGGAACAGAAAAGATGTCAGAAAGAGACACGGGGAACGAACAACTTATTATACATTGACCAAAAAATCCTGAAGGAAGTAAAAAGCAAAAGAAAGAACATAGCTATGGCATGGATCAACTACAAAAAATACTACGAGACGATCCCCCAAACATAAATAATTGAATGCGTAAGGATGTTCAAAACAAATGGAAACATGAAGATTGGGGCTAATAGTGATGATGATGATCATCATCAACAACAACCGGTTTATTTGTTAAATCAGGCCATAATCCTTTGATGAGGATGGGGCCTGATTGCCTAGTCTCGATCTAAGTCTTCCCCTCCATTCTTGTCTTTGGTGAGGCTCGACAGAATCCATACCCAAGGCTTTCCTATCACGTTTGACAACGTCCTCCCAAGACAACTTGAGTCTGCCAGTGGTGGTCTTTTCTACTGGCATATCCATGTGAGACTTTAGCAATCCAGCCATTGCTGCACTCAACGTGCTCCAACCAACGCAGTCTGCTCTTCTGCATGACGTCCACGAGGCTTTCCAACTTGACCTATGCAAGCAGAGACCCAAAAGGCATGCTCTGTTCAGGCTTCACCATACAGATCAATCTGACCATTGCCTTGTCATTACGGTGCAGTTTCTTTAGTTTGCCGGTAGAGACAGCTCAGGTTTCGGAGCCATACACCAGCACACTTTTGACACATGAGGAGTATAAACAACCTCTTGTAGCTGCTGGCAGGTGTCTGTCAGAATTGGTAGCAGTTCTTTCAACTGTCTCCAAGCAGACTTGCAACGTATAGCTGCCACGAGTTCACAGCCTCCACTCAATGACAGCACGTCTCCAAGGTAAAAGAATTCCGTCACTACTTTAAGTTTGTCGTCACCAGTATCCACATCCGTCAGTGGTCTGCCATTCTGTCAGTGGTTTGCCATCTATTGGTCTTATAACAAAATCTGACAGAAATGAAAATACAGAGGACTATCTTCCAGGAAGAGTATCTCTGTTATTGTTTGTCATGGCCATGATGCCACTCACCAACTTGTTGCGTGCAGAATACAGATTTACAGAGAAATAAACCACTTCATGTATATAGAAGATTTTAAACTATTCGCAAAATACAGAAAGGGGCGGGGAAACCCTTATAAACACCTCTTGGATCTTTAGCCAGGGTTAGGAATGCAATTCGAATATGTGTACTACTGAGGGATGAAGAAGGAAAACTGAAAGCAACGAAAGACAGAATTGCTCAATTGAAATGTGATGAGAGCACTTGTCGAACACGAGACCTGGAAGTCGACACCATCACGACAATAGAGATGAAAGAGGTATTGGTCTTTTTGTTTTACGCCACATCAACCCTTCTCGGGTTATTTATTGCTGAATCAAGTCATTTTTGTAAAAGTTTTTATGCTTCAAGTTCTTTATATGTTCAAGTATTATTCATTGTTGTATTTATTGTTTGGTTGAGTGAAAGAGGGGGGAGGAGAGAGAGGGGGAAGTGAGAGAGAGAGGGGGGAGGGTTGTTTTTTGTTTTGGATTTTCCCCCCCGAACATAATTGAGTTTTGCAAAAGGAAAATAACATCAATGTTTGGTGAGTTTTGGGTCAGGGAGCCGATATGTTCGGACAGCCTGATCTGGTAGCACCACAAAGATGAGGAGGTAGTTAAGAAAGAATACCTGAATAGAACAAAAAAGTTCCTGGAAACAAAATTATATAGCAGAAACCCAATTAAAGGAATAAATATTTAGGCAGTATCTTTAGTAAAATACTTCGAACCCTTCATAAACTGGACAATAGAAAAGCTTAGGTACCTGAATCAAAGAACCAAGAAATGTATGACCATGTACGCATTGCATCCGAAGGATGATACGGACCGACAATGTAAAAAAGAAAGAAAGGGGAAGAGGACTGGTAAATATTGAAGATTTTGTGAACAATACAACTAAAGGACTAAAAAATTACATCAGGCAAATTATAGAGAGGCTGATTACCGCCGCTTGAAACATCGGCAAGATGAACAATACAGAGAGAAGTGAGATGGGAAACAAAAGGAGAGGAAAAAATGGGAAGAGATGCAGCTACATTGACTATTTCTTTAAAAGTATGGTGCTTCTGCTGTTTCACCATGACATAAAAATGTATAAACTTTGTTATGTACTTACGTGGTAGCTGAAAATAAGATTGTACAGAATTAATTATGCAAATTCATTCAGTATTTATTAAATTATAAGAAAAAGAAGAAAAAAAACATTTTGTGTATTATTAGACATTTTGTAACAAGGGAGATAACTAAAAAAAATTTATTACCAATTTAGCAGAAAATAAAAAAAATATGAGTTATCTCCCTTGTCCCTAAGTGACCCAGGATAAAATCTGGCGATTGAAAGATACAAGATAGCGAAGCCCGATAAAACTCGTTTTTTTTAATTTTTAATTTAATAAATACTGGATGAATTTGCGTCATTTTTGGTGTACAGTTTTCTATTAAGCTACCATGTAAGTATATAACAAAGTTTATACATTTCTTTAGCTATTCTTTTTTTATACATGTCATGGTGAAACAGCAGAAGCACCCAAAGTACATAAACGCCAAGAAAGACCCCGGAAAACGGTAAATGACATAAGGGAATGTAACAAACTAACCCTACAGCAAATAGAAAAACAGACATGATTGCGTTGGGAAGGCATCCAACTAGGTCGCATGCAACAAAAAATGGTGGACAAATAGTGAAAAATAAAAATCAGGAAATCTTCTGGGACACGGAAGTTCAAACGGACAAACTCATCCAAGCAAGGAGACCAGACGTGATAATAATAAACATAAAGGAAAGCATCTGCCAAAATCGTACATTTCGCCGTCCCACGACAACGCATTTCTCCAATTGCCATTTTTAAAAATTATTTTTCTGTGAGCCTCCCCCCCACCTCCGTAATATATATCCACCCGGGGAAAACGCCAGATAGTAAGTATTGTTGTATTCTTTTATTTGTCTCAAATGGTTTCAATTTTTCAAACCAGATAAACTTTTTGCCAACAAGAAACAAAAGAATACGAAGCAATCTGACAGCATGGGAATCATCATCCGACTATTCAAGCGAGAAAGGGATGAGTTGGAGGGCCTTTAAAAAAAAATGGATGTAAAGGATACAATAGTTTAGTCTCAGTTGCAACAGTAATGACAGTTCTTGTGTATGTCTTATTTTTTATTTTTTTTTTTTTTTTTTTAATCGATTACTGTTAACGTTTCTTTCTTAGCAATAAAAGACATTCCATTCCACTGATTGTCAAAGAAGAAATATTGTCAACATCAGATCACTTTTATAAAAAATTCTTAGCGACGTTGGTTCGTGTTGTCGTCTATTGTGCTTACTGAGTGTATTTGTAATCTTGTCATTTTTGAATAAGGACTTTTAAGCATGGTCAACATTTCTGAAAATATGTACTTGTGTATAATACGCCCCCCCCCCTCCCTCCTTAACTTTCGTTCAAAATTTCTCGTATTCCGCGCAAGAAAATCATGTGCAAAAAAGTATCATTTCGGAGTTGGTACGAACATTCATATTTTTGTGTTACAAATGACGAAGCAATATCAACCAAGTGATTCAGACCACTATTCTCACGTTGATAGCTATTTTCACAACATTTCGGCCGGTGTAACCTCCGACGTTGTTCGGGTGCATCTTTTCTAAACTTGAGAATCTTTATGTAGAACTCAGGAGTCTCTACGGAATTTCAAACCGAACCCTTTAGTTAATCCACAGTTCGATCAGCCATGACCGCGTAGAGGTGTTAATTTTTATGTTGTTCTTTAGTTATTACTGTCTGTAGTGAGAATCGAACATTCAACCTACAAAAGACAGTTACGTAGAATCAATTACTAAACAGCGCCGTTAACCGGTATGCCATGGATCCATGTGGCCAATTCTAGAATTCACTTTGGGCGCTTTAAACCTAATCAGCTCTAGACGTGTAGTATTTCTATTTAAAATTTTTTTTTTTTTTTTTTTTTTTTAGATCAGCCGAGATGTTTTAAAAATAACAATCAAGATCAGAATAGTAGTCGGAATAATCCAAATTATAAACCCTCATCTCAAAAATTCCGAAACATAAACCGGGTAGATGCGTTTTACAAGACAATGAGGAGGGGTGTGGGGGGTGTGGGGGGTGAATGACAAGATGACCAACAAACAAAAGCACAATTCCTCACCTGCAACAGGTGTTGTGGCAGGAGTGACTGCTGTAACGTCTTCATTTTCCGCTAAGATGACACCGGCATCTTTTTGTTCTGAATGGAAACTGGCCCCTGGCAAGCAAGACAAATACCAACATCCTAAACAGTCATGCAGAGCACACAACAACAACAACAACAGAGATACAAGCAACAAAAACAGTTTTTGGTGCTTATGCTGATTAGCGGCCGTATGAAAAAATTATTTTTTTATAAAAACAATATTATATACTTATTCAGCGTTATATTCTTACTCACTGTACGAAAAAGTAGAAAAAAATATCCACTAGAACTTTAATTACAAGTATTTTTCCATTCTGCGTATCATAACAGCGATTCGTTCAGTAAGCGTCCATCTTGTTTTTTAAGAAGATTTCAAGGGCAGATAACTGAAATCTTCTTAAAAAAACAAGATGGAGGCTTACTGAACGAGTCGCTGTTATGATATGCAGAATGGAAAAATACTTGTAATTAAAGTTCTAGTGGATAATTTTTTCTACTTTTTCGGTACAGTGAGTAAGAATATAATGCTTAATAAGTATACATCATTGTTTTTATATAAAAATAATTTTTTCATATGGCCGCTAATCAACATAAGCACCCAGTTTTTAATTTCAACAAACAAACATTTCCTTTTTTTTTTCTTTTTTTTTTTCCATAAGATGCATCCGTGCATCTCGACGCAAGGCTTCATCCCACGGTCAGTCCGTCACAACACTTCGGTTTGAAATAACATTTTCATCGCTAAACACGCGGATTGAATGATTTTACGCCTAAGAAGCTTTGTCTGTCGGTAGTCTTGTCACACTTACGTTGGAACTTTTCATCGCTAAACATTGAATAAACACGTCTTTAAAATACCAGTTTTAATTTTAATATCAGAATGTGCTTTCTACATCAATCTGTATAATTTACTGTTAACAATAATATTCCTTTTGAAATCATAAATGTCAGCATGAATACTATTAAGAAATAAATGATTTTTTCCTCTTCCATAAAAATAATTGTCAGTGTCAGCTAAATTCTATTGAAATCAATAAAACCAATGTCTTTTCTATAGGGACCTCCAAAGCTCACCATAGAATTTACTGCCCCCCCCCCTATGTGTAACACGATGTAAGTTTAATATAGATTTATATTATCATCATAACTTTTTTATCATTCAAAAGAAAAAATATATAATAAACTGCTGATGATTTTTTTTTTTTCAGCGTACGAAAATAAAAACGTGTGTACTTTTATTTACGCCTTAAAACAACGTTCCTATGTAGTGACCACTTTTTATGCGCTAACACCCGTGTGTTTAATAAATCTAGCAAAAATCAAGTAATGGTCAGATTTTCACAAAATTTTCAATACTTATGCATTATTTGACTAATTTATCTATAAAATGCTTCTTTTTTTTTTTTTCGTAAAATATATTAGGGAAAATATTTTTTCTACGTGATCCCCTCCCCCTTATTTCATTTTATGAAATCTGAACAAAATATATTCTGCTCAATCGAAATTTTAATGTTATATAAAGCGAAACAGTCTTTAAAAAAATAAAACATCAGATTTATTTTATTTTATTTTTTTTTTTCTATTGGTAAACACTTTTGGGTAAAGTATCCATGAATTCATAAATAAAAAGTGTAAATAGCCCCCCACCCCTGCTGTAGAAAAAAATCGAATTTCGTACTAAAATCTCAAGATAAAAAATGTGTGTTCCCCCCCCCCCCATTTCAGTAATTTAATCTTTAAATAAACTATTTTACTTTAAAACAACTTAGATAACTTTTTTTTTTGAGGGGGGGGGGGATGTAAACCAAAGAATTAAAAACGCATTTAAGCATCTTATGTAAAGTACGCAAATAATGATGACGTCATCGATTTTGTGGTACGCTTTGGAGGTCCCTACTCTTCTATATATATTCAAAATTGTAGCAATTTAATTCTTTTTAAAACAATAAATATCCTGTCTTACCAATTGTCAGCTAAATATTATTGAAATCAGTGAAACAAATGTCACTTTTTCAAATGAATTTATTCAAAACTGTTTTAGTCAATGGGACGACAGAATTCACTTTTGGAACAATTCATTTAAAATTGGTAACGTTAGAATCGTTTTTACCTTAGTGTCATCAAATTACCATCTTTGTTGATCGAACGATATTTTTTTTAATGTATGTGTGAAAGATGATAATGTACATACGAACATGAAATACCGTAGCTTATTATTATATAGATATTAAAAAAAAATGTCTTTTGCGGCACTTGGATGGGGGGGGGGGTAAATTGAAGACGGATTACCTTTCCTAGGAAGGAAGTTCCTACCACTTACCTTAAGTGTGAATAAGAGTTGCGCATATAAATGTGAACAGGGCCCGTAACATGTATACATATTTGAAATAGATCTGCCAAATCACTGACAGAATAAAAATAATGAAGGGAGGAGGAGGAGGAGGAGGAGGAGGAGGAGGAGGGACGAAAGGTCAAGATTTTCTGAAAAAAATTATATTTTCTGTGTAAGTTGAAAAACTGTGCAAAAAAATAAAAGTTAAAAACTAAAAAGTTTTATTAGATCTTTTTTGCATAATTTTTAAACTTATACAAAAAAAAGAAATACAATTTTAGTTGTAAGGGAGATAACTAGTTTTATGTTCTTTAATTAAAATAATACAAATTGTTCCCCTTGCTGATTTTTTTTTTCTGTCATAATTAAAAAGTATTTCAATATTACCAGTTGTCCGTAGCTAAGTATGTTATTACAGTGCTAATAACATGGTACAACAATAATAAATGAATATTAGCTAGCCCCGAATGAAAATTATGTATGTCAGCTTAAATGCTATTTAGGTCCAACTTTTTAAATCTGACAAGATAACTTGGTACTCTTATAGCTGACGCACTATGTTTCCGTGACTTCGTGTTGTCAATCAATGTTCGGGCAGGTGTCGGAGAGTCGATGAAACTATTAACCAAGAAACAGTTGCTTATAAATAGTTTGCTTTCGTTAAAATAACAAAACAGAACAAAATAAATTTGCTTAAAAACAGTTGTTGAAGTGTTTATGTTAACAAGAAAAAAATTGACAAAAAAAAAAAAATTTTTTAAATGTAAAAAAATGTAAAAAAAAATTTTTTTTAAATAATAACATTAGCTTAACAAATCAAACAAAATCATCATTTGAAACTTGAAAAAAATTGACAAAAAAAAAAATAAAATAAAAAAATGTAAAAAAATTTTTTTAAATAATAACATTTGCTTAACAAATAAAACAAAATCATCTTTTGAAACTTTCCTATGCACAAACAAAAAAAAACATTTTATTTAAAAACATTTGATTAACAATGGTTCCTTTGACAAAAATAAAGATCTAATTGCTAACAGTTGTTTCACTATGGTCTGTTCGTTCTTTATTTGTATATATGTATTTTAGTTTGATTTTCTTTGTCGCAATTCATCGGCTGCCAGTCTTCAATTTAGCATTTGGCAGTTTTCGCAAGTCACAGAAACAGGGTGGGTCAGCTATAGGAGTACCGACAATTTTATATGTCAGATACTAAATACAAGTCTTCCTCAATAACTTTGACTTTAGTATAATCAGATATTTTTCTCGGTAGTAGCAGTGAGTAAATGATCACAACAGAACTGACAGGATTTGAATTCAGGATCTATGATTCCATAGGCTGTGATGGTATCCATTCGGCTAATCATGCACATTCAATCGGTTTAGCCAAAGAAATACATCACATATCACCACCAACGCCACCCACCGAAAGAAAAAATTATTTTTCAAAACAAACTGTAAAATATCACACGCATATTAAAACAAAAACATATTTTTTAAGTTAGAAGCATCAAAAGTAGAATTAGTAAGTCCAATTAGTTTTTATTAGTTGTTTAACATTTTGATTTAATAAAATTATATTTTTCTAAAAATTAAGATTTTGTAAAATAGTCCTGTAATGGATTTAATAAAACTGTTATCTCTGCTGTTCAAATGGTATACGTAGATTTGATTGAGTCAAAAAAATAATGCTTGGCTCCGATAAATTTAACCAATCAGTCTGGAAAAGGGTTAAGTAACTGTTAATTTATCATGTTATAAAGAAACTATTAAGATATCAGAGTTATCTGCCCTTGAGTAATTGTATCTTTGTAGAAGTGGAATGGTGACACTGGTGTATATTCAGTATAAAAATGGTATTGTCCAATCATGATCCACCATGTGATGAAACAAGTGGCAGAGGCTGCCTAACAAAGCCCGGTGGTACCCATACCCATCTAGAGAACAATTAACAAAATATTCTCTCCGTTGTTGAAGACAGAATAAAACAATTAAAACCCAGAATATCAGATGTGTCATGCGAGCTTTAGCATCAGTTTTCATCATGATAACGCTAGATACTGCACAAAAGACCAAAGATCTCCAAGAATAATATTGACTGGGAAATTCTACATCACTTACCATATTCTTCAAACTTTGCATCAACAGATTACCATCTCTTTAGAAGTGCTTTTTAAATCATTTGGGTTGAAAACTTACTTCATCATCATCATCATCTTTGGTTTAACGTCCGTTTTACATGCTGGCATGTGTTGGACGGCTTCTAGAAATTGACTTCTAAACTAATCTATCTCTGGCCAGGTCTTTATTTATCCATCTTTCTCTCAAGTACATTCTTATCACTTCCTCCCATGTTTTCCTTGACCTTCACCTATGAACTGACCCTGCTACCTTAACTGTTCTACATCTACTGACCCAAGAACTCTCATCCATTCTTTCAATGTGACCATACCACCAAAGTCTTTTGTTTTGCACACATCTCCCTGAATTACCTACGAGACACCATTCTTGCATGTCTTCGGTCACTCTGTACAAGGGTTTGTCAGGACAACCTGACATGAGGATATGTCACCCTAAAAGTAAACCCTGACTAAATATTCAAAATAACATAGTATTCAAAGCCCAAAATAAGATCCCCTCGACACGGCTATACACTGGCACATACAAGGAATCATGCACCTTCTCCAAGTAATGTTACCTCAAGTGATAACACTTAGCTGGGTACTCCACCAGACTAGATGAATTCTTATCCTGGAATCCGGTAAGACCAAGAGACCACAAGAAAGATATACTATAACATAGTTAACTGGTCAATTGGGGAGAGGAACATTACTGTTCTTAACTTCTTTACTAACTCAACGTTTGAGAAATAAAGGAGAACTTTAATGGAATATTCAAACATCTATTTATCTCATATAGAGATCAAGTGTTAGTCCCAGGAAGGGGCCCTTGATTTCTGAGAACTTTGAAGTAAAATGACACACACACACGTATCTGAAGTTGCCTGGTAGTCTTTTTAATTTTACAAAGTGGGAAAAAAAACTTGCGACTCGATCGGCGGATCATTCCCAGTCTGAATCAGTTTACCTTGTCCGATAAGACAATCTGGTCTGGAAATGGCAACAGACTTACGATTTGGAAAAGATGAAAAGTTCAAATGAAAAAAAACAAACAAATTGCTCGTTTTCAAAATTAGCCATCAGGCGGGCGGATAGTAAGAGAAGAGTGGCTGATAACACAATGAATGCGGGGAGGGAGAATTGGCCACGTACACATAAGAGTTCTCCGAGGTTGTAATATATAAAAATATAAACATTCTAATTTCTCCTGTTTTTGTGGGGTGTGGAGATGGTCGATGAATAAGAACACATGAATACCACACTGGTAACTTGAAACACTCAGCATGTCTAGCCACACTGAGGAGCTGTGATACAGCTAAACCACTATCTGTGGACGACTACATAGGTGAATATAAATAAGAAATAATTTGGATCAAATCAAAAAAATGTTTAGAAATAAGTGAAAAAAAGTGACAATACAATCAAAGTTATAGGCATAATATTTTATCTTTATCGAAAAAACTTCAGAGTAAAATTATTCTTTCCATTCCTGATTTTCTTTCCTTCCCATCCCTTACCTTCTTATGTCTATTGTTTACATTTTTTTTGTACTTAATAATTAAATAATAAGGAGAGATAGTTTGCTTGAAGCATTGTGAGTAATACGTATATAGAGGAGTATTAGAAGGCTATCACAATGCAAGAAATGGAAATATGTCGGTGTTGAGAAGTAAGACAAAAACAAGTGATTCTTTTTTAAATTTTTTATTATTTTTTATTTTATTTTTTATTATTTTATTTTTTGATTTAAAAAAATAAATAAATAAATAAAAAATCACTTGTTTTTGTCTTCCTTCTCAACGCCGACATATTCCAATTTCTTGCATTGTGATAGCCTTCTAATACTCCTCTATATAAATAATTAAAATTTCATTATAAGTTTTTCAATAAATTCAATAAAGACAAAATATTAGCTATGGACACTTTTTTCTTTTTCGACTTAAATCTTTCACTTTCATGTAATAAAAAAAATTGGATTTAAAATGGAACATCTTTTCCCAGGAAAAGATTATAATATAAAATAATACAAAATAAAAATAATAATTATAATAATAATTATAATAATGATAATGATAATGGTAATTCTTAATTGCAATGTTGGGTGTCGTGTTTGACGAGCGATACCAAAATGGCTGTTTCAAAAGTTTTGTTCGCCTTTACGTTGCTGTTTCCACGATTGAATACGATTTGTCGTTAAATGAATTCATCCAGCAACAAAAAAAAAAAAAACATTAATCAAACTAAATTAATGATGTTAAAAAAGAAAAAAAAGTTAACATGTTTATCGGCTTTTCGTATATAATTCATTTATCATGTGTATAATTTTGGTTATTAGGACTACTTATCTCATCTTGAGAGTGTGATGATAACACTTAAGATGAGAAATGTAGTCCGAATGACCAAAATTATACAAATTATCAATCCCCATCTCAAAAAATCAGAAATATAATTTAATTTATCATTTTTTTTTTTTTTATTTAAAATTTTTTTTTTAATTCTTACTTGCAGAAACTTCCGGAATTCTGTTTCATCAGAAAATGCTAATCTGTTTCGATATGAGAACTGTTAAGAATCTTTGAATTACTGCATCACAAAGCATCGGCAATATTAGTAACAACAAACAAAAGAATAATGAAATAATAATGATCATCACAAACCAATAAATTCTGAAAAGAATGTTAAGGAAAACAAAAACAAGAAAACAATATGGCAGACAAACTAGCAGTGAACACTTTTTTTTTTCAAACAAAAATTTCTAAAGTTACTAAGAAAAAACAAAATCTTCTAAGAAAAGAGATTACTCTCTATCAGAAAAGATTTACGAATCACCGACACACAACTGTTAATCACGAAACAAGCAAAAGAGAATAAGTGAGTGGCTGCTTTTGAAGAGTTAAAACAAAAATATTAATAAACGAATAATGTAAGGAAAAAAAAAAAAAAATCAGACTGGCTCCATAGACCACAAACAACAGATTTTTTTGGACCATTTGAATTACTTTATAATATATCACTATGGATTTTAATCTTCCTTTTTCACTGAAATTTTCTCACATTCAACATTCAGGACAGTTAAATGAAAGTACTTTTGAACCCGACGAATAGATCACCAAAAATACCCCCCCCCCTTTTCCTGTCAATTATCTTTCCTTATTCTTTAGTAATGTTTTTTTTGTTTTTTTTTTAAATCATAGTTCCCCCCAAACAAGGCAGACGCCACTGTAGAAGTAAGGGGCTACTGAGAAAAAGAGTGAAAGTTTGGGGGGTCATCCTAAATTGGGAGCTGTGCAGTGAGATATCTGTTCACATTAGTTTTAAATTTCTGTATGTCGGTACAGTCAGGGAGGCAGGGAGCAAGGAGGGAGTTCCAGAGGCCGACAGCTCGAGGAAAAAAGCTATTAGAGTAGAAGGCTCTCCGGCATCTGGGGACCTCCACAGTGAATGGATAGGACTTAGCTGATTGTCGGGTTGATCGAGTGTATTTACGTCGAGTAGGCACTAGTGCAGCAAGTTCATTGGAGCACAATGCTATTTCCAAAATGCGAAAACATTTTGTTTTTATCTTGGTTTTTGTATATATGAAGAATGTATTTAGTATACGGAAGTGTAATATGATTTGAATAGACCCCCCCCCTGCTATTTTTAATAATGAGTCACCGCTAATCAAGGCCCAAAGGCCACTCAAGGATAAAGGTTAATGAGATTGTCGGTTGGTGATGAACAACATCTTAAGATTGTAAACGATGGGTGAAAATAATTATTTAAGTAGACGACTCGACAAGAATTTGTTAACATCGCACTTGAAAATGACCACGTTGTAGTCAGCTGGGAAGCAACTCCCAGGTAATGTATTCCACAGATGGAAAGTTCCTGGGAAGAAACTTTGTTCCTGGAAGTTTTTCCACATAAAAAGATGTTCTTTTTATTTACCTCCTCTCCAGGGGAGGTTAGACATAAGGTCAGGTGTGGGTTTTGATGAAAGTGTTTGTGGAATGAACTGGATTTGAACCCGGCACACCCAGGTCCACGTCGTTAACCACTTAGCCACTGTGCGATGTTCTTTTCATATACATAATAGATTGAATAAACTACCTGATAGTTTAGAAATGTTATTTAAAAGAAGAAATAAAATGTTCAATTTGTTAAATCTTTTTTTTTTTAATATTTTTTTTTTAAATATTTTTTTTTTAAATATTTTTTTTTTTAATTTTTAAAAAACGGGAAAAACTTGCCTTTTCATATTTTCTCGTTTTTATATTTTAGGATCAATATAAAATGTGGAAATGCAAGTTTTTCAAATAAAAACAAAAAAAATTTTTTTTTTTGTTTTTTAAATTTAAAAACATTTGCTCACACCACTCAACATACTGAGGAAAGTCTCATGGTCCGAAATGTCAGCTACATACGCCAATCATCATATCATCATGTTAAACCAAATATGATTGATTGGCTCATACAACTGATATTTCGGACAAAAAGACCTTCCTCAGTATGTTGAGTGGTATGAGCCAACTTTTTTTTAAATACATGAAAAAAATGTTTTTTTAAATGACGTTTTATTAAAACAAAAAACTTACATTTCCACGTAATGAAAATATGAAAGGCCAGTTTTTCACGTTTTTTTTTTTAGTCTATCAAAAATAGCATTTATTTATTTTTTTACTTATTCCTAAATGTGGCTCATCAATCAACAGTAGCCTGACGAAGGTCTCATTGAGCGAAACGTTGGCTATATATCAGCCAATCACGTTGACACACCAGTTCCCGTTAGATCACCGAAGTTAAGCGGCATCGAGCCTGGCCAGTACTAAATGAGTGACCATTTGGGAATACCATGTGCTGTATGTGCTCTCTGCTTAGCTCAGCATTGTTTCCAGTCGTCCTGTATTACTACTTGCCATTGGAATCAAGCAATGCCGACTGAGGAGAGCGGTTGTTGGAGATTGCGCAACCCTTGCAATTGTAAATTCACGCGCAGGGCACTCATACGTCGAAAATCGACAGAAGAGAGTCCATCAATACAGTAGACTCGACAATTTGAATATATTTGTTCATCATCCCTTTCGACCTTGTGACCTCTAACGCAAACGTGGGTACTGCCTACATATACACGTGGCATATGTGTGGATGCATCAATAACAGGGCTGAAGGAGGTCGGAATCATGAAGTTGGAAGCAATTAAGGGGTCACTATAACCAAACTGACACCAGTTAAATTTAAAGTTTTATGTGATTCTAATGCATTTAATGCATAATGCATAAGGATAATATAGGTCTCATTTTGCATGGAATTTGTAGACCATAATCACTTATTACATAAAGAGGAGTCAGAGGTGCCAAAATTAGGAGAGTCAGAGTCAAAATTGTTATGTTCCGACTCCACATGATAAGTGTTAGATGGATAGATTCCGACCCAGAAAACAGCAATTCTTCCCCCCGTTATCAGAAACACAGCTCATGGTATGTGAGGACTAAAGGACAAAATAAGGGAAGCGAGAGTTATGAGGCTGCCGAAAGTAAGCCGAAGTTAGTCACTTTCTACTCTCCTTGCTAATAACATGGTGCAACAGAAAATTAGCTAATCAGAAACAAAGTCTGCTTTGTTAGCCTAAAGTCTATTTGGGTCTGATTTGGAAAATTCGACAAGATAGCTTTATAGATATAGTGTGTGGGTGTGTGTGTGTGGGGGGGGGGGGGTTTAAGATATTTAACGGAGTAACTGGTTGAACAAAATCATGTGCTAGAGAGGGATTTTGAAACGGTCAGTGACGTTAATTCAGTTGGTGAGCTGCAAAGTTAACAGCGTGATGGAAAAAGCGAACAAACAATATAAAGTGAAAGGAAATTATAACAATAATCGGCCATTGAATATTCTGTATTCATCGCCAACGTAGAGTTCAGCCACTTATTTTATTTATTCATGCCGTCATGAACATCTCCGTCAAACCATCGCATGTCTTTTTCTTTTTTTATTATCTCATCTGAAAGCTCCCAACACTGTCCATGCAGTGGATACTTTATACCATAAACCCAGAATCGATTTTATTTTTAAAACTATTTACACCAGATAGATTCTTGACATATTACTGAGGGAAATAGCAACATGTTGGTGGCCAGCAACACGGTCCACACATGAAATCCCAATAAAGCCACTAAGATGATCACGCTGAATGGAATATACAACTGTGTTTGAATCATAAGTCTAATATCACAAACTGGGGTGTAAAAAAGAAGGTTGCAGTTCAATGTTAAAACTGGGGTGTAAAAACTGTCTACACCCCAGTCACAAACACATCTAAGTCTTCAACTTTTTAAGTTGCTACTGTCCACTCATGAGAAATAGACTCTTATGTTAAACTGAAGTTTTTTTTAGTTAAGCAGGACAACTTCTAACAAATGAGAAATTATATATTCCATCTAATATATAAAGTTATCTTGTCGGATTTTTCATGTTAAACCTAAATAGCAATAAATCTGACGAATTGATATTTGATTCTGACTAGCAATTCCCCCTTTTTATCCTTGCAGCATGTTCTTTATGCTAATATGTAATTCATTTCGCTTTCTGAAAACAATTATTCCAGCAAAGATAATTATTACAATGGGGACAATTTTACATAATGACCTAAAAAGCTCAAAATCTAAGAAAGATAATTCACTTGAAAAATTCTTATCGTTAAGTTACACTAGGAATTACCTTTCTTAGATTTTGAGCTGTTTAGGTCATTATGTAAAATTGTCTCCATTGTAATAATCATCTTTGCTGGAATAATTATTTTAACGATTTATAGATCATTACTTTTTTAAATTAATGAATCCCATGCAACACCAAGTACGTAGAACTAGTTGGTGATA
Organism: Sepiola atlantica; assembly: GCA_963556195.1. Lineage (NCBI taxonomy): Eukaryota > Metazoa > Mollusca > Cephalopoda > Sepiida > Sepiolidae > Sepiola > Sepiola atlantica. Next base: position 216,750,609 of record OY744518.1, read on the forward strand.
AAACATTCATCTAGTTGTTGCTATTAGTTCTCTTCGAAACAGCACGCACCATCTTTTGCGGTAAAACTTTGATGGACAGAGTGGATATCGTTATCAGCAGTGATCGTACTTCACTTCCGATACAACAGGGGCGGGCAACCTCCGGCCCATGGGCCACACCCGGCCCGTGAAGGCTTAGCGTCCGGTCCGGCCCGCCACCCTGCTATGCATTATTATTGCAATCCGGCCCGCGGACCTTCCAGTAAAACTCATATCATTTTGTGACAGACATAAAAGTAGGTTTCAATTAAGATTTACAGTGGGATAAAAATGTATGAATATCAGCGAGCGATGATGCATGTATATTTCATTTTTCTTTAACTATTAATTTCAAATCCTTGGTCTGAGATAAAAAAAAGAGAAAGAGAAAGAGAGAGGCAAAGAGGAAACGAGAGACGAGGAAAGGGCATGAAACAGAACTTATGTGAGGTGTGTCAAAACGAATGCTGGATCAACTTGCTATTTCCCCCCCCCCCCCGTTTCTTTTTTTTTATGATTCCAAAATGGCTCTTCGTCGGTGCCCTTTATAACATCACATACAGAAGTCTCCTGAGAAAAAATATCAGATTTGTAGAGTGTTCAATACAATGTTTGTACAATTTATTCATGTAAACAAAATATAGTAATTCTAAGATTTCCTTTTTCACTCCGGCCCGCGATCTCCTTCCAAAAGTCTCATCTGGCCCTCACTCTGAAAAGGTTGCCCACCCCTGTGCTAGAACAACATACACATCTCTAGTAGGATAAGAGTGCGAAACATGTGAGTAATCTCCGAAATAGCGTCAAATAAACTGTTGCGTTGTGGTTTATGGAACAGCAGAAATGGAAAAAAAAAAAGAAGCACAACGGACTTTCCAACACAAATGTCCAAGCATGCAAACGGAAGCAGATTAAAGAACGATCCATAGCCATTTTGTTGTCAGATCAACCAGAATCTTTGGAAAACAAAACAAAAACATAAAGCTCATGCTTTTGTGACAAAGCTTTTTTTTTTTTTTTTTAAATATTTTAGTAAGTTTACAGGAGCAGCAAATTTAGCAAAATTAAAAAAAAAAAAATTAAAAAATGAAGAAAAATGAAGAAGCTAAATGAGTAGTTTCCAGAAGGAGGGTCTTTCATACCTTTCAACCTCTCTGCCAGTTCCCTGGGGTCAGCTATGTTACCCTCGCTGCTACTTCTGACCATAGAGTCAGAAGCAACGGATGCGGTACGCGAGTGACAAGGAGAGGGTTCCCCACTTAACGAACGCTGCTTATGCAACTCTGTCCTGCCCTTCAGTCCACCTGTGCCTGCGAGGGGGGGAAGGAAATGAAGCAATGCAACACCAGAAGGACAAAAAAAATAAATAAATATCGCTTTTTTTTTTATTGAAAAAAATTTTTTTTTTTACTTTTGAGCTTTTTTTTTTTTTTTTTCAAGACTCGACACATCAAAATACCAACCCATTTTATTTATGACGATGAAAATTTGGGTGAATTCTAAGATGCTATAAATGGCAGACTTTTTTTTTTATAACTTTATAGCAAATCAAATTCAAGTGGTAAAAAAAAAAAAAAAAAGAATGTGGTATTTTGGTATTTCTTTACAGCTTGATCTAAATTATAACTTATTAGCTGTATTTGCACGGCGTTACCCGGGTGGAAGGTTTAGAGAAAAATAATTAAAAATATAGTCATTTTACAATTTTTAAACAGGATTTTTTTTTTTTTAAATTTGTATTAGTATTCTTTTATTTTAGTTTTGATTTCAATAAATGAAATAAATAGTAAATAAAAAAGAATTCAATGTGTATTGATCAAAGTTACGTATAGACGAGATACACACACAAAAAAAATATTGTCTGATAATTTTATTATTATAAAATATGAACTGTTTCTTGTAAGTCACATTAAAAAATGGATAAAAAGTGTGCGTTCAATTTTAGGTGAGACAAAACCGAGTATGTGTACAATTTTTTTTAAATAGGATTTTTAAAAATTTGTTTCAATTTTAATTTATTTTATTTATCTGTTTTCAATAAATATTCAATTAATATTAAATAAGAAAAAGAAATAATTAATCTTATTTATTGAACTTGCATATAGGCAAGACATACAAGATCTTGTCTGATAGTTTTATTAATATAGAGATAAATTATACACTTTTTTTAGTACTTAGTTATAAATTTAATCAGAATTTAAAAAATCTTTAGTTGTAAACAATCACATCGCCATGACTATGCACCCCTTCTCAGCTAAAAAAACAATCACATCGCCATGACTATGCACCCCTTCTCAGCTAAAAAACAATCACATCGCCATGACTATGCACCCCTTCTCAGCTAAAAAACAATCACATCGCCATGACTATGCACCCCTTCTCAGCTAAAAAAACAATCACATCGCCATGACTATGCACCCCTTCTCAGCTAAAAAACAATCACATCGCCATGACTATGCACCCCTTCTCAGCTAAAAAACAATCACATCGCCATGACTATGCACCCCTTCTCAGCTAAAAAACAATCACATCGCCATGACTATGCACCCCTTCTCAGCTAAAAAACAATCACATCGCCATGACTATGCACCCCTTCTCAGCTAAAAAACAATCACATCGCCATGACTATGCACCCCTTCTCAGCTAAAAAACAATCACATCGCCATGACTATGCACCCCTTCTCAGCTAAAAAACAATCACATCGCCATGACTATGCACCCCTTCTCAGCTAAAAAACAATCACATCGCCATGACTATGCACCCCTTCTCAGCTAAAAAACAATCACATCGCCATGACTATGCACCCCTTCTCAGCTAAAAAACAATCACATCGCCATGACTATGCACCCCTTCTCAGCTAAAAAACAATCACATCGCCATGACTATGCACCCCTTCTCAGCTAAAAAAACAATCACATCGCCATGACTATGCACCCCTTCTCAGCTAAAAAACAATCACATCGCCATGACTATGCACCCCTTCTCAGCTAAAAAAACAATCACATCGCCATGACTATGCACCCCTTCTCAGCTAAAAAACAATCACATCGCCATGACTATGCACCCCTTCTCAGCTAAAAAACAATCACATCGCCATGACTATGCACCCCTTCTCAGCTAAAAAAACAATCACATCGCCATGACTATGCACCCCTTCTCAGCTAAAAAACAATCACATCGCCATGACTATGCACCCCTTCTCAGCTAAAAAACAATCACATCGCCATGACTATGCACCCCTTCTCAGCTAAAAAACAATCACATCGCCATGACTATGCACCCCTTCTCAGCTAAAAAACAATCACATCGCCATGACTATGCACCCCTTCTCAGCTAAAAAACAATCACATCGCCATGACTATGCACCCCTTCTCAGCTAAAAAACAATCACATCGCCATGACTATGCACCCCTTCTCAGCTAAAAAACAATCACATCGCCATGACTATGCACCCCTTCTCAGCTAAAAAACAATCACATCGCCATGACTATGCACCCCTTCTCAGCTAAAAAAACAATCACATCGCCATGACTATGCACCCCTTCTCAGCTAAAAAACAATCACATCGCCATGACTATGCACCCCTTCTCAGCTAAAAAACAATCACATCGCCATGACTATGCACCCCTTCTCAGCTAAAAAACAATCACATCGCCATGACTATGCACCCCTTCTCAGCTAAAAAACAATCACATCGCCATGACTATGCACCCCTTCTCAGCTAAAAAACAATCACATCGCCATGACTATGCACCCCTTCTCAGCTAAAAAACAATCACATCGCCATGACTATGCACCCCTTCTCAGCTAAAAAACAATCACATCGCCATGACTATGCACCCCTTCTCAGCTAAAAAACAATCACATCGCCATGACTATGCACCCCTTCTCAGCTAAAAAACAATCACATCGCCATGACTATGCACCCCTTCTCAGCTAAAAAAACAATCACATCGCCATGACTATGCACCCCTTCTCAGCTAAAAAACAATCACATCGCCATGACTATGCACCCCTTCTCAGCTAAAAAACAATCACATCGCCATGACTATGCACCCCTTCTCAGCTAAAAAAACAATCACATCGCCATGACTATGCACCCCTTCTCAGCTAAAAAACAATCACATCGCCATGACTATGCACCCTTTCTCAGCTAAAAAACAATCACATCGCCATGACTATGCACCCCTTCTCAGCTAAAAAACAATCACATCGCCATGACTATGCACCCCTTCTCAGCTAAAAAACAATCACATCGCCATGACTATGCACCCCTTCTCAGCTAAAAAACAATCACATCGCCATGACTATGCACCCCTTCTCAGCTAAAAAACAATCACATCGCCATGACTATGCACCCCTTCTCAGCTAAAAAACAATCACATCGCCATGACTATGCACCCCTTCTCAGCTAAAAAAACAATCACATCGCCATGACTATGCACCCCTTCTCAGCTAAAAAACAATCACATCGCCATGACTATGCACCCCTTCTCAGCTAAAAAACAATCACATCGCCATGACTATGCACCTCTTCTCAGCTAAAAAACAATCACATCGCCATGACTATGCACTCCTTTTCAGCTAAAAATAAAAAATAAAAAAACCAGTCCAATTTCTTAAAGAGAATATTCCAATAGTTATAAACTGGTTCAACTTCGGAAAAGCCTCAATAAGGAAAAACAAATAATAAGTAAAAATAAATAATAAGGAAAAATAAATAATAAGTAAAAATAAATAAGTAAAAATAAATAATAAGGAAAAACAAATAATAAAAAATTAAAATATGCTGATATTATGTATGTGTTACACCGGCCGTTCTTACACAGGAGAAACTACACCGATTGTCACTATAAATAGTGTGAGTCACCAGAGACACAGAGAAGACAAAGCACAGTCTTGTAACTGTCTAGCCAAGTGCTAGTCACTTTCTTACTTTGTTAATACACTTGTTAAACCAGCCCTCGACTTGACTTCCTTTATTTATTATTTACTGTTGGACAACTTCACAACAGTATGTGACCGTGACGGAACAAAGACGTCGTACATCAAAAATTACGTAAATTGAGCAAATAGTTTTTATTTTATCACAGATATCAAATTTTGTCATTTTTGTTTCAATGCTTGCTTGTCACGTCTTCATTTAAAAAAAAAAGAAACGTAAGTCAGCCTAGCATTACAAGCCAAACTTGTTGTGACAAGCGAGCATGGAAAAAAAAAATGACAAAATTTGATTTTCTGTGATAAAAAAAACTATTTGATCAATTTATGTAATTTTTGGTGTACGATATCTTTGTTCCATCCCGGTAAAATACATATAATGTATTTTTGATTTGATTTTCCTTATTGAGGCTTTTCCGAAGTTGCACCTATAAACTTTTAGAATCTTTGTGCCTTTCAAAATCAAACAAATAGTTTTGAGGTCTTAATCTTCACTTATTACACAATACAATTATGTGTGTTGGTAGGTTTGGTATATTTGGCATCATCATCATCTGATTTATTTATTAGGCCTTCGATTAGTCCTCTATAAGAGGGTGAGGCCTGTCTGTCAGTCTTGATCAAAGTCTTCCTGTCCCGGCTCAGCGGTTGCGAGAATCAAAGTTTGCAATCCCCCAGAGCTGCACGGCGACGTTCACACAGCTCATCCCAAGAAAGCTTCAGTCTTCCAGCCTGCCGATTTGATGCGATGGACATGTCTCTGACACGAGAGATCCAGCTGAAGCACTGCTCGACATGGCCAAGCCATCTCATCCTGCCGGAGACTAAGAACATCAGAAATTTCTTTCATGCCAAGCTTAGAGAGAAGAGTCTCAAGGTAAGTGTCGTCTTCCGGCTTGACATGGCAGATCCATCGAATCATGACTCTTTCGTCGCAAAAGACTGCAGTGCAACGAAAGATGCACATAAGACCAAAGTTATCATCCACCTTTTTTGATGTAATCCAGTATACAGCGTGACAAGATATAAGCAAGATCCACACAGTTCAAGTAGTATACGAGACCCCCAAGGGTGTAGATGTTTGTCTAGTAGACGACCCGTGACTCTATATATATATATATATATATATATATGATGGACTCTCCCGTCGATTTCGACGTATGAGTGCCCCGCCAGGGGCTACCCGTGCGTGAATTTGTAATTGCAAGGGTTGCGCAATCCCCAACAACCGCTCTCCTGAGTCGGCATTGCTTGATTCCAATGGCAAGTAGTAATACAAGACGACTGGAAACAATGCCGAGATAAGCAGAGAGCACATACAGCACCTGGTATTCCCAAATGGTCACCCATTTAGTACTGGCCAGGCTCAGCGCCGCTTAACTTCGATGATCTAACGGGAACCGGTGTGTCAACGTGATTGTGCCGTATATATATATATATATATATATATTAATATATAGATAAGATGTGTCAATAACACATCTGGAAATTCCGTCCTTTAAACTAGGAAATTGCCTGAAATTATTTGAAAATTTTCAATTAATTTTACCGATTCTAAGCCCTCTCCAACAAAATAGCCATTACATGATGAGGGTAATGCATAGGAGGTTATGTCACCAGGTTACTAACAATGAGAAAGACGTAAACGGCGAGTAAAGTCCAGAAGGATCCCGTAATAAATGAAATGTTAAGTAAAAAAAAAAAAAAAATAATAATAAAAAATACTTTTTTGTTATCGAAATGAGATTCTAAAGAACTTATGGCGATGGGAATATTCACGCGACAAAAGCGAACATTTTTTTATGACCGTTGTAACGAAACAAAGATGTTTTTTTTTTTATTTGGAGTTTAAGTCTCATAACTTTGTAAAAAAATAATAAAATTAAAAAATGTGGATAAAAAGTGCCGGTGTAATAATTTAGATCAAGCGCCATTTATTAGTGCACTTGAAATGTGGGTTAGTTTTTATTCATGCAGAGTCTTAAAAAGTGAAGAAATATAAATGTTTATGAAAAAAAAAACAACAACAACAACAAAAAAAAAACACAGAGTTAATAATTTCAAAGCAGCAATTTTGTTTTGCTCAAAAACCAGAGAAAGAAAAACATGAAAATTATATTCCAACGTAAGGGCTCCAGACTAAAATCTACACCACCAGCAAAAGAATTTTTTTAAATTAAAAAAATAAAAAAATATCCCTTTTTCTTTTTAAATAATAAACCCTAAAAGAAATCCATCTCGAAATTAAAGTGGTATTTCTTTTTTTGAACCCTGTTTCTATCAAGCACCCCAAATTAGGAAAGAAGTGAAAACATTTAAATTTCAGTTCACGCCAATTATTTCAAAAATGGACGTCAAGCTTCTATCATTTCTTTTTACAAAGTTATTATACAGGGTGGGCCAAAATAAGGGTCCTATCTTTAAATTTGAATAACTTGAATTTGAATAACTTCCACAAAATGAGAGTTAAACTTACCAAACTTTATGTGTGTGTAGACTGACCCTTCCGAGATTTTTTGAAATAAACAAAACAAATTTTAGCCGAAAAACACTTCTTAAAACTTACAAAAACTAAAGTATTGTTTTTTACACTGTTTTGAGTTTTTTAAGCAAAAATAATGTTTTCTAAATGAGGGTACGTTCCTTAGGGCTAATACGGCTCATGCTTGCTTCGGAAGGGGTCCTTTACTTATTCTAAAAAAAAAAATAAAAAAAAAAAAAATAAATAAAAAATCAATAAATAAAAAAGTTATGAATTTTTAAAAATAGGACCCTTATTTTTGCCCACCCTGTACTAGAACCAGAAAAATTAGGACACACAAGTTATTTTACAGGAATCAGGATTAAGGATGGTTATATTTAAAAGAAAAGGCTTTATAGTCGGGATCGGGTTATGTTTTTTTTTTTAAGTCAAGAAATCAAGTTCAACAATTTTTTCCAAAGCCGGATCAACCCAAACGAATATGCAACCATCAAGAGATGGGAGTGTGAAGTCAGTACTACTTAAAAACCTACTTGAGACTAGGAGTTAGATTTTTTCTTAAACTGACTCAGTTATCATCCCTCGGTATGATGGGTCGATGTTAATCTTGAGCCCAAGCAAAAGAATAATTGATGAAAGAAAATACCAAGAAACAGGAACCAAAAATGAAGAATGGTTCTTTGAAAGAAGAGCGGCATGTGAGAAAATAACTGTTTTCCTCTTGTTTAAGAGCATAAACAAACCATAATACTTGACCTGTGTCTTTAAATTTTAATTCAAGCCAAAAATGATGTTCTAATTGATAGTTTAAAGGCTTCAAAGATACTTTTGAATTTCGAAGGATCACAGTGTAAAGATATGTCAGGCATAAATAAAAGATTAAAATGGCTGATGTAAATGTAAAGTTTGCTATTGTGATACTTAAAAATCATTTCGAAGCCTTTAAATTGTCTATGAAAAAGTAATTTCTGGTTTGAATTCAAGTGTAAATGAAAAAGTCAAGTATTATAGTTTATTTGTGCTGCTAAACAAAAGGAAAACAGTTATTTTTTAACACACCCCTATTGTATCAAAGAATTAAATTGGTTGCCAAAATTTAAGGGCCTTGTGCCCGACATTCGATTTAGGAGTAAAGCAAGATATTTTGAAAACACGTTTTTGTAAGAAAAAAAAAAATGTTTCAATTTAATTATATATAAAAGATGAAAGATTTGTCTATCCATTTTTTACGTTTCTCCCCAAATCAATGCAGGTCTAAAATCCATAATTTTAGATCACTCAAATGAAAGAATTATTTATATATAAATATTAAAAAAAATTTTTTTTTAAAGGAACGCGTTCCCATCGTGGGATTGACCGATTTGCAATCTAATCATTGGATCATGACTTTAGGACAGAGATTAAGAGTAAGGGAGATAACTCTTTCTTTTTAACTTTACACAAGAAATAAAGTTAATTTTCATCTATTATTGAGCAAATACTAGATTTTTCATATTAAAATTTGTAAATTTATTTTACGGTTCAATTTGATACTGAATTCAATTTGATACTGAATTCAGTTTGATACTGAAAAATGTTAACTGACTAAAAAGGCATACAGCATCTCCGTTGCTGACATATATACTCTTTTTGTTTCATTTTACTTCAGTCGAAGTTTTAAGAAATCAAGGGGCCCCTTTCTGGTGCTAACACTTGATCTCTATACAAGACAAATTGTCCATCTCAATAACACTGATCCTTGAGTGGATTTCAGCCTTGATAAGTGGTGACTAATAAACTAAAAATGACCCCTTCCCCCCAAAAAAGGGGACAGGAGGCCACCGAGGAAGAGAGAGATTGGTACCCTTTTACCTGCAGAAAGGGGGGGAGGAGGCAACACCGGATACCTCTGCTAGACTATTATATAAACGGAAGTTGAATGTCTCATTTTTTGGTTCATTTTACTTTAGTCGAAGTTCTCAGAAATCAAGCAGCCCCTTTCTGGGACTAACACTTGATCTCTATATGAGATAGATAGATATTCGAATATTCCATTAAAGTTCTCTTTACCTGTCAAACGTTAAGTTAGTAAAGAAGTCAAAAACATTAATGCTCCTCTCCCCAATTTACCAGTAAACTATGTTACAGTAAATCTTTCTTGTGGTCTCATCGGATTCAAGGACAAGAATTCATCTAGTCTGGTGGAGTATCCAGCTAAGTGCTGTTACTTGAGGTAACATCACTTGGAGAAGATGAACCATTCCTCGTATGAGTCAGTGTATAGCCGTGTCAGGGGGATCATATTTGGGCTTCAAATACTATGTTATTTTAAATATTTGGTCAGGATTTATTTGTAGGGTGAAGTATCTTCATGTCAGGTTGTCCTGACAAACGCTTGTACAGAGAGACCGAAGACACTTGAGGATGGTGTCTAGTAGGTAATTCAAACTCTCTAGCATATATACTGTATTGCTTTCTGTATGCAAAATAAAATCTTTTTTTTATTTTAGTGTATCTTAAGTTTTTAATTTAACTTTATCAATAAATGTTATTTATTTTGTGATAATAAGCAATATATAATTGTTTTTATTCTAATAAAACATACACTGGTTAAAATTAATAATTTTTCATTGTCTTTTTTTTTATTTAGAATTTAGAGAAATAAACATTTCTTCCAATTGAGTTGATGTGCAGCCGAGGTAGATTTAAGAAACCTGACAAAGACGAATACTTCAACTAGTTTATAAGACTGACAGGCAGGCCCCACCTTATGGAGGACTAATCAAACGCCTGTTCAAAATAAATCGGATGAAGGAGAAAAATAAGGGATCTTTCCTAAGAATTTTTAGGTGCAAACGTCTAATAATCTAAAATTATCTAGAATAATGAGGCACACCTTGCTTTTAGATTTAAAAGAAAAAAAAAAAAAAATTCATTCTTTGTCATTTTTTGTGTTTTTTAAAATATTTTTTTTATTCAGATAATGCTCTCCTTTCGAGTATATTTTATCACCTCGGATTTTTAAACGCAGTTTTTTTAGGTTTTTTTTTCATCAGTGCATTTAAGGTCTGGTCGCAAACACAGAACAAAATACTAAAACCAATTATATCGGAGAAATTTACATAAACATCAAATAATTGTTGTATTGTCATGATGAGGGTCCTATACAGGACCGGATTGCTTCCTGTGGTGGCTACCATGACTCGTTGTTTCATTTTGATTTCATTCGATAATGAATAAAATGAATATCTGTTAAAAAAAGTCTTCTTACATAACTAAAAATAAGAAATCTCTTCTGTATGGATAATCTAAATATAGTAAATCAACTTATCATTTTGCCATCTAATTTACATGCATGTTTACGGTGTATACGGGCACACTGTTAATTAGCAGAAAAGGGAAAGTCACTCTTTCTCAGAATACTAACAGATATATTAAAAACTATTAGAGAGTGGTTGAATAAACACAGTGATAATGAGGCGTCTCTCCCTCCTCAATCCAACTAACTATTTTTCTTCCAACGACTTGTCGAACACGGGTGTGTGTATGTGTGGTTAGGGGTCCTGTCACTAATGTCACTTGTCCAAGGTAACTCTCCCATCTGTTGAATCTCAGTTAATATTCACTTCGTCATCTCTCCCTCCTCAATCCAACTAACTCCTTTTTCTTTTCTTCTTTTTCCCAGTCCCTCCCCCTCCCCCTCTTCTACTTCCTGTTCCGGTTTCTGCTTTTCTTTGCCTTCACTTGTCTCTTATCCTAACCCTAACTTCCCAGAACTGAAAGACTTAAGCTTTTTCCAAATTCCCTATCTTGATCACCCAGGTTGTAAATGGCTAATTATAATGGTGTCGCTCGTCGGTGAAATTCAAAGAACCTGTCTTTTTAAACATCTTTTTTTGTCATTCCTAGATTCCTAGCTACTCTCTCCAGGTGGTCCTAATTGTGAGGGTGAGTAGGTGCCATTCCATAGTATCACATATGTATGATACGGAACCACTTTTCGGGACAAAGTCAACAACCAAAAATCTGCGACAAACCAACCTTTTACCTAGACCAAGTCAGCCCACCACAAATAAAATCAGCTCAAACACCTATGCGAAGCATTTCTGGGTGGCCATCATGGTAAATTAAGGTGTAACCAAGCAAACTCCCAAACATGTTTTGCTAAACTGCCCGATTCTTGGAAACCCCGAACTAGTAAATTAACTGAGGGAAAAAAATGAAATTCTAACAAATTATCTGCGATACGTTCCCGTAACCCGTTGTCTCAAAACCACTATCACAACTTGGTCTACGTTGATTTTATTCGAAAATTCCTAAACTGCGACATATCTGTTGAGAAATTATCCTTGCAGAAGTAAAAAATAATAAGTCTCTTTACTTCTATTAACCTATGGTAAAATCGTTGTTTTCCAATCAAAATGACGGACAATAAATCATCTGCAGTTTTCTGGGTACTTTTCTGTTAAGAAACTCTTAAAAATAATAAGTCTATTTACTTCTATATTATCCATAAAAATAATAAGTCTATTTACTTCTATATTATCCATAAAAATAATAAGTCTATTTACTTCTATATTATCCATAAAAATAATAAGTCTATTTACTTCTATATTATCCATAAAAATAATAAGTCTATTTACTTCTATATTATCCATAAAAATAATAAGTCTATTTACTTCTATATTATCCATAAAAATAATAAGTATATTTTCTTCTATATTATCCATAAAAATAATAAGTCTATTTTCTTCTATATTATCCATAAAAATAATAAGTCTATTTACTTCTATATTATCCATAAAAATAATAAGTCTATTTACTTCTATATTATCCATAAAAATAATAAGTCTATTTACTTCTATATTATACATAAAAATAATAAGTATATTTTCTTCTATATTATCCATAAAAATAATAAGTCTATTTACTTCTATATTATAGAAGAAAATATACTTATTATTTTTATGGATATTATCCATAAAAATAATAAGTCTATTTACTTCTATATTATCCATAAAAATAATAAGTCTATTTACTTCTATATTATCCATAAAAATAATAAGTATATTTTCTTCTATATTATCCATAAAAATAAGTCTATTTACTTCTATATTATCCATAAAAATAATAAGTATATTTACTTCTATATTATCCATAAAAATAATAAGTCTATTTACTTCTATATTATCCATAAAAATAATAAGTCTATTTACTTCTATATTATCCATAAAAATAATAAGTCTATTTACTTCTATATTATCCATAAAAATAATAAGTCTATTTACTTCTATATTATCCATAAAAATAATAAGTCTATTTACTTCTATATTATCCATAAAAATAATAAGTCTATTTACTTCTATATTATCCATAAAAATAATAAGTCTATTTACTTCTATATTATCCATAAAAATAATAAGTATATTTTCTTCTATATTATCCATAAAAATAAGTCTATTTACTTCTATATTATCCATAAAAATAATAAGTATATTTACTTCTATATTATCCATAAAAATAATAAGTCTATTTACTTCTATATTATCCATAAAAATAATAAGTATATTTACTTCTATATTATCCATAAAAATAATAAGTCTATTTACTTCTATATTATCCATAAAAATAATAAGTCTATTTACTTCTATATTATCCATAAAAATAATAAGTCTATTTACTTCTATATTATCCATAAAAATAATAAGTATATTTTCTTCTATATTATCCATAAAAATAATAAGTATATTTACTTCTATATTATCCATAAAAATAATAAGTATATTTTCTTCTATATTATCCATAAAAATAATAAGTCTATTTACTTCTATATTATCCATAAAAATAATAAGTCTATTTACTTCTATATTATCCATAAAAATAATAAGTATATTTTCTTCTATATTATCCATAAAAATAATAAGTATATTTACTTCTATATTATCCATAAAAATAATAAGTATATTTTCTTCTATATTATCCATAAAAATAATAAGTCTATTTACTTCTATATTATCCATAAAAATAATAAGTCTATTTACTTCTATATTATCCATAAAAATAATAAGTCTATTTACTTCTATATTATCCATAAATATAAAATAGAAGTAAAGCGACCTATTAGTTTGCTATCTAATTTACATATGGAAAGAGAGAGTCACTCTTTCTCAAAAAAGCTCACAGATTATATTAGAGAGTCGTTGAATCACGATAGTTAAAAGGTGTGAGAGAAATACATTTTTTTCAAACATAACTCAATCTCAAAAGTGATGAATATTTTAGCATGTATTTTGTGTTATTAAAGTGTATAGGGAAAAAAAAGCCTTTGGGGAAACAAATGCTGATTAACCCACATAAATATATATTATACACGCACACACAAAGTGATAGTTACCTTCACTTTTGAATTTGCCCCTTTCAAACGGGACTTCCGGTATATTTGAAGTGACTGAAGGGACACGAGGTAATCCAGGCTCGGGGGGCATGGTCGGCCGGGAAACATTTTGCTCAGATGACTTGGATCTTGACGGACCTTCATTTCATTAGATAAAAAAATTAAAAAATTACAAAGGAACTATTATTAACCAACGTGGCACAAAACGCAACAATGTTCAAAATACTAGCAAAATGAGCGACATGCTAATAAAAAGATTTGTAGACATTTTGTTCGACAATCTCTCTCAGTGGCCATCTGTTTTCGATTCTCCGGCCCCCAGTCAATGTGGAAAGAAGACTCCACTTTTTGTCGCTTTATTCTGAATATTTCATTTCTTTTACTTCTTGATAAATTTTTTTTTCTTTTTTTTTCTTCCCTTTACTCTGGGTCTTACAACATAGACCTTGGCCTTTTGGCTAAGATCAAAGTGTAGTATCTGTTCCGATGGATACTGCACCCCATAGACTGGTATTGTCTTGGCCTTCGGGTCTTGATTTACGCCGGTCTATGGGTGTGTCCTGTGCAGTTCTAGGAGGTCCATCCTCCCAGGCTTCGCCTACCTTCTTTGGGGAGGAGTAAGTTTATTGCTTACTGTCTGAGGCGCCCCTACCGGGGAATGCCGACGGGGCTTCCCAGGCAATTTTTAAACCCCACTTTCCCGACCCGACCTTGGGTCACATCTTACTTGTGGGAGTAAGATAAAAACTGGCCTTGTGCCTAACTCCTGGAGAGGAGTAAATCAATACTCTGGGTCTCACAAATTTACATCCATTTTATTTACATTATTTATCTACCTCCCACAGCAGTAAAATGTGACACAAGGTCGGAAAGTGGGATTTGATAAGTCAACACCCTAGAGGAAGAGCACTTATGACCCTCAAAAAATGCCTGGGCAGTCCCGACGGCATTCCCCAGTAGGGACGCCTCAGGTGATTAGCAATAAACTAACCCCTTCTCAAAGCCTAGGAGGGTGGACCTCCTAGAACTGCACAGGATAAACCCACAGACCGGAGGAATCAAGACCCGAAGGTCAAGACGATACCGGTCTATAGGGTGTAGTATCCATCGGAACAAATACTACACTTTCATCTTAGCAAGTAAATTTACATTACATTCATGTTGTCCTTGCATGTTTTTAATTTTTTTTTTGTTTTTTGTTTTCTCACCTCAAACAAGGGGCATATTGCCAATGAGACTTAAGGGGTAACTGTGATTAGGGGCCAAATTTCTAGGGGCCATCCTAAGTGGGGAGTCGTGCAGCAAGATGTTTGTTTTCACATTATATTTAAGTTGTTCTCATTGTCATTAACAGTATTTTTTTTTTAGATAGAATGGATGTTTATTGGATGTCAAATTAATAACATTTACTTTTTATTATTTTTTTAGCAAATGCTTTTCTCTGAAGAAGGTAAAAATGCTACTGAAACGTCATAAGAATTGAATGAAACTTTTTTCCCATGATTCTATGTCAAAGAAAATATTAATAAATATTAGAATGATACAGAAAAAAAAAAAAAAACAATAGTTTCATGAAAATGGTCAAAATCGGGCAGAACAATCAATCATTCATTTGATCTGTTTAAGATTTGTTCAACTTTACTCAAAGAAACATTCTGCCAAATGTTTTGACAACACTTTGAACTTTTTGTATGGTCACTGGACATGAATACTTGTACCCATTAACTATTTAATATCTTGTTTGATACCAATGACAATTTTGAGGATTGGTGAAAACTAAAACTGCAATAAAGCCTTAGAGCTAAGTGCATTTTAGTATCATTTATCTCCTATACAAAGAGAGTTGTTTGTTTGTATGTCTGCAAAAGGCTCCTGAGATACTCGACAGACAGCCATAAAGTTGACATTTTCTGAATCCTCCAGCTTTAACTGACCTATTTTTCATCAGTTTTATACTCTGTTCGTTTGGGTCGTTGGATAACGACAGAGGGCAACGACCTCGAGGTTGATGGTTCGATCTCCACTGACTCCCAGAATTTTTTATATTCTAAAATTTTTTTATAACAGTGACCTAAATGTACATGGGGGGGGGGGGGGGGAAGACACGGTTAGTACTTACTTTTGCCCCGGGCAATGGGGAAACAGTGGAGCGAGGAAGAGGGGATGACCAGATAAGGGGGTGACCGGCAGAGGAGGGAGGGGAGATAGTGGGGGGAGGGGGTCGACCGTCGGGTTAGGGGATGAGGGGTGACCGGGGAAGACACAGCTTTTGCCCCGGGGAAGAGAGAGATAATTACACTTCTGTCTGGAAGGGAAAACGGGGGAGCCACGCCGGGTACCCCTGCTAGTGCGGTCGTTTCCCTCTTCCCCCGAGAGGGGACTGGTTTAGGGAATTGCGGGGGCATCATACATACACACACATACACACTAATATGAGGTAGTTGTGGGTGTCTGTCTGTCTATTTGGGGAGGGGAGGGGGAGGGTAATTGACCTTATGGGCATAAATGTGTGTATAGGTAGTACTCGCCAGCTGTATCAGGATAGGTGGTCATGCCTGGTCCCTCAATCTTTCATATGTGGCTCCAAGCACCATATCCCGATAAACCATCACAGCTGGTCAGCTAAACCTCATGAAAGTACCTGCTGTTTTGTTGGCTTTGTCTATTTAATGGCAAATGCTAGGCCTACCACTTAGAACTGTGCTTGATGATAGAAACAGCATCCAACTGTAAAAACATGGCTCCGTATAAAAGACGGCAAGCGATCATTCGGTACTGGAGACGTTGACAAAAATGTCACTGATATTGTGGAGAGTAAGTTTGCAAAAATGTCAAAAAACGTCTGACCCCTGGACAAGAGAAAAGTGATGCTAAATAGAGAGAAAGAAAGAAAGGCATTGTGATCGAATAAAACAATCAGCTATGCACTAATACTATTGGGCAAGTTATGATCTCACAATAAAATAGCAACTTGTATTCAATGAACCGTTTACAGCAGATATCGTATTTCAGCATTAAATAATTCAAAAA
This sequence comes from Sepiola atlantica, assembly GCA_963556195.1. Lineage (NCBI taxonomy): Eukaryota > Metazoa > Mollusca > Cephalopoda > Sepiida > Sepiolidae > Sepiola > Sepiola atlantica. Next base: position 216,767,454 of record OY744518.1, read on the forward strand.
TGCGTTTATTTTGCCTCATAAAATTTTTTTTTAATTAAAAACAAAAAAACAAGCAAAATTTAATATCCATTCTGCAAGCCGTCTGCCGATTAGACGTCTATCGGCTATTGGTATGGAGAAATATTCAAATGGCTATTAGTCAAATGTAACTTGAAAGTTGTTGGAATACACAGACAGACACCTCTCATATCAGTACAGATTTTCTGGTAAATTGGCCGTGAAAATGAGAATGGATCCCAAAGAAATAAACATATACAGAGTGTCCCAGAAGTTGTGCATCATACACTGATCTTCATGGTGTGACCACCCTGATCCCAGATCTGTCCACCCGTAACTTTTTCCTTTGGGGGACATCTCAAATCTGTTGTGTACCAAAAATCGTCCACATGCTCTTCCTGATTTGAAAGATGCGATAACAACTGAGTTTCAAAGAATCAATATTGAAAAGTTAAAGACAGTTTTATGAAGAGAATTGGGGCATTTATAACAACAGTAAACAGAACTAAAAAGGTTAAAAAAAATAAATAGGCAACAAATAAATGTTACGCAAGATCAGGTAAAAAAAGGTAACGGTCGCATAGCCTGGACGCGCACGAGTGTCGTTGCCGACATCGCACACTGCCCATGGCCGTAGCGGCGGTGATTTGTTAAGAATCATCGTGTCTAGGGCACAGCATATGGAAGACGGAGCCCATCCCTCTCCTTCCGCTGCCTTGAACCTTCCCTGAGTTTTAGTCAAGTACCCATTTACTGCTGGGTGGACAGAGGGAGTTTTCAGACCCGAAAATTTGCATGCCGTGAGTGGGATCGAACCCGGGTCATCCAGCCCAAAGACAAGTGCTATAACCACTCATCCACAGGCCCTCAAGATCAGGTACTCTTCTACTAACCTGGATAAGTTTATTTGGTGTTTTAACTTAGTTTAAACAGTTTTTTTGGTTCAAAACAAACCTGATGTCCACCTGTTCAGTTAGAACAGAAAAAAAATGTCTATTCATGAGTCCAGCCCGGAGATCCTTGATAATTGGTGAAAAATCGATAAAATAAACAAAATAGTGTTAGAAATACATTCAATAAATGTCACCAATCATGAGAAAATATAATGTTGTACCAATATTTTAGGGTTTTTTTTGAGCGATTATCGAAAATTTTAGCCATTTTTTTTTTGTCCGTTCTAACATTTGAACAAAAAACACTTTAGAATAAGTCAAAACACAAATGAACTTATCCAGGTTAGTAGAAGAATGCCTTATCTTGCCTTTCGTAACATTTATTTGTTGCCTATTTGTTTGTTTTTTACCCCTTTTTTCGTTCTGTTAGCCGTTGTTATAAATGCCCGAGATGGTATAAAATAGATATTATGTGTTGTTTAATGAAAACCTTGATGGTGCATGACTTCTGGGACACCCTGTGTAAATAAAACATGGAGTTTATTTAAATATTCGGAATAGTTGAATGAAAAGAGACAAAATACAAAAAATAATTTCAAAAAAATGTTTTTTAAATGAACACAAAAAAAAAAAATGTTTACAACAAAAGAAAAATACTTAAAAGCAAGACCAAATTGAAACATGCATAAAAAATATTTGTACGTGGGAAAACAATGATAATAAAAAGATGCATTATTATTGTTAAGGATGATGACAAACATTCAATGTAAATGAGGTCTTGGGTTTTCTTACTGGATTTCTTTTTAAAAGTTCAATGCAATGCTGCCCAAAATTTTCATATTATAGAAATTTTTTTAACATTTGTTTTAAATAACTTATTTAATATTAAATTTTTTTTTTATATATTACTTGTTTAATAATTAAACTTATATATATATATATATATATATATGTTTAATAATAAAAAAATGTTTATATATATATATATATAGATAACTTGTTTAATAAAATTTTTATTATATATATATATAACTTGTTAAATAATAAATTTATATATATATATATATATATAACACGTTTACTAATACAAATTTTATATATATATATATATATATAACTTATTTAATACAAAATTTTTTGTTTAACGCTAACAAAACCCCCATGGAAATTCTTTCTTAAAGTCTTCTCTTTAAACTTACCATAAAAGTAATTATCAAATAAATATGATAGAATTCTAGGTACTTAACCAGAATACAACCCAATCTCCAGCAATTTTGCATCGGCAGCTTTCGGGCAGGTTACGTAAGCAGCCAATAAAAGCTGACGCGAAGACTGTTAGACAATAAATTCAAAACGCAGTGTTGTCATCACCGAATGTTTAATTATATGGAACATTTTTTTTTTTTTAAGTTTCAAATAAATAATTTTATTTTTAGACAAAGAAAATAAAAATAAACAACTCGTCAAAGTTTTTTTTTTACATAAAACGAACAAAACATATGTAAACGACTGTTATTAATCAATTTTTTGTTTCTCAAGAAAAGTTTTAAATAAGTAATCTTTTTTTTTTTTTTGCAGAAAATCTGTTTTTATTTTGTTTTTTTTTTGTTCACTTTTAAATTTTTTGTTTCTCAAGAAAAGTTTTAAATAAGTAATCTTTTTTTATTTTTTGCAGAAAATCTGTTTTTATTTTTTTTTATTTTTGTTCACTTTTAAATTTTTTGTTTCTCAAGAAAAGTTTTAAATAAGTAATCTTTTTTTATTTTTTGCAGAAAATCTGTTTTTATTTTGGTTTTTTTTGTTCACTTTTAAGTTTTTTGTTTCTCAAGAAAAGTTTTAAATAAGTAATCTTCTTTTATTTTTTGCAGAAAATCTGTTTTTTTTTTTGTTTTTTTTTGTTCACTTTTAAATTTTTTGTTTCTCAAGAAAAGTTTTAAATAAGTAATCTTTTTTATTTTTTGCAGAAAATCTGTTTTTATTTTGTTTTTTTTTTGTTCACTTTTAAATTTTTTGTTTCTCAAGAAAAGTTTTAAATAAGTAATCTTCTTTTATTTTTTGCAGAAAATCTGTTTTTATTTGTTTTTTTTTGTTCACTTTTAAGTTTTTTTTTTGCATATACAACGGACAAAACATAGGTTGGAAACTTGTCAGTTTTTGACAGCTGATTGGCTAATCGCTTTGGAATCTTCCAGCTGTCTACATAACCTGCCCAAAAGCTGCTAACACAAAGTTGCCGGAGATTGGGTTGTATTCTGGATAGGTACCGAATTCCATATAGAAATGGGTAAATATTAGTTTTTAGAACCCAGTGACATTTGATGTTTTTCAATGTGTTCTTTTACATTTAATCTTACGGACAATCTTACGTTTCAAATGGATGTAGAAAGCAATAACGTACATACAGATCTATATGGGTGGATTCATTTTATGATGTAAATTGATCATACAAAAAGAACATCTGCCATTAACTTTTTGAAGTTCTTTCATCTCTACAAACAAATGGCATTTTTCTTTCCTAACGATTAAAGTAATTCTTAGAAGGGACTTCCAAATATCTGAGCGTTGTACAATCAACCAACATGGTGAATTCGAAATATTAAATTATTTTGGTCAAATAATTTTCCATTAATATAAAAATTTGGTGCATAATCAATTTGATTTTTGTAAAAAGAATTCCATTAAAATAATTGGTTAAAAATATTAATTGAACACTCATGCATAATTGCTGTATTACAAAAAAAAAAAAATTAAATAAATTAAAAAAATTTCTTTAATTTAAAAAAATAAATATAAAAACATAAAATAATTGTTTAAATTTATAATCTTATTTAAATAGGGATTTTATTCATTTGTCACAATCTTTTTAAACGTAATAAATACATTGCGGAAATTGTTACTGTCCTTTTAAGAAAAAAAATTCTGCTCAGCACTATTTCAAAACAGCTTATTATCACTTTAAACATTACATTCAATGTCCTTAAAAAAAAAAAAATCTACTCGGCACTATTTCAAAACAGCTTATTATCGCTTTAAACATTACATTCAATGACCTTTAAAAAAAAAAAAATCTACTCGGCACTATTTCAAAACAGCTTATTATCACTTTAAACATTACATTCAATGTCCTTAAAAAAAAAAAAATCTACTCGGCACTATTTCAAAACAGCTTATTATCGCTTTAAACATTACATTCAATGACCTTTAAAAAAAAAAAAATCTACTCGGCACTATTTCAAAACAGCTTATTATCACTTTAAACATTACATTCAATGTCCTTAAAAAAAAAAAATCTACTCGGCACTATTTCAAAACAGCTTATTATCGCTTTAAACATTACATTCAATGACCTTTAAAAAAAACAAAAACATCTGCTCGGCACTATTTCAAAACAGCTTATTATCGTTTTATAGATTACATTCAATGTTCTTGTTCTTTTAAGAAAGAAATTCCGCTCGGCACTATTTCAAAACACTTATCACTTTCAATCATTATATTCAAAATATTTGGAAAAATCGAAAGTTGAAATTCCGTCCAAATTTCGACTTTGACCGAACACGTCCCAACCATGTTTACCTCTTTTCTGCCTACCCTATTTCCAAACCCTACCAATTACTCAAGCTACTACCCCCTCAACAGTCTGGAGTATGAAACAAAACTGAATCCAGTGGTGAGGACCGAATTTGGAAGCTTTGAGTAGTGGATTCGCCCTTCAGTTACAAATACTCTCAGGTCCATTCTCACCCAAAGTAGTAGAATCTGTTTTGGCCCTATCTATCTTATATAAAGAGATTTTGTCCGTCCCTCAGTAACAATTTTTTTTAAACATAATAAATACATTTCGGGATTTATCTCATTACGAAATATCAGAAATTTTAAGAAATGGAAAATATTGCATTAATTGTATATAATAAATGCCCAATAAATAAAGTGGATGTCATGACCGGAAATCAAAACCGTAACGTTGAGATCTACAGTCTAAGGTTCTATCAACTGACCTACTTGGACTTTCTTATAAAATAGAGCTTAAAACATTACCTTAGCACACTAATAATAGTTTGGCGTGACATCATAGATTTACATGAATTCAAACATAAGCTATAATAAAAACAAAAATAAAGAAATGAATGGGTAAACATTATCAATAGCGTTGGAAATTATTTGAATAGTCTAAAACAATTAAACTAGCAAATATATGCGACCTGTGGTACCAATCTTCAAGAATTCTGGTAAAAGAATTGACCCTAAAAATTATCGCCCATCAGTCTCCTCCCGCTCTTCGCTAAAATCGTTTGGTCATTCACCAATCTAGCAATAGTCTGTCACCTCGTTAATGCTAAACTTCTTTCTGACCATCAGTATGGATTTAGGCAAGCACATTCTATTGCACCTTGGGTTTACTTTCGGCAGCCTCGTAACTTTCACTTCCCTTATTTTGTCCTTTAGTCCTCACATTCCATGAGCGATGTTTCTGACAAAGGGGGAAGAATCGCTATTTTCTGGATCGGAATCTATCCATCTTATTGTTGGCTTGTTTTTGACCTTGAAGTATTTTTTTAGTTCCTTATCAAGTGGCTTCATGCCTTGTCTGGAGTGACTTCCACAAAAAAAAAAAAAAAAGATATCCTGTCATCTCTGAACGTATATACCATACAGTAGACAAGGCTGGTGAAGCTAGGGAGGTAGCGCTCAATATATCTAAAGCCTTTGACAAGGTCTAGCATGAAGATCCTCATTAAAATTAATTTGTATGGATTAACATAATCAGATCCTTCCTAGCCAAAAGAAAGAAAGCAGATCTAGGTTTTGAATTTGTATTTCCACCGATCGCTGCGGAGACGAGTGGAGTGATTGGCTCTGCCACACGCGACTTCCTCGGTAGCTTTGGTCTATTAATGATGCAATAACACCAGAGACAATCGCCTCTCTATCGCCATTATTTGTTAAAAACGCCTTGAGTCTGCTCTCGACCTACCAAGCCAGCCGGACATTCGAAGAAAACTATTGACTGTGGTACAATTATATATAAGGAATCGAGATTTCTTGATATTGAACTAAACAATGTCCAAGTGACGAATAAGGGATTTATTAATTATTTATTGAATTATTAATCTTATAGTTTAATTTTTCACCGAATGGATCAATGTAATATATTTGTTTCTTATTTTGTTTTAAAAAATCTATTTAAAAATAAATAAATAAATTTAAAAAAAAAAAAAAAAAGAAAGGTTTTAAATACAGGAAATAGGATTGCTAAAACGATTTTCTTTGGTTAATTCTGAGCGGCCATGTTACACACGAGGAAAGGACATTGCTCTTTTGGAGAAATGCCTGGGTTGCTGGTGCAGCAGGTCTGATGATTTCAAAACCTTCAGTAAATCCAGTTCATCACTGATAACCGAGCACAAAGCATCTACAAGATGTATTTTACGATTAATAACTTTATTACACAACTATTCTATCAACTAGGAGGGGGGGTATCTTAAAGAATATTTTGAATAATCGATGTTGCTCATGTTCATTCATTCATATCAAGCCAGCTTCCAACCACGTCTCAGAAATACCATTATACTAGTGTACATCCTACGTCAAAAAAATATATGATTCAGTAGCGTTCGCACTGATATTCACATGAAATCATAGAATTACGTTAGTAATTTAATTTTTCATATATAAATTATTATTATCATTTCTGATGACCTAAAGAAGAAAAAAAAAAACAGTTAACTTTTTATTTAAAATGGAGGATTTCTTTTCGAATTCATTTCAGGCGGCTATTTGCTTGATCGCTTTCCCCTCACTACGTGAAATGGTTTTGTCTAGAAGCTAGGAAAGAGCACTTTATTTATTTATTTATTTTATTTTTTTTTTTTACTCGCTAACTTTTTTGTGACAGGACAGATTTATATGTATATACAAAAACACATTACTCTTTATTATAGAGTGTAGGATATTTTTTTTTTAGTGGGGAAAAAAATATTTTACATTGTAAAAAAATTTTTTTAAAAACAATAACAATTTTTTTTTTTTTTTTTTTTTTTTACAATTTTAAATATTTTATTATAGGGTGGAGGATATTTTTTTTAGTGGTGAAAAATATTTTACATTGTAAAAAAAAAATTTTTTTTTTAAATAAAAATTTTTTTTTTTTTTTTATATTTGTTTTTTACAATTCAAAATATTTTATTATTTTTATATTTTTGTTTAGTGGGGAAAAAATATTTTACATTGTAAAAAAAAAAAAAAAAAATTTTTTTTTTTTAGATTTTCTTATTAATAACAAAATACATTAAGTGTTAGATTAAATCAAGAAGAATTATTTTTCAACTCTTGGAATTATCGATAACCAAACAATGGAAGAGGGTTAGTAGTGAATCACTTTTGATTAGCGTTATTACCGTTTGAGGAAATGATATTAGTAGAACTCATTAAGGATTCTGGCTGTAATTTCTACTGACATTCAAGGAATTCTTCTAGAATCTAGCATAACACCAGTTTGATGAAAATTGTAAGGTCATCACAAAAGCCGAAGATGCATGTGTCTGCCTGTATGCGAGATAAGCGCACACACACACATAAACGAGTTGGTTTTTATTAGGTTTATCTTTTTTTTTTTTTTACCTTCAGAATTCAAATTAAGGTGAGGTGACCTTTGAACTGGTGCTGTGTTCAAATCATTCCAGACACTGCAGGATGTCAATGAGTCTGAAATGTTATATAACATGAGACATTGGTAGGGACGAAGAGGAAATTCGAGTCATTTTAGGAAGAGGCAGAATGAATGTGAGAGGGGGGGGGGGGCATAGAAGGATACAGAAAGTGAGAGGGGGTAAGTAAATAAAGAGATAGAGAATTTACGGGGGAGTGCAAAGAGAGGTAGAGAACGTACGAAGGGGTGCAAAGAGGAGTAGAGAATGTCTGAAGGGGTGCAAAAAGGGGTAGAGAATGTCTGAAGGGGGTGCAAAAAGGGGTAGAGAACGTACGAAGGGGTGCAAAGAGGAGTAGAGAATGTCTGAAGGGGTGCAAAAAGGGGTAGAGAATGTCTGAAGGGGGTGCAAAAAGGGGTAGAGAATGTCTGAAGGGGGTGCAAAAAGGGGTAGAGAATGTCTGAAGGGGGTGCAAAAAGGGGTAGAGAATGTCTGAAGGGGGTGCAAAAAGGGGTAGAGAATGTCTGAAGGGGTGCAAAAAGGGGTAGAGAATGTCTGAAGGGGGTGCAAAAAGGGGTAGAGAATGTCTGAAGGGGTGCAAAAAGGGGTAGAGAATGTCTGAAGGGGTGCAAAAAGGGGTAGAGAATGTCTGAAGGGGGTGCAAAAAGGGGTAGAGAATGTCTGAAGGGGGTGCAAAAAGGGGTAGAGAATGTCTGAAGGGGGTGCAAAAAGGGGTAGAGAATGTCTGAAGGGGTGCAAAAAGAGGTAGAGAATGTCTGAAGGGGTGCAAAAAGGGGTAGAGAATGTCTGAAGGGGGTGCAAAAAGGGGTAGAGAATGTCTGAAGGGGGTGCAAAAAGGGGTAGAGAATGTCTGAAGGGGGTGCAAAAAGGGGTAGAGAATGTCTGAAGGGGTGCAAAAAGGGGTAGAGAATGTCTGAAGGGGGTGCAAAAAGGGGTAGAGAATGTCTGAAGGGGGTGCAAAAAGGGGTAGAGAATGTCTGAAGGGGGTGCAAAAAGGGGTAGAGAATGTCTGAAGGGGTGCAAAAAGAGGTAGAGAATGTCTGAAGGGGTGCAAAAAGGGGTAGAGAATGTCTGAAGGGGGTGCAAAAAGGGGTAGAGAATGTCTGAAGGGGTGCAAAAAGGGGTAGAGAATGTCTGAAGGGGGTGCAAAAAGGGGTAGAGAATGTCTGAAGGGGTGCAAAAAGAGGTAGAGAATGTCTGAAGGGGTGCAAAAAGGGGTAGAGAATGTCTGAAGGGGGTGCAAAAAGGGGTAGAGAATGTCTGAAGGGGTGCAAAAAGAGGTAGAGAATGTCTGAAGGGGGTGCAAAAAGGGGTAGAGAATGTCTGAAGGGGGTGCAAAAAGGGGTAGAGAATGTCTGAAGGGGGTGCAAAAAGGGGTAGAGAATGTCTGAAGGGGTGCAAAAAGGGGTAGAGAATGTCTGAAGGGGTGCAAAAAGGGGTAGAGAATGTCTGAAGGGGGTGCAAAAAGGGGTAGAGAATGTCTGAAGGGGGTGCAAAAAGGGGTAGAGAATGTCTGAAGGGGTGCAAAAAGAGGTAGAGAATGTCTGAAGGGGTGCAAAAAGGGGTAGAGAATGTCTGAAGGGGGTGCAAAAAGGGGTAGAGAATGTCTGAAGGGGTTGCAAAAAGGGGTAGAGAATGTCTGAAGGGGGTGCAAAAAGGGGTAGAGAATGTCTGAAGGGGGTGCAAAAAGGGGTAGAGAATGTCTGAAGGGGGTGCAAAAAGGGGTAGAGAATGTGCACTAAGTAAAAAGAGGTAGAGAAAGTGGGGGGGTCCAAGGAGAGGTAAAGAAAGTACAGGAGGGGTTAAAAAGAGAATGCGCAGAGGAGGTACCAAGTGAGGTAGAGATGGGGGGGAGGGGGTAGAGAGAACGTATGGGGAGGGGGTTGCAAAGCGAATGTGTGGGGAAGGTGTACAGAGATATGGAGGATGATGAAAAGTGAGATGGAAGGTGATAGTGGGGGAGCAAAGAAAATGAGAAAAACAGAAAGAAGGGGAAGCAATTAGAAAAGCGAAAGGTGGGTGCGAAATGAGAAGCAAAAGAATGACGGGGGGGGGCAGAAGGAAGGAGAAGCACAGAGAAGGGGAGGGACAGAAAGAAAGAGGATCAGACAGATTGATGAAGAAGAAAAGAGAGTAAGGACGGAGATAGAGAGAAGAAAGTAGTGTTGGATTATTATTGAAGGCCAAATGACTTAAAGAACAGAAGGAAAAAAAAATGTTTGATTTATTGTAAATGATTTTCTTAATTTTGAGATAAAAAATTTTAAAATCAATAATAATAACATTAGTTTTATCTCACCTGGTTTGGATAATCTTTTAATTACTGAAAACTATTAACATTTTTGCTTTGTGATATCGAAAGTTTGGAGAAAAATGTACGCTTTTCTTTAGTTTTGAGGCATCGCTGAACCATAATACTTGACTTTTGTCTTTTAAATTCAATACAAGCCAAAGATTAATTTTCTATTGATCAATTTAAAGGCTTCAATATCACTTTCAAATTTTCAAAGGGCCACAATTTAAACAGACGTCCAACATTTTTCTTATCTATAAATAATGGATTAAAATGGTTGATTGACATATATATATATATATAGATAGATATATAGATACTATTGTTGTATCCCATTCTAAATTCACAAGTAATTTTTGAAGACTAGTGAACAGAAAGTCATTTTTTGGCGGTAATCAAACAAAATTTGAACATTATCAAAACGAGAGCTAAACACATTCCAATTTTGGGTCACGACAAATACTGCATTAAAAAAAAATAGCGCCACAAGAGTAATAATGCATGCTGGTGCTTATTCAGATTGCAGAGTTGATCTTGATAAGATTATGGAGAAAATAGTCAAGTATTATGGTTCATGCTTCGGAATTTTTGAGATAAGGGTTGATAATTCGAAGAATTTGGTATATTCTGATTACTGTTCTCATCTTGGGTGTTTTTATCACAACGTTTCGGCTGATGTAACCTCCGACCTTCTTCAGGTGTACTTTGTCGAACTCGGGAATCTTTCTGTCGAACCTTCCGTTGCGCAGTGGATATAGTACTAAGTAAAATTCAGTTCTAAGTGACAGTCATCTGACGGTTGAAGGTTCAATCCTCAGTGCGGGTGATGCGAAGAATTGCGAAGACTTCTTCCCAGTCATAGCAGATGGAACGAGAGCATGCTACCCCCGTGGATTTAATAAAGAGTTCGACAGAAAGATTCCCGAGTTTGACAAAGTACACCTGAAGAAGGTCGGAGGTTACATCGGCCAAAACGTTGTGATAAAAAACACCCAAGATGAAAACAGTAGTCCGAATATACCAAATTCTAAGTATTATGGTTCAGTTGTGCTACTAAACCAAAAGGAAACCATTAATATTTCAACTGCGTATCGCATGAAATTGTTTTATTTTTTCTTTGAAAACTAGACTTTTTGCTTTCAGTTTCTTTTAAATTAAAAGATAATTTTGATTGAAAATAGGGGGGAAAAAATCGATTTTTTGGCTACATGCAAAAAATAAACAGTAAAAAGGTTAAAAAAAAAATAATTTTATTTTTTAAATAACGGAAGATAAAAATAAAAAAATAAATAAAAATGTAAGTCATGCTACAAAGTGAACAACGATAATAACAAAGATTTATATTTTGAATGTTTCGGACAGTTTTCCTTATTTCTCTTGCAAGTTTCACAATGTACTTTCAACAACCAAGATGAGGAAACAGTCCGAAACAACTAAATAGCTCAGAAATATCAGCAGTACTTCTTTACAATAACCCCACCATTAAAAAGAAAAAAAAGTCATTGTAATTTTGATAGTTCATTATTTGTCAGAACGACTTCAATAATTATAAATTCTTAATGCAATTTGATAATAAAAAAATAATTTCTATCTTCATAACAAGATTATGTGTGTGTGTGTAAAAATAACATTAAAAACGGTATTTTTACACATAGGGCTAGAGTAAGGAGAAAAGTGGAAATTTTCATTAAAAATTAAGTTTAGAATTAGGGCTATATACCAGGATATAACCCTAACCCCGTCTATTCCGACTGGATCCACAAGAGATGTAGTGAAATCAGTGGCCTAGTCCGACCGGATCAGCAATACAGGTGTCCTTGCTGTATGGGCACAGCTAGACCAATCGACAGCAGGCCAGTGAAAGAGGTCACAGTTGGAGATAGCAAACTAGAAGCTGTAGCTGAGTTCTGCTATCTGGGTGATTCTTTTTCAGCCGATAGTGGTTGTGAGACTGCTGCTATTACCCGATGTAAATCTGCCTGGAGGGGCTTTAGAGAATTCCTGCCATCTTGACAAATAAGCATCTGGCGATCACAACTAGAGGACAGGTGTACACCAGCTGTGTGAGGAGAGTTATACTTTATGGCTTCAAGACATGAGCTGCATCGGCGAGCACTACCAAGAGACTGCAGCGTAACAAAAGAGCCATGATTAGATGGATCTGTCATGTCAGGCCGGAAGCCGACACTTTCTTGTACTGTGATTTGTTAAAAGAAACTGCTGATCTGAGCTTTGCCAAATCAAGAGTGATACTAAAAACAACATTCAATGCACTGCTGTTTCGAACAGTTTAAAGGCTTAAAAATGATGTGCAAACTTCGAAATGTAAGTTACGATGGTGGCCGTGAGACTGCTGCTATTGCCGATGTAAGTCTTGACAGATAAGCAACTTGCGATCAAAACTAGAGGACAGATGTGCACCAGCTGTGTGAGGAGTGTTATGCTTTATGGTTCTGAAACATGGGCTGCATCGGCGAGCACTATCAAGAGACTTGAGCACAACGAAAGAGCCATGATTAGATGGATCTGTCATGTCAGGCCGGAAGAGATTTTTATTTACTTTCTTTTTTTTTTTTAGTTTAGTTACTTTTTTATGTGAGAAAAATTCTTTATGAATTCCAACATTCTGGACTGACTTAAATTTCAATCATTTATTAATAATTAAATTACTTCTGTTGACATAAATACAGCAAATATAGAAACAGTAAAAAAATAGATATAAAAAGAAATATTTCAATATGTGCGTGTGCGTGTGCGTGTGTATGTGTGTGTCTATATGTCAATCCACATAGACATACACGCACACGTATTCGCACAACAGCGGACATTTTGAAATCTCAGAAAAGATTTCATCAACAGATGAAGTATTTGAATTTACTCCATTTTTTTTACTTTATAGCTCTCATCATGCCAAATTTAGGGGCATACAAGTCTAATCAGCATTATTTCATATACACAAACACAAAAACAAACTGAATAGACGTTTCACGTTTCACGTTTTACCTATTCAATATATAAAAATACTCTGAATATTGTTTATATTAAATACATGATTGTCCTGTGCTGGCATTGATCGATTTCTAATCTAAATACTGGACTATGACTTTAGGACCAATCAAGAGAGAGGGAGTTAATACTCTCCCTTTAAACTCTACATTAATTTTTTTTTTTTTTTTAATTTAGCAAATACTTTAATTATCGATAATTGTTATTTATTTAGTGAAAAGTAGTATTATATAATTATTTTAAATATTTCCACTGTTAATATATAATTATTTTTATCCTCATAAAACTTTTACTCATTTTAAGAAAGACTAAGTTTTAAATGATGTTTTTATTAAATAGGGGGGAAAAACATTTTTTTTTCGGCTGAATTGATGCATAGGAGATGAGAATTCGAGAAACCCTGTGTAGAGTGGGTACTGGCGCTAGTGAAAAGTAAAAGAGAAGTGCAATGCCATTTCTGATGGCGCTACCTTGTGTTTTTCCTCGCCGTTTCTTCTCTTTCTGTTCGGTGAGTCTGTCCAGAGGTAAATCATACATATCAAGATTGTAGACTTGCCGAGCCAGCACTCGCGTCAACGTATTGATAGTTTTCTGCGTTTGGAAAAAAAGGGACAAAGAGAAGAAAAGAAATTAATCATAGAAAATAAAAGTAAAAAAAAAAGGTTTCGGAATTTTTTAGACTGATCATTTGGATTATTCGAACCAGTGTTCTCATTTTTGGATGTTATTTTCACAACGTTTCGGCCGATGTAACCTCCGACCGCAAGGGACACATGGCGCAAGTAATAATCAGTTCTAAGTAATGGTCTTCTGGAGGTTGAAGGTTCGATCCTGAGTGCGGGTGATACTAAGAATACAATTACGAATTACTTCCGATTTCTACTCGATCATGGCTGACAGAACGAGAACAAGCTACCACCGTGGATAAAAGGTTCCATTCAAAATTCCGTACAAATTCTTGAGTTCGACATGAAAATTCCTGAGTTTGAGAAGACACACCTAGAGAAGGTCAAAGGTTACATTGACCGAAACGTTGTGGAAATAACATCCAAGATGAGAAAAGTAGTTTCAACTATGCAAATAATCCTAAAGATACAGAACCCCCCCAAAAAAACACAAGATAGTGCACGAGAAAGTTGTTACATATTCATTTATTTTTTTTTGCGTTTATCTCATGCAGAATAGTCCATACTAAATTCTTACTTCCACCATACATGGTCAAAGACTTAGGTTGAAGTCCAGCCGTCTTTAAAAATTATGCCATCTCAGCCTTTTCTCAGGGGTCTCCATGTTGAATTCAATTTTTTGCGATGATATTGTCGCGTAAATCGTGCAATACATGTCTGTACCAGCACAGAGGATTTTCCCCTCATTTTGTTCGCATGTCACGCAATGGAATAATGGTGATGGATATTAACATTTCGGGCATGGTCGAGTCTGGTCAAACCTGAAAACCAATGCAACATCTTTTTCTCCGTAACCGATAAACTTTGTTACAGCCTGGAATCAAAGAACTTGTCTGTCATAGTGCCATATATTGTTTATCTGTTTTTAACAGCGGTATGGTTCTGTGACCAAACCAACAAAGTCTCCTGTTTTGCACACATTTTCCTATTTGTCAAGATTTAAACTTTCTCTGAAGTCATCAGATCTAAGCCTGTCTTTAAGACTCTTCTTACACATCCATCGTATCATTCTCATATCATTTCTCTCCATGCAACACATATCCTCAACCCTCACTGGCCAGGTTTCACTTCCATATATATATATACACTTCATACACATGCTTGATAGACTCTTCCCTTGGTTAACATATTTAATGCTCTGCTGGTTAGTAATGCCAGAAGTTCTCTGAACTTACTCCATCCATTCCTAACTCTTGCAATCACACTAGCACCAACTCCTCCCTGTGCTCCAATGGTGTCACCAAGGTAACAAAACTTCTGAACAACCTCAATAACCCCACTATCCAAATACACTTTCTCCACATCTAGGTTAAAGCAAGAAAATCAGGCAGATACTACATTATGTCAAAAATGATTTCGGAGTATGATATGGTGATAAAATTTCAAAACCTTTGGTAACAATTTTGAAAATGGCATCTATAATGTTTTGAATTAAAACTCTTCATATAACTTTTCATGAAAAAACAAAATTATTTTTGATATTTGAGATTCTTACCGACCACTCTTTGATTAGTTCCTCCCACGAAGTTAGGGAAGAGAGAACATCCAGGATTTGATGCCACAAGTTCGCAGATATATACACACTCAAATTAGCTTTTATCCAAGTGACGATCAAAGTCTGAAAAATAAAAAATAAAATTATATTAATAAAAATAAAATTATATTAATAAAAATTTAAATTAAAATTATATTAATAAAAATTAAAAATTAAATTATATTAATAAAAATTAAAAATTAAATTATATTAATAAAAATTAAAAATTAAATTATATTAATAAAAATTAAAAATTAAATTATATTAATAAAAATAAAATTATATTAATAAAAATAAAATTATATTAATAAAAATAAAATTATATTAATAAAAATAAAAAATAAAATTATATTAATAAAAATAGAAAATAAAATTATATTAATAAAAATTAAAAATAAAATTATATTAATAAAAATAAAAACAGTCAAATAATGAGCAGAAACCATGAAAAGGTTAACAATCAGTAATTAACATCATCATGTTTGCAGTAAGAAAAGACCTGTTAGCCAAGGGGTTAATCACGTTGGGTTACAAGACCCAGGGTTGTAAGTTCAAACCCGTTGATAGGTTAACCAGTTGTTTGAATCTATACTGATGAGTCTCCAAAAGACGAAAAAAGCTTGTCTATAGATAAGTAATATTTATTTATTTGTAATATATATATATATATATATATATAAACATAAAGAAAGAGGCAAAATGCCTTCAAAGAACCATGTGTTAGATGCAGATATTTTTTATTAAAATCAAAATAAAAGCATTTTTTCTTTTTGACTTTTTTATCTAATATTTTGCTTGATATAACAAACCTCGTCAGAGCTTTAGACAACTAAAGGTATTAACCTTCTTTTTTTTTGTAATAATCCTTCCTGGTCTTCTAGAAGTGACGTCCGATGTTATGTAGACTAACGGTGCAAAAGTGTTATATATATATATATATAACACTATAATCACCAATAAAACAATGACATGAAAAATACATTAAATATTTAGGTGATAAAAATCATACATATTTCTAGGCAGAGCATCATGGTCCAATGGTAAAACACTGGACTATAGACATTAATATCGAAGGTTCGATCCTTGTCTAAGTTAGCCATGCTGATAGCGGCTGTGAGCCAGAAACATGCGTCCATGGATTACTTTTATGTACATATAAAATAAATAAATATATATATATAAATATATATATATATTAACGAAAAAATATGTCCTATGAAGTTAAGGGCGACTAATATGCAATTTTCTGCATCTTAATCACTTAGGAAGTGAAAGAATCAAAGTAATAGTGAGCAGAAAAAACACAAACGCTGCAATCACCAATAAAAATAATTGCATGAAAAATACATTAAATATTTAGGTGATAAAATGCGTACATATTTATAGGCAGAGCGTCGTAGTCCAATGGTAAAACGCTGGACTATAGACATCAATATCAAAGGTTCAATCCTTGTTTAAGTTAGCCATGCTGATGATGGCTGTGAGCTAGAAACATGTGTTCATTGATTACTTTTATGTACGTATAAAATTAATAAATATATATATATATATATATATATAACCATAATAACTTGGTGTAGGCTCTTTATTTGGAACTTGATTTGAAAAATGTTTTGAACCGCTGAAATATATTATTTCATGTAAATATATATAATATTATAATCCTTCTTGACATTACAATCATCAGTAAAAAATGTAAAATTGTATGTTATGCTGTATGTTATGTTGACAGATATTATTCAACGATCGAGTGAAAACAAACAAGCCGTTTGTATTCACGATTTTTAAGAGTTTGTTTTTAAAATTTTTCTTTTTTAATTTTCGAAGCAAAGATAATTTGTGATTAAATCATAATTTAGTTTGTCATGAATTTTTTTTTTGTCTATGACAGTCGACTTCATCACTTAGAGTTTCTGGAATTTACTTGACGATGAGGAAAACGAAAATATGCCCTTCATTAACCTCCTCACTAACCCTAAGTTCTGTGTAGCAGTGGAGAATGTTGGGATCTGGATTTTGACTCTAAATTTGGCTTTACCTCTTGTAAATAGATTGTACAGCTATTAAAATGGTTATGGTGTGAATTTGTTACCGAAAAGATAAACAAATTTTAAAATCTAAATGAATAAATGCAAAAAAAAAAAAAAAAATTACATTTATCATACCTTTCGTACTATTAAAACGGCTGACCATTATGTAAATCAATGATACATTAACTTTTGAAATACTGTATAGTAGAGAGCAAAGAGCCAAGCACCGCTATTTGTATGCCTAATTAGCATAACTATTTTTTAAACAGTTTATAATAAATTAATATTTGGTGTTATTCATTTGTAATTTTATTGTCCTAATTTCCTATATATATATATATATATATATATATATTTATATCAATAATACAACATAATATTTTGAAATACTCTATATAGAGTACAGACGAACGATCCAAAGACAGCTTTTTGAATGCCTAATTTGCATAACTTTTTTTGAACAGTTCATTATAATGTTTGATGTTATTTATTTATAATTTTATTGTCCTATTTTTGCTATATATATGCAATAGTTTTATCGATGTTAACAGTAATTAATTAAAGTAATTTAATTTTAACAAAAACGATAAATTACAAAAACTTTCTTAAAATATGTTCATTATTTTCAAGGGAGATAATTTAAATAAAAACATTTTTTTAAAAAATTACAATAGATTTAGATTAAAGATATTAAGTTAGACATTTAAAAAGAATATTTAAATAGCCGTCGGATGGCATGAAGTTTTGCTTGTCTTAAATAAAAAGCAAACTCCTTGTTTTCACTAAAACTTGAATAATATTTGTCTCCGCAATAACATAAAAGTAGAATCTTTTTATATTTTTTCATGGCCATTGTTAGATTAAAATGCATCAAGAAAATCTAAAAAAATATGTATTTTATGGAAAAAGCTCAGCTTTTATATTAACATTTCGGTGCTTATGCTGATTAGCGGCCATATGAAAAATTATTTTTATATAAAAACAATATATACTTATTAAGCATTATATTCTTACTCACTGTACGAAAAAGTAGAGAAAATTATCCACTAGAACTTCAATTAGAAGTATTTTTCCATTCTGCGTATCATAACAGCGGCTCGTTCAGTAAGCCTCCATCTTGTTTTTTTAAGAAGATTTCAGTTATCTGCCCTTTAAATTTTCTAAAAAAACAAGATGGACGCTTACTGAACGAATTGCTGTTATGATACGCAGAATGGAAAAATACTTGTAATTAAAGTTCTAGTGGATAATTTTCTCTACTTTTTCGTACAGTGAGTAAGAATATAATGCTTAATAAGTATATAATATTGTTTTTATATAAAAATAATTTTTCATATGGCCGCTAATCAGCATAAGCACCAACATTTCTTATTTTAATCTTTGATCTTGTTTAGGTGATGGTAGCCAATCCGTCTACTGCTTAAAGATTTCATACGCAGCTGTGATTTCGCTAAAGTCCGTCCATATTGGTATTGCACGTTGTATGAAAAAAAAATTTAAAAATAAAAAAACATTTATAAAATAATACCTGGAATATTGGTTGGACCAAACGGCCTCCAAGGGTCCCATATCGTTCCGCTGGTGGATTCTTCTTCAGTACTCCAGACGTGACGGAAAGCAATACTAATAACGTTTGTTCCCTAAGTGAAAAAAAGCAAAAGGAATGTTATATTAAATCTCTGTGCTGGTTGGTTACTGATTTATTGTGAAAATGGGTCATCTTAGCATGACATTTTCCGATGACAAAGTAACCCTAAATTTTCCTTTAATTCAAGTGAAGATATTCTATATTCTTGCAGCTTAAAAGACAGATTACAAACACGTGCGTATAAAATAGAATCGTATATTTTTATCGTTTACTCGCAACAAATGCGTGTGAAAATCCCAGACGTTTGGAATGCGCAAAAACGAGTTGACAGAGATTTAAATTTTTGATTCTCTGATCAGTCGTTTCTGCCAGATCAAAGATCAAATCGTTTAATCTAACATTTTTAGACACTCACAACCCTTTTAGCCTATCACATGAGAAACCCAAGGTAGTGTACTCTTTTTGGCATGTCGCTTACACAACTTCCTGAAGCCATGTCCACCTCTAGCTGTGTATTGTTTTTGTTTTTAACAAACGAATGTTTTGGGTTTTTTTCGATTTTATCGAGATGGTCACGACCCTTCTACTTATTCAGGTGGCATCCTTGTTTCGCAACAGCAACCGGATATTATTTTTCCGCCCACACAGGTGATATTTCTATCTTACTATAGCCATATGGATGTAATATCCTGTTTACCTCACCCCCAACATGATTATAAAGGTCATCCTGCTAATGGATATTCAATAAAGATGTTTTAAAATATATATTCATATGAAATATAGTTATTCATAGACACATATTCTGTCATCTCTTGGTTCTGTTGATAGAGTGTGGGACACAGTCACTGGGTTCCCGGTTTCGAATCTCATTAGGTCTAGTCACACTAATGAATCATAGATGACAAAACACGTGTTTCTAGATAACTATATATATATCTATATATATATATATATATAGGTTGAGCACTCTGATGAAAGAAATTATTTCCACTTAGCATTAAGGCAATACTCTTCCATAAAAATAATCAAATTATGATTATTATTATATATATATATATATATATATTTAATATTCGGTACAGAAAATCAGTACAACATCAGTACCATTGGTTTCACGCTCAGAAGGGGTTGACCTTCTGGCTATCTTCAGCTTTGTTGTCACTTGGTAGACAACAAAGCTGAATATAGCCAGAAGGTTAACGCCTTCTGAGCTGGAAACCAATAGTACTGATGTTGTACCTGATTTTCTGTACTGAATAATAAATAAATATTATGCTCTTAATTTTGATTTTCTCAATTAATTGAGCACTCTACTGGGAATTTTCGTACCATCTTACAAAAGAAGTTATATATATATATATATATATATATATATATATATATATATATATATATATGTAAAGGAGTAAGGCTACCAACATTTGGAAAAAAAATTTTTCAACATTTATTTATTATTTTGTTATTTTATCATTTTATAATTTTATAAAACGCGTTTCAAGCGTGGTGCGCTCTTGTAGATATGTAAATCCATTTGAAGAAATGTCAAATGGATTTACATATCTGACAATAAATAAATGTTGAAAAAATTTTTTGCCAAATGTTGGTAGCCTTACTCCTTTACATATATACTTTTCTCTTGTTGGAACTGCACTGATACTGCACTACCCTCTTTTCTATATATATATATATATATGTCATAATATATATATACAGGAGGATTGAGGCTGAGAGAAAAGGGAAGATTCTCTAAAATTGAAGCTACAGTGGAAATGACCAAGGGCAAGAGGCAATTATTTTAGTATTTGCTAAATTTGTTTTTTTTATCTGTTAAAACAACCAATAAGAAATCGATATTTTACAAACAAATGCCACAGCAAGAAATTCAAACATGAATTTAAATATCTCCAGTCTTATTGAAATATATAGTATAAGTTTTTATTTATACAAACATTAGCTCCTAGATGAGAGAGAGCGAGTGAGAGAGCGAGAGCGAGCGAGAGCGAGAGAGATAAAAGAATATACTTACCATGTTTTTGGTGCTAACTGTATATTCAGAACAATATGTCTGTAAATATTCAGAACCCTCTTGCATAAATCAACCTGGAAAAAAAAAGTTTCGATAATTTTGGAAACAAAAAAATTATCTAAATGAATGAATGCAAACATTTTTTTCTATCTATCCGAACTATATAAACATCAAAACAGGTTATGCTTATTTAAGGGTGGCTGCATGTGTAATTGTGAAGCAAGGGTTGCACAATCCCAACCACACCTCTTCCGAGTCGGCACTGCCTGATTCCAGTGGTAAGGAGAAGTCCAAGACGACTGGAAACAATGCCGAGATAAGCGGAGAGCACATACAGCACCTGGTATTCCCAAATGGTCACCCATTTTAGTACTGACCAGACTCAACCATAACTTTGGCGATGTAACAGCAACCGATGCGTCAACGTGATTATGCCGTATATAAGAGTTTCTAATAAATTAATATTCATTTGTAATTTGCGTTGTCATATTTTCTTATATATACGCAATATTTTTGTCGATAGTAAAACTTCTGATATCACTAGTATGCTAAGAACAGATACTACAGTTTGATCGTAGGCAAAAGGCCAAAGTACCATAAAAAATAATGTTTTTATGGCTAGGCATTTTTACATGAATGCAAAAAAAACACAAAACTGATTTAATCAGAAATCTATTGTATTATGTTTTAATGGGGGTGAGTAGTTGTCATAAGACCGTCCTCCCAGGAATTACCTCCTCCTTTTTTAGGGGGTGAGGGGATCCACCCAGGTATTACATCTTCCTTCAAGGAAGGGGTTATAGTATCTGTTCTGTTGTCATGAAATCATATTCCCAGAGACTACCTCCTCCTTTTTTTTTTTTTTTGGTGTGTGTGTGAGGGGGGGGGGGGGTAGTATCTGTTCTGTTGGCATGATATCATACTCATTGGCATTACATTATCCTTGGGGGGGGGGGGGGTCCTCCCAGTATTACTTCATCTCTTTTTGGAGAGAGTAGTGTAGTATCCTACCAGGCATTACCTTCTCCTAGCCGGGAGGGGGGGGGGGGTATAATATATGTGTGTTCATCATGATACCACCTTCTTCGTGGAGCAGTGTAGTATATTTCCATTTCTCCCAGGCATTACTTTCTCTTTTTGGGGGGAATAGTATTATATATGTTCGTTTCTCATGATACTATCCTCCTAGGCATTACCTTCTACTTTTTTTAGGATGGGGTGGGGGTAGTATATGTTCTGTTATCATACTAACTCCTTTTTTTGTTTGGAGGTGGGTGGTGTTCGTTCGTCATAATACCATCCTCCCAAACATCGCCTCCTCCTTTGAGGAGCAGTGTAGTACATGTTCGTTCACCATGATATCATACTCACAGGCCCCCTCCAGTCGCATATTTTTGCTAGTACCTATATAAAGAGAAGTATCTGTATATCTTTATATATTTGTATGTACAGGATTCACTCCAAAACTAATTAACCAATCATTATGAATGATGCTAGGTGTAAGGGGTGGTAATGTGGGCTATATTTATTTTAATTTAGTTTTATGCAAGTGGGTTGGAAGCCCTTTGTGAAAATACAGATACATCTGATTTTTGTGAAATTTTAGCAATAGATATAAGACATCAATTAATAAGTATTTCCTAAATTTCAGTTTCGTTGGAGTATTTTAAAGGGTTTTAGTGGATATAATATTAGTACAGTGAATTTGATCCATCGTCATCAGACACCAATTAAACAAGATTCCCTTAATTTCAATTTCTTCTTAAGACACCTTAAGTTCAAGTCTTCATTTGAGACATTTTCTAGAATCAAAATAATGTAATGGATTTTTATCAAAATTGGAATAAGGATTCTAAACATGAGGTTTAGTATCATTATATCTTCGTCAGGGGACATAAAATTGGTGCAAAACTGTTCTGTTGGGGACAATTAATTGTACCCATCCTGGGACAGGTATTCTAAAATATATATATATATATATATATATATATATATATATATATGAATATAGCTCTCTGTTTCATCTTCAGACAAAATAAAAAAAGAGTAAGAAAATGCAATATATATATTATATATATATAAAAATAATTAGTGCTCAACTAGGTTAGTAAGAGCAATTTATATTTTTTAAGAAACTTAAACACTGCCTGAAGATAATTTGACGAATCAAATCGAAAGTACTCACAAAAAAGGAAAGAAAATGGAACAAGAAACACATGGAAATTACATACATCAATTTGACCGAAACACTAAATGGAACATTCGGAAAATTGAAAAAATAAAAAAGTCTTATCAAGCAAAAACACTGTTATTTAATAATGTTTGCCTAAATACACACAATACATATATATATATATATATATATATATATATAATTTATTTAGATACTGTATATTACATATTTCAGCAATATACCGCAGTTTCATCCAAAAGGGCAGATCAGATTTAGACAGATAAATAAATAAATAAATAAATAAAACTTGCTAGAGAATAAAATGAAGGCCTTTCATACACGAACTAACATCGATCTCCCTTAAGTCTTAGTTAATCACTATCCCACACGAGATTTTTTCGGGGACCCCCTCAGAGATACACCGTTTTCTGTCATTGTTGACGCCATTCCCTATCAGGACTTGACTACAATCATTTCAGGTGCCGATGATTCCACTGGGCAGAGATTTACTAAAGATGTCTAAATCCGCCGTTTTGGATGAAACCGCGGTACATTGCTGAAATATGTAATATACAGTATCTAAATAAAGTATATTAGCTCTCTTATATGATCGAGTACTTTATTTGATTTCTTTTCATATACAACCTGACACACTATATATATATATATAAAATATTCAATTTTGAGTCATAATTAATATTTTTGGTCTTATAATATATATAAAATCTGAAAGATGTTTTTTCTCATGTCGAATAATCTGCGATAACACGGACATAAGCATGACGGCAAGTGAAGAAAAAAAAAAACGTGTTAAAAATTAAGAGGATTTTTAGACATGTTCTTCTCGGTCGATGAAAGTTTATCTATATTGAAAAGAATTGCGAGCGGAAACTTACCTGTTCTGAAAGCAGGCTATCTCGATGTTCCTCCTCATCAGTTTCTAGTAGGAAAATGTTAGCGGCATTTGTGATGAAGACTTGTAATACTTTTTGAAGTCCAGCACGGACATCGTAATTCTGTTGTTCCCCTCTGTCGGCCAACTCTTGTATTGCTCCGAGGTACGATGCATTCCGAAGATGTGATTTGTCCTGTAGATCATTGATCAACGCTAAACGTGGAGTAGAAGATGCTGGGGACTCCTACAATCACGACGACGATCGGCATGAATGAGAAGAAAAATAAGAAAAGAAAAACAAATTAAGATTTAGTCATTAGATATGTAAAATAGTAGGGTAGACTACACTCTCAAGACTTGGTAGGGTAACTAGTTCAGCTAAAGGTAAACTGATATAAAAACTGATCAGGTTGGTCTGTCACATGGTACATATCGTGCACCTGTATAGTAATCACTTGCCTGGTGGAGAGCATGGGTCATCATGTTCTCAACATTGAACAATCCACTTGAAATAAACTCATGTGTGGAAAGTGTCCAATAATTCGGACTTTCAACTTCTTCGAGGGACTATATATATATTTATATATATGGGAAATGAAAAGGGAAAAAAACCAAGAGATATTTTTTTTTTATATATTCATCAACGTTTCGTCTTTATTGTAAGACTTCCTCAGGATGATAATTTGAAGAAAAATGTCATACAAGTACATCGAAATTTTGGGTTGACATGATGGATTGATAAGGAAAAGTAGTAGCCGTGGCTACTGTGAGCGCTGGAGGAGAGTCCAGGCTGTAAGAAATCAATAGAAAAGATTTTTCCTGTAAAATAAAATTTGATAAACTAAATGTGTCTATATATATATATATATAACACATTGTTCAATAAGTCCCGGGTCTTACACATAGATGGCGCCACTAATGAAAAGAAAATCTATATGATTTTTATAGAGTACTAACCTTCGAATGGCTTGACATATAAAAATGTGAGCGCAATCCGACTATTAGTTTACAAATTACATTTATTAAAGTGGAGCTACTGTTGCAAATTTTCAAAACAATAAAAATATAGTAATTTCATGTGTTGATAAAGCATTGCTTTCTGATGGGAAAAATACTGTTCAAGCAAAGGAATGGCTTGGTAAGTGTTATTCGGACTCTGTCCTATCGGAAACAATGGTTAAAAGGGGGTTTTATGCTGACTTTAAACACGGTCGTACAGACACAAATGATGCTGAATGCTCAGATCACCCAAATTATCCTGGGAAACATAAAAATAAGTCCACAAATTCATTTTGGTAGATTGTCGTAAATTGAAGTTGCATGAGATAGCAGAGGGATTAAAGATATAAGAAAGCAAGTGTGTATTCACTATCATGCGTGAACATTTGATCAAAAACAATGCGTCAATGATTCAGAGCATTATTTGCAACTGTTTCATTGCAACAAAAGGGAGTTTTTGGAACAAGAATCCACCACTTCACTCCGAAGTCAAATCGGCAGTCAACCAAGTGGACAACAGCAGATGAAAGCCGTTCAAAGATTCAAACATCAGCAGGCAAGGTTTTGGTCTCTGTATTTTGGGATGTGCACAGTATTTTGTTCATCAATTACCTTGAGAAAGGAAGAACCATAAACAGCGAATATTATATCGCATTATTTGTGCGTTTGAAAGAAGAAATAGCAAAATAACGGCCACAAGTGAGAAAGAAAATGTGCTCGTTCACCAAGACAATGCACCGTGTCACAAGTTGATCGCAACGATGACAACAAAACTAGATGAACTGTACTTAAAATTGCTTCTGCACCCACCATATTCTCCAGATCTGGTCCCCAGCAGACCTCAAAAGAATACTCCAGGGAAAGA
This sequence comes from Sepiola atlantica, assembly GCA_963556195.1. Classification (NCBI taxonomy): domain Eukaryota; kingdom Metazoa; phylum Mollusca; class Cephalopoda; order Sepiida; family Sepiolidae; genus Sepiola; species Sepiola atlantica. The sequence goes on from OY744518.1 coordinate 216,793,104, forward strand.
GATTTGGCTCCAATGAAGAAGTGAGATCGGAAACCGAGACGTATTTTGAGGCCAGAGACAAATCGTTCTACGAAAAAGGCATCAAATTGTTGGAATCAGTGTATCACTCTAGAAGGAGACTATGTTGATGAATACAGTCAAATTTTGCCTAAAGGATGTTTTATTAGTTAGGGCTGGGACTCATTAGATATTCAAATTCATTCAATTTCAAAAAATTAATATCCAAAAAAAAACTAATAGTTTAATTCTTTAGAAGTTCGTGGTTTTCTTATCGTAGTTGGACAAATCTATTATAGCAAGGATGATACTAGCACTTACCTATCGATGAATATTTTTTTTGCATAATTCAATATACTTCTAAAAATATGCAAATCAATCAAGTCTAATTTGCATAATCAATCACGGCTATTGTTTAATGCATGATATGGTCATTGAATTAACTACCTGTGGTAAGTTTTTTCAATTATAATAATGGCAAACAATTGTTTATAAAATGTCACTAGTTTCAATCAAAGATGTCTTGCTGAATTTTTAGTGCAACATTTTTTATAGAAATTGAGAGCTAGATACTCTCAGTATGCAAATTTGGCCACAGATTTATACACGATAAATTTTAATTACAATCTTCGCAGTGAGAAGTACGTATGTGCTCACAATTTAGCAACGGTTGCAACTGAAGAGTTAAGTAATCAGAAAATAACAGATTATTTTCAAGTTCAATTTCAAATTTATTTATCAAATATTTGTTTTGGATATTTATGGATGACCACTGCATATAAAAAACGAAATGCTAATAGAATTAAGTCTATATATGAATACAAAAAAGGAAAGTGTCCAAGGAAAAAGAAATTAACGATTCCATCTTGAACAATTTTGGTAATTTTAAATCTCTAGATAAGAAAACAAAGCTACAATCAATTGCCTGTAACAGAAGAAAAAAATGAGAAAACAAAACAAAACAAAAAAAACGTCTGCCAAGAACTGTAATACTTTTTACCAAGTCTACAATAAAAACAGAAATGTTAAAAAAAAGAATTTTCTTTAAGGAAGAAGTGTCGGTAGATTTTTTTTTTTTTTGGCAAAATTAATGTGTTAAAGAATTAGCCATACCATCCAATACAAAAGCATACCATCCATATAAAAGCATACCATCCATATAAATATCATGGAAAAGTTATTTAAAGAAAGACCATTAATAAAAGCATGCAAGCTAAAAAAAAAAAAAATTCAGTTAAGTAAAGGTATTATATTTCTGAATTTTTGAGATGAGGATTGATAATTTGCATAATTTTGGTTATTCGGACTACTATTCTCATCTTGAGCGTTATCATCACAACGTTTCGGCCGATGTAACCTCCAACAGGTGTATCTTTTCGAACTCGGAAATATTTCTGCCGAACTCGGGAATCTGGACGGAATTTTGAACGGAACCCTTTATTTAATTCAGGGGAGTAGCATGCTCTTGTTCCGGGTTCAATCCTCGGTGCGGGCGATACGAAGAATTGCGAATTACTGAAGGCTTCTCCCAGTCATGGCTGACGGAACAAGAGCATGCTACTCCCGTGGATTAAATAAAGGCTTCCGTTCGAAATTCCGTCCAGATTCCCCGAGTTCGACAGAGATACACGTGAACGAAGGCCGGAGGTTACAGCGACCGAAACGTTTTGATGATAACACTCAAGATGAGAAACGTAGTCCTAATAACCAAAATTATGCAAAGTAAAGGAATGTTAGCAGAAGTTAGAACAATGTTATTAAATTGGAATATGAAACATGTTTTGTGTTCAAAATAAGTTCTATCTTCATTGTTTCTTTATATACACATGGGGGGGGGGGGTCAGTGGACAATCACAGAATTTGCAAAAATATTCCACTGACCTCCTTTTCTTCCATGATGGAGTAATCACCCAAACTTTCTAGTTCACCGAACTACTATCTCCATATATTCTACCCAATCCTCTTTTCCTCTACCACCCTCATGTCTATCATCCCTCCTATTCCCTCATCTGAATTTGTCTCTGATATAAAAGGTATCAAATATATCACCTCTATTTCACTCTGAAGAAGTTTCTGTCAACAAAATATTAGTCCACTGATTGTTTCTTTGGATTTTATTCGTTTACTTTTGAAATTTATTGATTTATATACACCCTGTCAGATTTTATTCTTACATCTTATATAACAAAGTTATCTTGTTGGATTTTCAAAGTCAGACTCAAATAGCATTTAAGCTGATAAATCAAACTTTGCTGCTTACCGAACCAATTTTCATTTGTTATTGTTGTCCTGTATTATTGGCAATATAATAACATACTTAGTTACAATTTATTTTTAAAATTAAATAATCTGGCCCAGACGACTGCCAATATGAAACATTTTTAAATAATCACTTAAAAATAAAAATCAGCAAGGAGATAATTCATTTTAAATTCATTTTAAATTGAAGAATGTAATAGGAGTTGTCTATCTTAAGCATAACAATGTGCAAACAAATAAAAACTAAAATGACTTCACTGCATCCCAGGCAGCGCTGGGTAAGGACAGCTAGTATATATATATAGTCTGAAGAAGCTTTAAGTCATTTTAACAAAAAAAAAAAAAGAAAAAAAAAAAAGTAAAATGCAGTTTAAATTCCCAGAGAAACTAACTAAATCCAAGATATTGCAGACTTAACATTCGTTGGAAAATTTATAAAAAATAAAATAAAAAATAATAAGTAAATAAAATTAAAAAAAAAAAAAGTGAAACAAAAACAGGAGACCTAATATATATATATATATATATATAATTTGAAATATTACAAATCAAGACAAGAATAAATGTATGCATCTTTATGGAAAGAAGAGGACAATTCTGGGTGCTTCTGCAGTTTCATAATGACATGTTAGGCCTCTCTTAAAAAAAAATATAGCTAAAGAAATGTATAAACTTTGTTATGTACTTACGTGAAAGCTGAAAAGAAGACTGTACACCAAAGATTACGCAAATTCATCCAGTATTTATTAATGTAAGAATAAAAAACGATTTTATCGCACGGTCGTCAATTTTCTTATATTTTGAGTTTTTCCGAAAGTTATCTCCCTTGCCTAATCAGAAAGCTTAAATGTCTAGCGATACGCAAGATCATGTTTTTTTCTTCTTTTTCTTATAATTTAATAAATACTGGATGATTGTTTTTTTTTTTTTCTGTACAATCTTATTTGTAGCTAACACGTAAGTACATAAAGTTTATACATTTCTTTAAATATTTTAAATGACATTGTGAAACTAGAGAAGCACCCAATTCTGCTAACAGAGTTCTCTCCTCTTAAAAGTATTAAAATAATTGCGATGTCATGTTTGGAAAAGTAAAATGATAGCATGGCAGTGGTATTGCTTGAGGGCCGACACGGGGAGATAGATATGAGACCGATCAACAAATAGTCATCTAAATCAGATTTTTCCTAAATGTTGATAAAATAATGATTTTAAATCTTTGAAGTAAAATTGAAATTTCCGCCTGCACAGTAACTGGACATTTGAGATACCTGCCAGTGTAAACCAAATTAAATTTTAAAATATGCAAGAATATTTTAAAGCAAACATAGCAAGAGACGAGGGAATGAAGAAAACAAGTTCTTACTGCAAAATTCAGGTTTTATAATCGTCGTCTAAACAAGGAAACTCGAGTTTGCTTTGACCCCTAACATTTCAGACCGTTTTGAATAACCATCAGCTCACACTAAAGGGTCGTTTGTGATAACCCTTCTACATAAATGTTATTCTTGTTGCGTATGTCTTTTTAGACTTTCAGGTCAGTTGCAGCAAAGCCAGGCCAGAGTTTCATCATCCAGGTTAATAAGGCCCAGATCGTCATTTGGTGGCCAGTGTTTGGGGCAGATGGTCAGGACGTGTTCCACAGTCTGCAGGTGGTCTCCACAATCGCATTTGGAACCATCCGTAAGGCCCCATCTCTTCATCGACTCACCAAAGCGTCCGACGCATGTCCTCAGGCAATTGTCCACTGCTTTCGCGGCAGGTGCTGGCCAAGGACATCTGTGGGGTCCTTGATATAGTGGTGAAGCCTGGATGGTTCTACTGTCTTCCGCTGTTCCCTCCATCTTGCCTTGACCCAGGAAGCTTTGCTGGTGTCAGTTGGTGTTGTGCGGACCAGTTCCTGGGCTTGCAAGGCGAAGGAGCACTGGGACTTGTGCTGAGATCTTTTCGTGATGATCTTGTGGAGAAGATGGGATTTACTCATCTGTGCCTTCCGGGCGAGGGCCAGCATGGCTCCTTCAATGTCGAACGTCTCATTAAATAAATGTTCAAATGCAATTACTTCCATAATTCAACCTTGCACGATCTACATGTACAATAATTTGGTTTTTTTTTATTAGCAAATCTATATATAAAGTTGCAGTTTCTGTTTGTTTGAAAGATAGACGCCTATAACCATATATATCAGCATATTTGGCTAAGTATTTTTCATTCGATCAAAAGGGATACACCATTATTTGGCTAGGTATATTTCATTCGATCAAAAAGTATATTTCATTCGATCAAAAAGTATATTTCATTCGATCAAAAAGTATATTTCATTCGATCAAAAAGTATATTTCATTCGATCAAAAGGGATACACCATTATTTGGCTAAGTATATTTCATTCGATCAAAAAGTATATTTCATTCGATCAAAAGGGATACACCATTATTTGGCTAGGTATATTTCATTCGATCAAAAGGGATACACCATTATTTGGCTAGGTATATTTCATTCGATCAAAAGGGATACACCATTATTTGGCTAGGTATATTTCATTCGATCAAAAGGGATACAACATTATTTGGCTAGGTATATTTCATTCGATCAAAAGGGATACACCATTATTTGGCTAGGTATATTTCATTCGATCAAAAGGGATACAACATTATTTGGCTAGGTATATTTCATTCGATCAAATGGGAAACACCATTATTTGGCTAGGTATATTTCATTCGATCAAATAGGATACACCATTATTTGGCTAAGTATATTTCATTCGATTAAAAGGGATACAACATTATTTGGCTAAGTATATTTCATTCGATTAAAAGGGATACAACATTATTTGGCTAGGTATATTTCATTCGATCAAAAAGTATATTTCATTCGATCAAAAGGGATACACCATTATTTGGCTAAGTATATTTCATTCGATTAAAAGGGATACAACATTATTTGGCTAGGTATATTTCATTCGATCAAAAAGTATATTTCATTCGATCAAAAGGGATACACCATTATTTGGCTAAGTATATTTCATTCGATTAAAAGGGATACAACATTATTTGGCTAGGTATATTTCATTCGATCAAATGGGAAACACCATTATTTGGCTAAGTATATTTCATTCGATCAAAAAGTATATTTCATTCGATCAAAAAGTATATTTCATACGATCAAAAGGGAGACACTATTATTTGGCTAAGTATATTTCATTCGATCAAAAGGGAGACACTATTATTTGGCTAAGTATATTTCATTCGATCAAAAGGGAGACACTATTATTTGGCTAAGTATATTTCATTCGATCAAAAGGGATACACCATTATTTGGCTAAGTATATTTCATTCGATCAAAAGGGAGACACCATTATTTGGCTAAGTATATTTCATTCGATCAAAAGGGAGACACCATTATTTGGCTAAGTATATTTCATTCGATCAAATGGGAAACACCATTATTTGACTAAGTATATTTCATTCGATCAAAAAGTATATTTCATTCGATCAAAAGGGATACACCATTATTTGGCTAAGTATATTTCATTCGATCAAAAGGGATACACCATTATTTGGCTAAGTATATTTCATTCGATCAAAAGGGATACACCATTATTTGGCTAAGTATATTTCATTCGATCAAAAGGGATACACCATTATTTGGCTAAGTATATTTCATTCGATCAAAAGGGATACACCATTATTTGACTAAGTATATTTCATTCGATCAAAAGGGATACACCATTATTTGACTAAGTATATTTCATTCGATCAAAAGGGATACACCATTATTTGGCTAAGTATATTTCATACGATCAAAAGGGATACACCATTATTTGGCTAAGTATATTTCATTCGATCAAAAGGGATACAACATTATTTGGCTAAGTATATTTCATTCGATCAAAAGGGATACACCATTATTTGGCTAAGTTTATTTCATTCGATCAAAAGGGATACACCATTATTTGACTAAGTATATTTCATTTGATCAAAAGGGATACACCATTATTTGACTAAGTATATTTCATTTGATCAAAAGGGATACACCATTATTTGGCTAAGTATATTTCATACGATCAAAAGGGATACACCATTATTTGGCTAAGTATATTTCATTCGATCAAAAGGGATACAACATTATTTCGCTAAGTATATTTCATTCGATCAAAAGGGATACACCATTATTTGGCTAAGTTTATTTCATTCGATCGAAAGGGATACACCATTATTTGACTAAGTATATTTCATTTGATCAAAAGGGATACACCATTATTTGACTAAGTATATTTCATTTGATCAAAAGGGATACAACATTATTTGGCTAAGTATATTTCATTTGATCAAAAAGTATATTTCATTCGATCAAAAAGTATATTTCATTCGATCAAAAAGTATATTTCATTCGATCAAAAAGTATATTTCATTTGATCAAAAGGGATACAACATTATTTGGCTAAGTATATTTCATTTGATCAAAAAGTATATTTCATTCGATCAAAAAGTATATTTCATTCGATCAAAAAGTATATTTCATTCGATCAAAAAGTATATTTCATTTGATCAAAAGGGATACAACATTATTTTGGGGTCTCAGTTCGGACTTGATATCCACGAAAAAATAAATTAAGTTTTACTTTATTTTATTTATAGCTTGAAAATTATAGTAATTCAAAAATAATAGAAATGCTAAGGAGTTCAGGGCTTGGATAAAGAATGCACAAAGGGCGACATTGACGTATGGCAAAAAATTATAAATTTACAGAAAATTATTTTAATATCAGGTTTCTTATACCCCATCCAATCAATGCTGAACACATCGTCTGGGCAAAACTCCAAAAACAAAAAATGTAAAAAAAAAATAAACATAAAAATGTAATATGGTTCTATGGGCTGGGAGCAGGAAGACATAGGGATCTTCCTTCAATCTCTAGCAACACCAGGTTTCCTACTAGTAATTACTATAAAACTAGTATGTACAATTTTACAAATGATACATTTTTCCTGCATGCAGCCTTTTTTTTTTATTACTTAAGTTTTTGATTAATCTTATCTAATTTTTATAAGAAAAACAAATTGGAAAGTTTAAATTTAGATTCATTTTCTTTTAAAAGAATATATGACACTCAATAATTCCAGGGCCTAATTAATCAAACAACATAAGTTAGTCTTCTTAATGCTTATCGAACAATTCGATGCCTTGTTTGTATCACTTCTTCATTGAAGCGAAATCTCTTTTCCTAGAAAATTCTTTAGCGATCTGCAGCAGTGGACTTCTTTTTTTATGTTTTCCAGGAGAACTGTCAAATTTGGGAGACCTCAGTGTTCAGCATCATTTGTGTCTGTATGATCACATTTAAAGTCAGCACACCACCTCATAACCGTTGTTTCTGATGACTAAGAGTCCAAATGACACATATCAAGCCATTGCCTTGCTTGAACAGTATTTTTTCCCCATCAGAAAGCAATGCTTTAGCAACACAGGAAATTCAGATTATTTTCATGATTTTGAAAATTTGTAACAGTAGTTTCACTTAAAAAACTGTAATTTGTAAACTAATGATTAGATTGGGCTTAAATTTTGCCACGTTCCATTTGAAAATTTGTATTTTATCAAAATCATGTATGAATTTTTTTTTTTTTTTAGTAGTGGCACGATCTATATGTAAGGCTCGAGACTTATTGAGTGACATGTTTATGTTTATATATATATATATATATATAATTTTAATTTTTTTTTTTTTAAATCTTAATTTCACTTGTAACTCTCAGAATGGCAACCACCATATTTGAAAGGTGTGACAGAAATTCTTGAATAAAAGAAATATTTTTCTAAAATATTAAGTTATTGTATCGGATTTCTATTTGTTATTGTTATACCGTGTTATTGGCAATATAATAATGTACTTGGCTAGAATTTATATTTTAAAATTCTTTATTCCGTTCCACATGACTGCTCATATGAAATATTTTTTAAATAATCACTTTGAAATAAGCAAGAGAGATAACTCATATTTTCCTTCAAAAAAATACAATAGGAGTTGTCTACCTTACAACTAAAATGTTATTTCTTTTTCTGTGTATGTTTCAAAAAATGTGCAAACAAATAAACATTAAGAACTTAAATGACTTCACTGTATCCCGGACAACGCCGGGTAGGTACAGTTAGTATGAAAAAAATAAAGCAGCGCTGATTGTTTCGTACTTACCAAATACCAATATTTATAAAACCATTTCTTTTTAAATAGTAATAAAAAAAAAAAGATTTTTTTAAATAAATACATTCGTATTTTAAGAGTGAAAAAACTAACATTGTAATTATATATATTCTTTTTTAAAGCAGTAAAAGAAGAAATAACGAAAAAGGTGAGAAGAATGGAAGACGAAAAAGCCATGCACATGCAACAGCAATTGAAACATGCAGAATTGTTACAAGAGGGGAACAAGAAAGCGTAGTAAATGATTTTCATATTTAAACTGAAATAAACTGACTCAATATAACAGATTGTGTGTGATCATGTTATATATATATATATATATATATATATATATATATATATATATATATATATGAGGATAAAATACATGATATATAAAATGAAATGCAGTGGAGACAGGATGTATGAAAAAGACAAAAGGAAACACAAATTTAACACATTTTTGATTATTTCTGCGTGTGTTTAATTTGTTTTTTCTTTGGTATTTTTCATTATATATATATATATATATATATATATATATTAATAAAATTGAAATATAAGCCATTAGCAATACAAGATTAATTTTTTTATTATTATTTTTTTTTTTTACATTAATCCTATTAATTTCGGAATAAAATTCCATCATCAGGGGTGACCAGTATTGAGTCATTTTTTTTTTTTTCATCAAAAAACAAGAATAAACAAACTTATTTCTTTTATAAACGTATTTAGTGCGATATCTCTGTTGTTGTTGGCGGTTATGATTCAAATTCCAGTGTCGGCACTGCACAAATCTGCTGGGCACCCTACGTGCTGACCTCAAGCAGGCGGGACTAGGACCACTACGTACAGTGAAACAACTTCACTGCCTACGACAACTTGCGCATGACAAGGCCAGGTGGCCTGGAGGACTGATTGCAGCTACGGGATGTCATTTGACTACCGTAGCCGCAGAACACAGTTTTAATAATAAATTATATATAAAATAAAATATGAAACTAAAAGTATACTTTTAGAGGATAGAACATATAGTGAAATAGTTTTAGCTCAATATACGAGATAAAGCAATTATAAAGATAAATGAAAGAAGAGAGATAATATATACAAATGACAAATTTATTTCAACTTCGATTGTTCAATGCAAGGTGTATTCGGTAAAAACATACATACATATATATATATATATATATATATATATATAATTCGGTAGGTTTATTTATGACATAATTAAATTTTTAAATATTATAATCAAGCTCTGCAAATCAACACTTAACAATATATATCCATATGTGCGCGCGTTTCAAAAACATAATTTTTATTATCACTCTTAGATCAGAGTAAAATTTGAAAAACTTATGATTTTCCTCATCAGCATATAGACTTTATATCCACGTAATTGATATATCCAATGGATGTTATCTGAATTGTAATTAATAAAGCTTGTATGCTGATAAACATTTTCAAGCTTTACTCTGATAATAAAATGAGTTTTTTGAAACGCATGTCCATATTGATAAACATTGTTAAGTTATAATATTTAAAAATTTAATTAATTACGTCATAAATTTTATAATCTACCAAATTATAATATGAAAGCTCTGTATAACATAACCTGTTAACCATTGAGCTTATTTTTATCTGCCATATTTAAGTATATCCTAGGAGATTCATGAGATCTAATTTGTTAAAAAATAATTTTCGTATTAATTAATCTCCTGATATCTTGAATTGTTTTGGTTAACTTTTTTTTTATATACATATATATACAGGGTGGCGCAAAAGTCACGCATTAGTTTGAATCAGTAACAACTTTCACATTTAATCAAATTTTCTCCTTATTTTTCAGAATATTACAGATATAAACATTGATAATTTATCATGGAAAAATATAGCACTGAACAACGAACCAAAATTATTGAACTTTACTTCGGAAACCATCGTTGAATATCCTTAATCCAAAGAGCCTATCGTCGGCATTATAATGTCAGACAATCTCCCAGTCAGACCACAATTGATCGTCTTGTGGCCCGATTTCGGCAGCAGGGTTCAGTCAGTGATCTTCCACGATCTGGCAGACCACATTCAGTACGGACAGCGGAAAATGTAGCACTCGTTGAGGATAGCATTGCTGAAAATCCAGACACCTTAACTCGAAGACGAGCCACTCAGATTGGGATGTCCAGAAGGTCACTTCAAAGAATTTTGCATGAATTGCATCTGTTTCTATACAAAATTCAATTGGTACAGGCATTACAACCCACAGATTTGCAATCACGCGTAGCTTATGCTGTTCACGTTCAGCAATTAGCCAGAGAACAAAATGAGTTCATCCATGATAATGAGCGACGAACCCCATTTTCATTTGAACAGGTTCGTAAATAAGCAAAACTGCAGAATATGGGCCATTGAAAATCCAAGAACCGTTCATCAGCGTGAATTGCATCCACTAAAATGTACCGTATGGTGTGGTGTTACCTCGGAAACAGTGATCGGTCCATATTTCTTTGAAAACGAAGATGGTGTCGCGGTGACGATAACTGCACAGCGATATCAACAAATGATTGAAAATTTTTTAAGGCCATCTGTTTAGGACAACCCAGAAATGTGGTTCCATCAAGATGGAGCTACTGCCCACACTGCCCGACAAAGTATGGCGCTCTTAAGGGGATTGTTTGGCGAGCGCTTAATTAGCAGATTTTCTGATTTTAACTGACCTTCACGTTCACCGGATTTAACAGCCCTTTACCTTTGGGGTTATCTTAAGGAAAGAGTATATGTGAACATGCCTACAACGATTCAAGAGCTTAAAAACAATATCAGACATGAAATCCAAGAACTAGAGCCAGTTATTCTAAAGAGTGTAATGGAAAATGCCCTAACTAGAGCCCGTCTTTATGAGGCCGAAAATGGTGGCCATTTAAAGGATATTCTTTTTAAAAACTACTGCAACAAAATTACCAAGTAAATGTATTATTTATCAGAAAAGCCTAGTAAATTACTTGAAATGTTGTAGTTTTTATCACTTAAACAAACCAATGCGCGACTTTTGCACCACCCTGTGTATATATATATATTAATTTTTAAGCCTTTGTCAAAAAAAAAAACCTCCATTTTCTTAAAAACATGTGCACAAGTTTTTTTGTTTTTTTTCAATAAATGTACACACTTGGAACAAATTAATTGAATTCTAACAAGATTTCACATTTCAAGAAGGATGAAGGCTCATCTGAAAATAATCAACGACACATGGAAATGCTTCTTAAATGTCCATCCAACGATGAGCCATAGAAACTAGGACTAATAAACACGGGAGAAAGTTGTGTTGTTATGGATCTCATTATTTTGTTTTTTCTTCAAAATTTATATTTGTACACATCCATCCATCCATCTATCTATGTATAATTATATTTTTTGGAAAACCATATCAATTTGAAAATAAAACCTAGTAAAAAGATTGGTGCTTGTATAATAAAAAGCCGAAAAAAAAGTTTTTCTTGTCTTTTAGTTTTGGAGAGGTAAATAAGGGGCAGGTAACTCTTCACAACAGCTCTAGCTTTCGAACAATATTTTCCTAACCCAAACCCTAACCCTTTTATGTCTAATCGACGTTCTCCTTGCACAGTAGCCACATGTGCAACGCCAATTAAAGCCATCAGTTTTGATTACTGGAAAATCTTGCTTAAAATTCGTTGTAAGAGTTACCTGCCCCTTATTTACCTCTCCAACACTAAAAGACAAGAAAAACTTTTTTTCGGCTTTTTCTTATAGAAGCACCAAAAGATCTTACGTGTAATTTTAAACGATAATTCAGGACAACATCCCATTTTCAAGCAATTGAAGACGGGTTCTTTTTTTGTTATTTTCTCTTCATTTCTCTGTATCTATTTTTTCTGGCCATCCAGTCTGGCATGTGGTAAGAATTCTGCGTTTTGAAAGTTGAATATTTTTCGTTTCATCCGTCGTTGAAAATTTTCTTTACAAAACGGCAGTAAATAAAATGCCAAAACAGATATACAGAAAAAATAGGTATGGCGAAATGGAGACAATTGCTTGAGAAAGAGGTTTTATCCATAAAATATAATTTAAAGATTTCATAATTACAAATTAAAATTTTGTTACTGAATTTTATTTTTTAAATATGTATTGACATGGCTTTCAAACAAAATATAATAATGACAATTTCTGCAATGCCTCTGAGAAACCATAACATTTTATTATATATAGAAATCCCAGGACAGATATTCTGATGGTTGATAATAAAATGAATCCCCCTAACAGAACAGTGTTGCACCACTTTTATATCCTCTAACGAATATTAAAATCAAGCTATATATGCTATTAAATATTATATCTACAATCTTTATTCAAATTTTGATCAAAATCCACTAAATAATTTTGATTCTAGAAAAATATATAAAATTCAAGGCTCAAATTCAAGGGATCTTCAAGTTCAAGGGGTCTTCAAATTCAAGGGGTCTTCAAATTCAAGGGGTCTTAAGAAATTGAAATTCAATGAATCTTGTTTAATTGTTGTCTAACTGTAGATAAATTTTCATGCAAATCAGAAATATTTGAATTTTCAAATGAGAGGTTGTACCCATATTAACCTATCTCTGACCAGGTCTTTATTTATCCATCTTTCTCTCAAGTCCATTTTTATCACTTCCTCCCATGTTTTCCTTCGCCTTCTTCCCCTGTGAACTGAACCTTGCTACCTCAACTGTTCTACATCTACTAACCCAGCAACTCTCATCCATGCTTTTCAACGTGGCCATACCATCGAAGTCTCCTGTTTTGCACGCATCTCCCTATACTGTCTAGATTTAATCTCTCTCTGAGCTCATCAGATCTAAGCCTGTCTTTAAGACTCGCGTTACACATCCATCGTATCATTCTCATATCATTTTTCTCCATGCAACATATCTTTAATCCTCACTGATCAGGTTTCACTTTCATAAATCATCACACTGCATACACATGCTTGACAGTGGTAACGCTCTGCTGGTTAGTAATGGCAGAAGTTCCCATAACTAACTTCATTCCCTCCTAATTCTTGCTATCACACTAGCAACTGCTCCACCCTGTGCTCCACATATATTTTCTCCACATTCGACAGTTGTCTTACACTTCTTGAACACAAACTGGTTGTCCTCTCTCAATCTACCAGTAATTTTTGTGTACCCAATGCCTGCATGTACCACAGATGATCCAGTTGCACCCGACTCCCGTACCACAAATCAAGTACGGGAACTTTCCGCTTTCCGGAAATAACCAGACACAAATACAAAAAAAATAAAACTCGTGTACATAGATGAAATCCTAAAGCATTTTCAAAATAAGATTGCGATAGTATTTTACTTTCAAATTATACAAAAATATCAGCAGTAGACATGAGACGGTAAGGAGAGGGAAGGGGAGATAACCAAAGAAATTTGGAAAAAAAATCAACTTTTGTCTCGGCCAGGTATTTCTATCTGGCTTCATTGTTTTTTTTTTAATTCTTTATCTCACTTCCCCCCCCCTCTGTATCTTCTAATGCCGATTGCTTATATTTGTAATTAGAATCCTATCTCAATTTCATTTTGAGACAGTATTTTGGTAAATAAACACAAAATATCAGCTCTACACGGAGTTTGATTTGGTTTGTATTGGTGCGATTATTATTATTCTCTTTTTCCACTTATATTCTCAACATCGTAACGCTGCCAATACGCATGCGCTATATCAAAGGGACGTAATTCATTCAAACTCAACGCTGTAGTAGCATCAATAAAACTTTTGTAAATAAGAAGTAGACGATAACTGATTTTTTTCTTTCAAATTAATTTAATTACAAAATTTTAGTTAAGAAATTTATTAACAAACATTTGTAAGAAGAAAAAAAGTCTAAAAATAAATCTAAAACTGAATATTTTGTACTTTTACTATAAAAATCTATCATATAAAAAACTTAGATTTCATAGAATTTTAACCTTTTTTAAAAGTTTAATTTCAATAAAGAAAGAAACCATGGAATTTCTACAAGATTCTGTTAGTAATAATACCAACACTATGGAAGTGGCTTTATGTAGTGATTACCGGTACAGACTGTGGGCTCGACACACCGGGTTCGAGTTCTGCCGGGGCTACTGCACTACATACACTCGGGAAAAGTATGACTCCATATACCACCAGCTATTAATTGAGTAATATAGTAGTCAAGGCTTGGTTGCGCAACTAGTCTAGGAGAAGGGAAGGACAATTCCTAAATAACGCTAGTCTTTCTCTGCTTATCAATACTCGCACTAATAATAAAGTTTGCTATTAATTCAGTAATATAGTAGACTAGATTCTCAAGGCTTGGTTGTGCAACTAGTCTAGGAGAAGAAAAGAACAATTCCAAAATAACGCTAGTCTTTCTAGTTGATTTAATTACAAAAGTTTTAGCTAAGAAATTTATTGACCACCATTTGTAGAAAGGTAAAAAGTCGAAAAATAAATCTGAAAATGAACGTTTTTTATATTTACTATAAAAAAAAAAATCAAACTATCATATACAATTAATTATTAATTTCAATGAAGGGAGCAACCATGGAGTTTTTTTTACGGTGTCTTGCTATTTATTATTTTATAATGTAATATTTATAATATAATAATAAGTCACTCCTAAAATCATTTTTTTTTTTTAACTTTGCACAAATAAGAGTAAAAAAAAAAAAAAATTACAATTGCTAATTTTTATTTTTGTTGTTTCCAGGGGTATCTTTGAAAAAAACACAATGCAGAAAGGAAAGAAAAATTTCAACATTAAAAATTTTAATCTTTCATTTTTTTTCTACTTTTCTTAGTGGTCTTAAAATGCATTTGGTGGTGAGGCCCTAATCTGGGAGCTTTGGGGAGCATGGAATTACTCTTTAGTTACTATTACTCCCAGATTTACTCTGACCGGAGGTGGTAATGCCTGTCAGGGCCCAATCTTAGGCACAACACTAACAAACCACAGACACCCTTGGGCAAAGTGTTCGCTCCTACCACCCAAAAAGACAACTTTCCCAGACCTTTCTACTTTTCTGTTCTGCCTACCAGCTACTCAAGACCCCCTCCCCAAGAGTTCTGAATGTGACACAAAACTGCATCCAGTGGTGAGGTCCCAATTTAGAAGCTTTTGGGGAGTGTAAAGTCGCCTCTAAGTTGGCATTACTCCCAGGTCCACTCTTACTCGATGTGGTAGTACCTGTCTGGGCGTCATCTACCATTTACAGATTATTTGCTTCCAAAACCAATTAATCTACAAACCAAACGTATACAAAACATTTGTACGGCTTTGGCATCAAAAAGGCCCAACGCTGGGTAACATGCTGTAAAAATCAACAGTCAACCAATGAAACAGAGAAGAAAAAGAAGTAGAGTTCGCCCTTACTAATCATTACTCTCATGTCCACTCTTACTCGATGTGGTAGTATCTGCAAAAGCCGTCTTCATGGCATAAATAGAATCTATCATTTACAGATTTCCAAATTATACGCCTATAAAACAAATTAATCTATAAACCAATCGTATATAAAATATACGTACGCTTTCGGCATTTAATGATCCAACGACAGCTGACATGCCATAAAATCAAACAACCAACTTTCCTTTCTTTAACACATCAGTGTAACTTTCAGTGAGCTCAGATTATTTTTTTTTAAATATCTCATCTGAAAGCTCCCAACAATGCCCATAAAATCCATTCTTCATACCAGAATCATGAAATCCGCTAATACTATTTTTAAAGTTTTTTTGTTTTTTTTTTTAAACGAGTTACATGCTTGACATGTTCCAGCAAAATTTACCGCATTTTCAGACCCACGTTCTTAGCGTCACTTATTTAAATCTATATTTTATATTCTGTGCTTATACCCTCATTGTCACTGCTGTTTTAGTATTATTAGACTAGGCTGGTATTCAGAAGAGATGGAGACAAATTATAGGTTATTAGGCCAATCTTTATAGCAGTCTGATTTTTATACTGCATAAAAAGATCAAAGATCTTGAATAATACGACTTGGAAATTATGCATCATTCACCATATTCCTTTGACGTTGGACTAACAGATTACTATTCCTTTAGAAGTTTTCAAAACCAGTAGAATGGATTAAGACGTACTTCAAAAGAATAAGTCAAAGAAGTGTCAGATTTTCAATTTTTACTCTCCCACACCCACCCCCAATTTTTTTTTTTTTTTTTTTTTTTTTTTACTCTCCCCCTTCCAAAGATATATTTTTAGTTTAAAAATTTTTTTTAAATCCCCCTCCCAATTTTTTTTTTTTACCCTTCCCCTTCAAAAATTTTTTTTACTCTTCAGCCTTCCCCTCCAAAATTTTTTTTTACTCTCCCCCTTCCAAAGAAATATTTTTAGCTCTAAAGAAAAAAAAAAAAAAAAAAAAAAAAACTCTTCAAAAGAATTTTATGAGCATGGAATTAAACAGTCCTTAAATGGAAATAGGTCATTGAGAAAAATGGGGACTAGATTAACGAATAAATTCATCTCGTATTGAGATTTTTTTTACCTTTTATTGAGACTTGATAGCACAGGACATTTTTTTTACAACTTAGGATTAACAACAACAAAAAATGATAGTGATAACAAACGGTTACCCTCACGATAATTGTCATCAGATTTGTATTTTTATTTATTTTTTTTTTTTCCGAAAAATGATGAGAATTTCTACACTGAAGATTTTGGTAACAATCTAACAATTATGACCTATTGACGAAGAACATTTAAATCGTAAAATTCCAGCTAGTTCTCTGGAACATCACCGAGGTGGTTCATTCCAAACCTAGTGAAAGATCGGCTTATGCTCCTTGCAGATAATCAAACATTAGAAACGCTTTATAGTTGCGTGATAAGAAGAGTAGAAAGTGACTAACTTGGTTTTACTTTCGCCAGTCTCGTAACTCTCGCTTTCCTTATTTTGTCCTTTAGTCCTCACATTCCATGAGCAATGTTTCTGACAAAGGGAGAAGAATTGCCGTTTTCTGGGTTGGAATATATCCATCTAAAACTTATCGTTGGCTAGTTTTTGACCTTGAAGTAGTATTTTTTTTTTTAGCTCCTTATAATATCAAATTGCTTCATTCCTTGTCGAGAGCAATTTACATAAAAAAAAGGGTTTTTTTTTAAATCTCTAAAAAGAACTAAAAATTCATGAGCGCCCAATTCTCCAGGTCTTATTTTGCTGAATTTGTTTTGCTGTTGGGATTCGCTAAGAACAAAGAGTTAAAGATTCCCCCGAACAGTTTACAGGGATTAACGGAAGCAATTACTGATTTTGTAAGGGCAATCCCTGAATGAAATGTGGGAGCAGGTAATAGAGAACTTTGCAGTGAGAGTAAATGCCGACCTGAACAGAAATGGAGTTTGTATTAAACATATAATTTAGAGAAGACCTGGGCATTGTCCGATCTACGGGCCATATCTGTGCTACTCTCGATCTCTGACCGACCCACGTAAAAAAGGTGCAGACAATACAACTACGCTGCATTTCATGTTTTTTTAATGCAAATAATGCTTTTAAAAATGCTAGTTTTATAATCACCACAAAAATTTTACTTTTAAAATTGTTTTGTCTATATTCATTGACTAGCAACACATTTTATTGTACTATTTTAATGTCGAAGTTACTATTTTTAAAAAGAATAATAATCTATAACCGACAGAACAAAGTTAAATATATTAGTTTGACCCTAAATAACTTTCTTACTTTCTCATGGGGTCTCTTTTGAAAATGCTAATTTATTCGTTTATGGCCATTAATTATTTACAATGAAATGAGTTTCGGCATTATTCTCAAAATGTTTTTGACTAAAATCACGATTTGTCATTTTCTGGAGTTAAAACGATACTTAATACATATATTAGGTGTTTTCCGTATTTACAGTAAATGTGGTTTTGGGTTTCGCGGTCAAAATCATCACGCCTCACTACTGTACGTACACACGCTGGGATCCAAACTCACAACTCCAAATCACATCCCCTTCTCTGAAAACACGTCTTTTATCCAAACCAGCACCACCTCATTTGCATATTAATAACAAAATTTCACGTTACTTTGCGCAACCCGTCAGCATATGAGATGAGGCCGTCATTTTCCTTTTCTTTTTTGCCCGTAATCGGATTTTATATGTTACAAAACTCATCTAGAAATTTAAGTTAAGTCCCTTCCAAACTTTTTTTACTTGCCATGAGTAGCGACACAGCATTTTATCACGGTAATATTAAAACTAAAATTCAACATAGCGACTCTCTTTGCTCACCTTGTAAAAAAAAAAAACCGATTATGTAGGGGCAGATAACTTTAGTTACTCTCGGTTTGGAAATATAGAGAAATTCGGTATTTTTTTTAAAAATGCCGCCATGCTGAATTCTAGTGTTAAAATTACCGCAAATACAGTAAACA
>OY744518.1:216816968-216866968 GCA_963556195.1 Sepiola atlantica
TGGGGGCGCGAACCAGAATTTTTCTGAGGTCAAGGATGCTCATTTTATATCCAGAACAATTGCCGCTACATTTCGGCCAAGTTTCAGAGAAATTGAATGGATGGATGAAAAGTTATGGGGCAAAAAATGTCATTTTTTTTTTTTTTTCAAAAATCGGAGAATGTCACTTTCTAACCTGACCAAAGTTACAACTTCATGCAAAATTTCAGAGAAATTAAATGGATGGTTGCGGAGAAAAATCCGGACGGACAGACGGACATGCCTCAAAACATAAGTCCCCCGATTTTATAAATCGGGGGACCAATAAATGTGGAAGTTGGGCTCATTTCTCATACTAATGCTGAGGTCAAAACATCTTATTTCAAGTTAATTCAAGTTTACACAAATGGAGCACCCTATCTATCTTATATACCGTTTATGTAGATGTGATCTCAGTAATAAGATTAACTAATTTGCATAGTGCTGTGTAAAAAGGACATTTTATTAATTAACTAAAGTGTCTGTTATGTGTTTACAACAATGAAATGTTTGTTTAAATGTTTTGTTTCAAGTATTTGAAGTAAAGAACTTTGCGAAGTGATAGCGATCTGGCAGTCATATATATATATATATATATACATACATATATATATATATATATATATATATATATATATATATTAAAATAAACATAGTTTGAGCGCCCGAGTATTGCCCTTGATAAGAAGCCAGCAGGACTTTGAAACAATTGTTGGGCGCTCAAACTATGTTTATTTTAATATAAATAGCTCTAATATATATTGAGCACTTTTGAAAAATAATGGTTTTGTTCATTTTTTGAATATTTGAACTGAATTAATTAATTTATATATATAACTCATCCTCTAAACATTGTTTACATTTTTATTAGCGATGTAACCCTAATCTCCCCAGAGTTATATCAAAGAAGTGAATACAGGGAAATTGTTATGTTTGAATATTGGAATTTATTTCCGACAGTATATGAAGTATTATGCTGCCTTTTTGTTGCCACTAATGTTTGCATGGATAATATCAAGTCCGGTTAGATGGTTTTAGAAAAAGTCATATTGTAAACTTGAACTTGATTTTTCTTTTAGTTTTTGAGCTTTCGACTAACTTTGGTTATCTTCTTGAGAAATTCTGAACGTATGCATACCGTCCGACCGGGTTCTGAACGTATTGCTTCTAAAATGTTTGTTTTAAATTGCTTCTAAAATGCTTAATTGTTTTAAATTGCTTCTAAAATGCTTAATTGTTTTAAATTGCTTCTAAAATGTTTAATTGTTTTAAATTGCTTCTAAAATGTTTAATTGTTTTAAATTGCTTCTAAAATGTTTAATTGTTTTAAATTGCTTCTAAAATGCTTAATGGTTTTAAATTGCTTCTAAAATGCTTTATTGTTTTATATTGCTTCTAAAAATGTGTGTGTTTAAATTGCTTCTAAAATGTGTGTGTTTTAATTGCTTCTAAAATGTTTGTTTTAAATTGCTTCTAAAATGTTTAATTGTTTTAAATTGCTTCTAAAATGCTTAATTGTTTTAAATTGCTTCTAAAATGTTTAATTGTTTTAAATTGCTTCTAAAATGTTTAATTGTTTTAAATTGCTTCTAAAATGTTTAATTGTTTCAAATTGCTTCTAAAATGTGTGTTTTAAATTGCTTCTAAAATGTTTAATTGTTTTAAATTGCTTCTAAAATGCTTAATTGTGTTATGCATACTGATTTGCTAAAAATTTTGGTTCTTTTTATGAAACACCGTCTAATGTTGTGTACATTACTAATGTGCTGGTGTATGGCACTTTGATTGATGACATGTGAGTCTACGCAATCAGTGGGGGGGGAGGGGGGGGTCATCGTCTAGTCAAGATTAAGACATTTTGAGTTCATTCGGAGAAATGTAATTTGTAAGTGAAGCTGAAAACCACAGAGTGGTCTGAAAGTTTTGCTATTCCTATCCTATCATCAAAAGGTGTCGACGTCTTGTTATGCCTACCAAATAAGAGTGGCCCGAAAGTCTTGCTGCCCCCACCCCAAAAAAGCCCCAAAAGAAACAATCACCAAAGAAGCTTTGTACACTATCACACAGGTCATAGCAGCACATCATTTTGTACGACAAAAATGATGCTGCTTATACAAACCTTCTCAATATGTGAAAGTGTCAATGAAAGTGAATAAACTGAATTCCTTACATGTTCTATTACTTTTTATTCTTTTTTTGTTTCTTTTTGTAGGGGTAACAAGAATTTCAGATGCCCTACGAGGCCAGAAAAAATATTTCACAGACGTGACTCGGTTGGGACCCTAATCCCCTTCTTTTACAATGGTGTTCATCTCCGCCGTTACGTTAGATTCAGCAGGTGTTTGGAGAAGATGTGATGGGTGTAACACAAATTAAGGAGTGCTTCAACCGATTCAAAATGGCCGTACATCAGCAGAGAGTGACCAGTGTTCTGGCAGGCTCAAAACTGCTCGGAATGCAGCTGTTGTTGAGAGGGTGCGAAAAAAAGAGATAATGTGGAATGCAACGGCAGAGATGAACACCATTCCAAAAGAAGACTTCCAGAGGTGTTTCCGGCAGTGGATGGATCGGTGGGCTAAGTGTGTGCAAGCATAAGGGGCCTACTTTGAAGGGGATTAGGGTTCCAACCCTGTCACGTATTTGAAATATTTTTTCTGGCCTAAGGTCGGATAACTTTTAGACAGGCCTCGTATATATATATATATATATATATATATATATATATTTAAATGTTGAATTAAATTAAAGATAATTGAATTATCGTTTAATAATAATCTATCGTGATAATATAAAGCTCAATATATTGAATAGAGCAATCAATTCTAGAGATGAAAGATGAGAATAAAAAATTGTAAAGATACAATATTTATTAGAGTATCAAAGTTCAGGGCAAGGAGCTTCATATCCTTAATCCATGGATTTTCAAAGATATGAAGCTCCTTGCTCTGAACTTTTGATGTTCTAATAAATATTGTATCTTTACACTTTTGATGTTCTAATAAATATTGTATCTTTACAATTTTTTATTCCCATCTTTCATCTCTAGAATATATATATATATATATATATATATATAGTAGATTTGTAGAAATGGAATTATTATTTTTACAAACATTAATGTTTGGTGTTTTCTATATAATAAATCTTGTGTTTATATATGATACAATATTAATATAGAGATTAAATTTGGTTAAATATGTCATCAAATAGTTCCCAAAAATGCTTTCTTAATTTCTACTTTTTTTTTTAAAAAACCTTATTCTTGATGTAAAATGTTTTATGCCACTACTTTTCATTAATAAGATCTGGCAGATTGTTCCAAAATTATATCACTATTAGCAAAAACAATTGGTACATAGATGTATACTTAGAAATTTGCTCTGACAGTAAATGTCCAGATCATTGAGAAATATATATATATATATATATATATATATATATATATATATATATATATATATTTTTTAATTTCCACCCCGGACAGAAATTAACCACATCATTCACATTCCTCCCATAAAATTTTTATAAGCTTAATTTATTTCGAAAAGGGTTTGAAAATGTTTGTATAACTGGAGATGACATTGAGACAAGCTGGAAAAACTTGCCAGCTGAACATTCAGCAATTTTAGCAATAATAAAATTAAAGAAAGAGAATTCAAACAAGTTCTAAACAAAACAAAGAAATAGTTTGATACTGCATACAAGAGCTTTGGTGCGTAAAAAAATTTTTATCTTTATTTTTGAAGAGTCAAATAAGAGGAAGATAATTCAAAGTTTTCCCCCACGATTTATCTAAAAATGGATTTTAACGCTCTGAACTTGGAAGATATTTTATATTTAACCAGGACACCGCACTGGGAAATATTTTCGAATGAAATTGCTGCATTTTTCCCCAGTGTAAAACTTTCATTCATTTCAAAAACTTAATTTCCTTTGTTTCATGTTCCCCCCCCCCTTCATTTACATATTTTTCTTTTTTTTTTTTCTTTCTGTGATAATTTATTTCAATAAATCATTTTATTTGTCATTATTACCGAATACCATAAAGCATTGATTGTTTTATTCCTAAATAATTCTTTTACATATATATTTTTATAACTTTATTTTAAGTTAATTAAAATAGTAAAATCCATTTTTAGATAAATCGTAGGGAAAACTGAGTTATCTCCCCTTATTTGACTCTTCAAAAGTAGATGCAAATTTTTTTTTTTTCGTCCCTACAATACAGAAGCATCCGAGCCTTTTCATAAACATTAATAACGTTAATATTGAAATACGCAATTCAAAATATAGCATCAGAAAAAGCTAGCTGGGCAGAAGCTGCCTCCTTTGAACCGTTTACAGGATTTTTAAAGTGGCCTCCTTTCGAGGGTTTATTTTTGTAACATTTTTTTTTTATTTGAGAAGAATAACTAACAACTCGAAGAATAAATGTACGGACGAATAAGGAATTTCTTTCATGGAACTCGAAAATTTGATTTTTACATTTTATCTTGTGAAATGGCGCTGTTATACGTTTCGACTTTTACCTAACTTGGATCAATTAATATTTTCAAGATATATTTCAGAAAATTGGTTTATGTGAAATATTATTTGACTCACGGAACCCGTGGAAATTCCTTGGGTAATTAATAAAAATTACATTTATTTTTTTTTTTTTATCTATATATTTTGGTGGTGGTGGTGGTGGGGGGGGGGAGTATTGTCTTTCACCCACGGCACCCTCATTCGTGAGATTTTTGTATCCCATCAAGATTGCCAGGGAATGCTGACTGGGTTAATACGGGTATTTGACTGAGAACAAGACAGATATTACCCTTTGAACCTTACCAATAAGTTTTTTTTGTGACAACTGAATTCTATTTATGACATTATATTCGATTTTGGAGCATTTCATTTTAAACGGGTAACGTTTAAATTTTTTTAAACTAAGCAACACAATATAATCATCAATTACTTTTTTGCATTTTATTTTTGGCGATCGGATGATCTAATTTTTTTAACAAGGGTATGGAAAGTGATAACATATATACAAATAAAACTAGACATGAATTATCATAGACTAGCAGGACCCCATGAAAATTCCACGGTCGCTTAGATACTGTCTTCTCTTTCTTCTTACTGTAAAGATATGTTAGCTAATGATGTTTGAAATTTCTTCTTTTTTTTTTTAAGTTTTAAGTTTTCTTTTTTAATTTCAAAATTTCAAATTG
The DNA here is from genome assembly GCA_963556195.1 of Sepiola atlantica. Lineage (NCBI taxonomy): Eukaryota > Metazoa > Mollusca > Cephalopoda > Sepiida > Sepiolidae > Sepiola > Sepiola atlantica. The sequence goes on from OY744518.1 coordinate 216,822,200, forward strand.
TTTCGAGGGTTTTTCTTTTTTATTATAAAAGTAATTGTCCGCTGAATATCTCTTGTATAATTCTGGTTACTCGGACTACATCTCTTGAGTGTTATCAGCACGTTTCGTCCGCTGTAACCTACGGCCTTCTTCAGGTGTATCTCGACAGAAATATTCCCGAGTTCGAAGAGATACACTTGAAGAAGGCCGGAGGTTACAGCGGCCGAAACGATGTGATGATAACACTCAAGATGAGAAATCTAGTCCGAATAATCAAAATTATACAAATTATCAATCCTCATCTCAAAAATTCAGAAATGATTATCTCTTGCATAAAGAAAACTAATGTCACTTTTTTTTAGCCGGCAACAACGGAATTCTGTTTATGACATCTTGTTCGATTTTGGAACAATTCATTTTGAAATGGATAAAATCTTAATTTTTGACACCAAGCAACATCAGAAAATCAAGAATTGCTTTTTTGTATTTTATTTTTACAATCAGACTGTCTCATTTTTTAAATGGGTGTGGAAGTTGATAAGTATATTATTATAGTGATTTTGATTAACTTATGGTTAAGGGAATTCTTTCGGGAAGGGGAAGGTCTTTTTATTTTTAATGCTAATAGGTATTACATATCCAGGTTTTCATATTGTTTGAGAGCATAGATGTTTTCTAAATAAGGCCATTGTAGTTTAATCAATTTTTTCCTATGTTAGTATTTTGTATAATAAATAAAGTTTTGCCGTAAAATGTTTTTGAGAAAATTAATAAAATTAAGTAGAACAGAAGTAATGTTAGATGATTTTATTATATATATATATATATATATATATTAAAATGATACTTCAAAGATATAAATAATATCTAATATCTTTAAAAGCTCAATATATTGGATAGATAATTAATAATTTTATAAAATAACTTTCTTTAAAAACTTTTTGACTTGGATGAATTGTAAAGATTTAACATCAAATCAGCCCGTACCTTGATGGGGTATGTTAACATAAAAGTGTGTTTTTTGCCGTTATATTTTATGTTTTATACATTTTTATATATTTTCAAAGCAAATTTTTTTTACTCGCAGTGATGTCATTGCGGTAATAGTCTTCTGAAGGGAAGATTTTCTTTGAAAATCCATGGATTAAGCACTTTACAGTACTTTTTGCTTAAACTTTGATATGTAATAAAGTTTGATTAATTTCTCATTTTATTCTTTCATTTAATCCATTATTTATATATATATATATATATATATATATATATATATACAAACAAAAATAAATGATTAATCATCTTATATATATATTAAAAAATTTCATTAACAATGTTTCCTTTGACAAAAAAATAAATAAATAAATAAACATCGAATTGATAACAGTTGTTTTGCTATGATTCGTTATTATCGTCTGCCAGTCTTCAATTTAGCGTTTGACAGTTTTCGCCTCGTCAACTCTCGGGCACTTCCAAAACCTGCCTGAACGTTGAAGACGCAAAGTCACAGAAACAGGGTGCGTACCCTATAAGAGTACCGAGATTTTACATACAGCGTCTGATATTGCCAAATGGCCATTTATTAAGTACTGCCCATGCTCAAAATCGATAACAAATTAATTGTAGACGCAGCTGGATACAATTCTGTTTATGACATCGTGTTCGATTTTGGAACAATTCATTTTGAAATGGATAAAATCTTAATTTTTGACACCTAGCAACATCAGAAAAATCAAGAATTGCTTTTTTGTATTTTATTTTGTCGATCACATTTTTTTAAATGGGTGTGGAAGTTGATAAATATATTATTATTATAGTGGTTTTGATTAACTTATGGTTACGGGAATTCTTTCGGGAAGGGGAAGGTCTTTGTATTTTTGATGCTAATGGGTTCTCTCCCTAAATTGATTCCGCTCGTAAAATGAATAGAAAGGAAAAGAAAGAATTAAACTTTTTACCGTAGCCGAAGCCGTTTCAGAGCGGACAAGAATTGAGATCGTTTTATTGTTTTAGCAATCAATAAGTTGATAGATGCAGCTTATCTTGCGATCGTGTTTCTACGTAACCATCTTTAATCGGACCTTTTTTTTTTCACGTGTCTAATTCTTTTCAAACTTTATGATATAGAGTGATAGTAACTTTAAAAGTTTTTTTTTATTAGTTTACTGTTACACAATTTTAGGGGATTTGGGTAATTAAATCAAAGATTTGTTGGTAAGTAGTTCTTATAACCTACCCACATACGAGGCCTGTCTAAAACGTATCCGACCTTAGGCCAGAAAAAATATTTCAAATACGTGATGGGGTTGGAACCCCTTCAAAGTTCCCACCATTTTTTTTTTTTTTTAATATATATTTCTAAAAACGTTGTAGAGATCCTATTGTTTTATTGACATCTCAGGTGGCACAGTGAACCATTGGAGAAGGAAGGAGGGGGGGGTATATAAGAGAAACTGAAGAGCGATTAAAAGGATAAACACGTAACCATTGAGAAGAGAAGATATGAAAGTCATTTTCATTAAGACAATACACATGCATAGAAAGAGACAATAATGGAAGAACACGTGCATAATATTGGCTTGATTACGACAAGTAGAAAACATGCAAGGAAATTAAATAATCAGAAAAAAAAAAAAAAAAGATGTCAGAAAAATTAAATTAAGGATGTTAAAAAAAAATTTAAAAAAAAAAATTTTTTTTTTAAATTGATTAAAAAAAAAAAAATAATTATTTTCAATAAAATGTGACATCAAGATTTTAATCCAGAAAATTCTAGATTTAGTCCTGGGTCTGAGTATGTATCTATATCTATATATATATAATTGGGTCTTGGGTAAGACCTTACAGCATATTTGGTGGTGAGGCCCTAATTTGAGAGCTCTGGGGAGTGTGAAATTTCCTCGTAGTCCCAGGTCCACTTTGACCGGAGTGGTAGTACATGCTAGAGTCACATCTCCCGGACACAACGTTAAATTGCCTCGGACACCATTGGGTAATGTGTTCGCCTCTATCCTACACAAATCAGTTTTCCCCAGACCGTACTACGTTTTTCTGCCTACCCTATTTCCAAACCCTATCAATAACTTAATCATGCCCTGGGTACAACACAAAATTGCATCCAATGGTGAGGCCCAGATTCGGGACTTTGGGAGGTCATCCCTCAGTTACCACTACTCTCAGGTCCACTCTAACCTAGGGTGATAGTACTTGCCAGGGACCCATCTATGGGTTAAATAAAAACTTTCACTTACAGATTGAATGTTATTTAATTATTACGAATTTATTTTGATGTAAAATTAAAACATCTCTATAATTCATTAGAGGTCGAAACATTTTTAGTGTTCATTTCCGCTGTCACGTTAGATTCAGCAGGTGTTTGGAGATGTGATGGGCGTAACACAAATTAAGGAGTGGTTTAACCGATTCAAAAATGGCCGTACATCAGTGGGGAGTGACCAGCGTTCTGGCAGGCCCCAAACTGCTCGGAGTGCAGCTGTTGTTGAGAGGGTGCGAAAAAAAGAGATAATGCGGAACGCGACGGCGGAGATGAACACCATTCCGAAAGAAGACTTCCAGGGGTATTTCCGGCAGTGGATGGATCGGTGGGCTAAATGTGTGCAAGCACAAGGAGCCTACTTTGAAGGGGTTCCAACCCCATCACGTATTTGAAATATTTTTTCTGGCCTAAGGTCGGATACGTTTTAGACAGGCCTCGTATGTGGGTAGGTTATAAGAACTACTTACCAACAAATCTTTGATTTAATAATAGATTAAAATGATCTTATCCTTCCAATTTAGATTTTCACAGTAGACTGAAAACTGAGACATCAGTGTTGCTAATATATATCAGACAGTAGGTGCAATATTTGAAAGACACTTCAATCTTTGTAACGAACTATAACTGAAACATACAGATGTTTCTGAAATCTGGCTAATTATCCTTCTGGTCCTAAAAAAGGACCACGGGTTAAGATTCTGTTATATTGTCATATCTAATATTGTCATATTAGGTTGGAATGAAAGTCCTGCTTTTCTTAAAGTAAACTTCTAGTTATATTTAAACAGGTCATAATAGGTCTAACTTTTCAATTATGTTTGAAATCTGCCAAAAATCAATATATTTAATTTTCTTTCCGGTTTTGTTAATTTTATCTTAATTGAAACTGTTTTATTGGCCCCTTTTTTTCATTCCAAGCAAAGAACACATTCTTTATGTCGGTCTTTAAGGATTTCAAAAAACTGGTGATGAGGCATAGTTACTAAAAGAACATGCAAAACAGTTTTCATGTACAGCTGACAGAATGAAACGAGACAATGGTGCCCAAGATGGTTGGATCCTGATGCATTGGAAGCTGCTGCGAGGTCATCGTTAATTGAAAAAGGTGAACAAAGTAACTTAGCAATCACTTGGTTGAGCTAACAAGTCCCGTGAAATCTATTTAGTTTTTCTTCTTTTTTATAGTGCGAACGGGCATCAACTAGTATCGTTTTGCTAAATTTTGTTCGGTCTTATGCTAAACACACTCAACTACGGTCAGTGATTGGCTAGCAAAACAACTCATTTGCATAGTCAAGTAAGTCTTGTCGCTGGCTCACATTCAAGCGTTCGAGCCGACTTCGCTTGTTTTGAGGAAGCCATCGTCCATTCACGTTTAGTTACAACCAACAAGGTGATGACATGTCGTTCAAAGACGATGGTGATCTTGACTGAATGCAGTAGGCAATTCGTTTTGTCTATCAGCTCCACTGCACAAAAAGATCAAACATCTAAAACAACCACCATATTCTTCAGACCTCACACCAACAGATTATCATCTATATATAAGTTTGGAAAAAAAAAAAAAAAAAAAAAAAAAATCAGGTGAACTTTGGAATAAAGTTATCTATACGGTGGTTCTACATTCCCCAAAGCTTCTAAACTTGAGCCTCACCATCGGATGCAGTTTAATGTCATTTCTATGACATATTAGCTATTTTAAAGAATAGTATCATTTAAGAGATATTGTATTTGGAAATAACACAAGTTAGGATCAGTATAAAACATTGTTTTCAAAATTACACTCAAATATTCAAATTATTTTTTTAATTATTTTTTAAAATTAAAAGGAAATATTCATCTCCAACATAATGTTAGCAAAATATTAGAAATTTATTTATATATATATATATATATATATATATTTTTTTTTTTTTTTTTTTTTTTTTAAATCAAAAAATGTTAATTTGAATATTACATTAAAGAACATTTTTTATTAAAATGTGATTATCAAAATTGAAAAAAAATGTACCTTTTTAAATACCAAATTTAAATTAATTATGTTAATAAATTTAAAAAATTTTGTTTAAAGAAAAAAAAAAAAAATCCACACTGGTAAAAAAAATGTTTTGATAATTATAATAAAAATAATTAAAAGATCTATATATTTTTTTAAATACAGAATAAAATAAAATAATCCTGTGTTTAATAATAGCAACAGCAGGAGCGGCAGCCATTTGAAGATAGTTTAGCCGACAGTTTGCGAAAAGCATCTCAGAAACAAACCATCATTTGGCAATATAGACAAGGGATACCTGCCTGAAACCAATCCTTGTAAACAAAAATCACCCTCTTCATTGCTGCGGCGTGATTTAGTGAAAAGAGCAAAGCCTGAAAAGAAAAGAAATTTCAGTATTTTTTTTGTCACAAAAAATTTTTTATTTGAACTTGAAATAAAAAAAAAATTTTTTTAAGTAAATGATATACATCTCAAATATTGTCACAAATAAAAAAAAATTTTTGAACTAGAAATATAAAAACAAAAAACAAAAGTAAATGATGTACATCTGAAATATTGTCAGCAATAATATTTTTTTGAACTTGAAATAACAAAAAATTAAAAAAAATTTTTTTTTTCAAGTTCAAATAAATTTTTTTTTGAACTTGAAATAAAAAAACAAAAACAAAACAAAAAGTAAATGATGTACATCTCAAATATTGTCCCAAAATTTTTTTGAACTTGAAATAAAAAAAAAAATTTTTTATTTTTTATTTATTTTTTTATTTCAAGTTCAAATAAATTTTTTTGAACTTGAAATAAAAAAAAACCCCAAAAAACAAAAGTAAATGATGTACATCTCAAATATTGTCCCAAAATTTTTTTTAACTTGAAATAAAAAAAAACCCAAAAAAAACAAAAGTAAATGATGTACATCTCAAATATTGCGTAACAGTTACTTTATAAATATAATAAGCTTGAGAGAAATGATGTAGCAGACTTAAACAATGCCATTGACTCCCTAACCTGTGACAAAGCTCCCGGAAAAGATGACTTCCCACGTGAAATCATCAACGTGTGAAAAATGACAGCGTTGTTGCACCAACTGTTGCAACAATGCTGCGAAGACAAAATCGAGATGCGTGACACAAACATCATCACTCTGTACAAGAATAAGGGTGACCGTGGCAAACTTTATCAGGTAAACATCCCAAGCCTGTTCGCCTAACAACTCTGGTAGGTTTTCCATGTCAGGTAAAAGGATATTCTATAAGGCGAGCTCGCAACCAGCATGAATACCTGTCCTACGCTACAAGGATGTCTGCAAGCAAGACGTGAAAGCAGGTGGCATTGATCCAGCAGGCTGGGAGTCCGTGGCTGAATACAGCAGGCGCTTGAGGTGCCGTGAAGGCATGCTTCAAGAGGAGTGAGGAGAGGAAAGGCCAACAGTGGAAGGAAAGGAAAGAGCATAGGCGGCAGAGGCCTGCAACAGAACTCTCAGAACCAGACACCACATCTGTGACGATTGCAACAGAGCCTGCCGATCCAGGGTTCAGACTAATCTGAGGTGCAGAACTCCATTGTCTCCTGAGATGGAACAATGCCAATAATTACTGCATGGAGTATTGTTGCCACATCTGGGCTGGTGCATCATCTACTAGTCTCTCCCTCCTTGACAAGGTCCAAAAAAGACTCACTAACCTAATAGGTCCCTCACTGTCAACCAAGCTCCAATCCCTGTCCCATCGCCACAATGTAGCTTCCTTATGCTTGTTCTACAAATACTTCAATGGATTATGCTCCGATGAACTGGCTACTCTGGTGCCCCCCCCCTCGACGTAAATTCACTAGACCAACTCGACAGTCGGCTAAATCCTATCCATTCACTGTGGAGGTCCCCAGATGCCGGAGAGCTTTCTACTCAAATAGCTTCTTTCCTCGTGCTGCTGGCCTCTGGAACTCCCTCCCTGCCCCATTTCCCCGACAGTACTGACATGCAGAAATTTAAAATTAATGTAAACAGATATCTCGCTGCACAAATCCCAGTTTAGGTTGACCCCCACAACCTTCTCCCCTTTTCTTTCTTCTCAGTAGCCCCTTACGTCTACAGTGGCGGCCTGCCTTGTTTGGGGTGAACTACGTTAAAAAAAAAAAATTACTGTCAGTAGTATTAGTATAAAAGGTAATAGTAGTATCATAATTTCGACTAAGGGTTCTTCATGCAAAATTTGGTGGAATTCTGACCAATTGTTTTGGAAGCTATAAGTGTTTGTTTTTAGTAGTAGCTAACACCCTAATGCTGTCACATATTAAATCTACATGGTAGTAGGGAAGGGGTCTTGTATGCTAGGAAATACACAAAGTTGAAGAAACTGATACGTTAGATATCGTCATATTCGATTTAACGTCCATTTTACATGCTGGCATGTGCTGGACAGCTTTTAGAAACTGACTTCCAAACTAACCTATCTCTGACCAGGTCTTTATTCATCCCTCTTTTTCTCACACCTATCCTTAACACTCTCCCCCCTCCCATGTTTTTCTTGGCTTTCCCCTGTCAAATGAAGCTGCTACCTCAACTGTTCTACAACTACTAACCCACGTAATCTAATCAATTCTTTGAAGTGACCATACCAACAAAGTCTCCTGTTTTGAACGCATCTCCCTATACTGTCCAGATTTAATCTTCCTCCGAGGTCATCAGACCTAAGTCTGTCATTAAGATTCACACGACACATCCATCGACTTATTCTCATATCATCTCTCATGTACCACATGTTCTCAACCCTGACTGGCCGCGTAAAAGTATTTAAATTAAAATAAAGAAAAAAGAAAAAAAAGAAACAAGTGTCCATACCTGTCTGAATGTTTCATGAACAACATTGACATTTTCCCGTGTCGAAAACAAAACAGATTTGACGATTTCATATTCTGAAAGACTGTGGTCTTCGCTACATATACTGGAATTAGCTGAGGTTTCTGTACACTGGGAGGTCGTCGATAGGGTGCCGGCTGCACTAGGCGGTACCAACTGGTCACTGTCTCCCTTCGGTTCATTCACATCACATGACTCATCAGACTGATGGCTTTGTTCCGTTAGGAGCGAACAAGACAAACCCCTAAAAATACATAAACAAAAAAATTAGTCCTTCCTTTCCTTTTTTTTTTTTAATTCAATTTTATAAAAGTTTCAAAAAGATAAAATTGCAAAATTCTACAATAATTGTTTGCTTTTTAAAAAATTTTTTTTGATGAAACAAAAGTCTTCTGCCTCCCTTTCCATCGTGAATTGTTTGAACTATGGCAAAATTAGCATTTTCGGAGAAGGGGAAGTAAGGCAAAATAACACGGAAGAGGAAGAGAGAAAAAACAGGAGGAGAAAAAAGATAAAGAAACAGAAAAGAAATAAAATCAAGTCAAGAAAAAAATCAGATTTATTTAAAAACTAAATAAATAAAATCAGATTTAAACAGAAATCCCGCTTTTTTAATTTAAAAAAAAGTTTTGTTTTTTTAAATTCAAAAAGCTAATATCTCACATCCCTGATGAATTATTAACTTTTTATATTAAAAATATCACCTACGACTTAAAACTGAAGCAGAAACAAAATGCGGAAATAACTCCTTTCAATCTTTTTACCCCCGACGAAAATTCGATACCAAAAGAAAAACACAAAAAAACAATATATACAAGAATTGAAAACAGAAAAAATGAAGTGAAACGAATTGTAAAACAAGAAAATGGACCTCCTCATTTTCTCTCATGTCTTGTGTTAAATTTTTGTCGGGGGGGGGGGGGGGGGGGGGGGCAGATACAAAAGAGTTATCACCAGCAGAGACAAAATCTCTGCTGGTTTCCAATAAATTTGTAATCAAAAATTTAAAAATCGTACCTTAATTCCAGACCTGAAAGAGGCCAGGCAAGGCTAAAATAAAATTATTGTCTGGTATGTGTTAAGTTTTGTTATCCGTCGCACTGAAGAGCTGTGATACAGCGAAACATTTGTATGTGGATGACTATATAAAAAGCTCCCTTCCTGGGTAGAGCTTATTTGTAAGGATATCGCCAACTGCCATTAGCTTTAAGGCATAGCTCATTAGGTAAAACTAATTCGAGCTTCCGGCACTTGACAATGTTTACATTGAGATATGACTTACATTCAGTCAATGTCATATGATAGCGCAGGGGGTAGAGGCGCTGACTGTCAGCTCGACGGTTGAGTTTCAATCCCGGCTTGATGCACTAACTAGTCTAGCCGCACTGAAAAGCTGTGATACAGCAAAATAATCTGTATGTGGATGACTATTATATTATATATATAATATATATATATATGAGAGAGAGAGAGAAAGGGAGTAAGAAAATGAGAATTTAACACTATTACGATGCATTTTAATAACTCACTTTGACATTGCTGCCTCCGGTCGTTTGGCAGAGCTGACAAATGTCGAAAGCCAACGAACAAAAGAATCTTGACATTCAGAAATACTGGTTGGTACATCTTGTGCTTTGAGTTCCTGCATTTTCCTGGTCTTTGGTAATTCTTTAAAAAAAAAAAAATTTTTTAAATTTGAATTATCAAAATGAAAAAACCTTAACAGCTAAACATATGCCCGTCTTATACGAAATAGAAAATAAAACTTGAATTTTTATTTTAACTTATTGATAAATAAATAAATATATATATAATGATATAAAAATTGACATATTTTATGAGTCCTCAGAAGGCTTAGATCATAAATATTACGTCAGATTGTTACAACTTAATTAAGTATTAATATTTGCTTTTTAGTAAAATTTACCATTAAACGCTAAAGTAAAACGTTAAAGTAAAATTTAAATAATCAATTCAGTTACAATGTATTTGTTTACTACTATAAAAATGATTACTTTCTACACTGATATTTTATGTTGTTATTCCCCAAAATGAAAATCTCCAAAATGTGCCTCCCAGTGTTAGAAATTGGCCGTATGAAAATTTTAGTTTCACTGGGCTCCTATCCACACTTTGGTTTTCAGTTCGTATTATTTTTTAGCCTTTTTTTTAGCTTTTTTTTTTTTTTAAGCCATTAATTCTCTTGTGTGATTTTGGTAGGAAATGCATTTGTTTGAGAGTCATCTAGGCAGATATATTTTCTAAGAAAAGAGATAAAAAATATTTGATCATGGTTGCTATGTTAAGAAGTTAACTGTCGAAGATGAAACATATGAATGATAGAAGGTTGTATTTCAATAGTTAACTCTTTAAATACGAGAATGGTTGAGTCACAAATTGATCAACTTCATATTTTAATAGTGGCATAATTCGTGAAAATCTAATTGAATTATAATTAAAATATGAAGTTGATCAATTTGTGACTCAACCATTCCCGTATTTAAGGAGTTAACTGTTGAAATACAACCTTCTATCATTCATATATTTCATCTTCGACAGTTAACTTCTTAACATAATGAATATGATCAAATATTTTAATCTTAGAAAATATATCTGCCTAGATGACTCTCAAACTGACTAAAACAAATGCATTTCTTACCAACATTTTAAAAAAATATTTTATTGCTAAAATTTGAACAAATAAATTTCAGGGATTTATTATTACAGATTCTAAGTAATAGTTTCTGTTTACTTGCCTCCCCAAGACAAGATCCAGCTCCACCAAACGGGGCACCCTAGATTAGGACAAAACGTCAAAATTGCCTCAGTCTAGAAGGATTTCTTCTTCACTGACCAAGGACAGAACAGTTGAAGTGCAGTATCAGAACAGGTACTGCACTTTGCTCCTACCCAAAATGGCAAGAAAATATTCTAAATAAATGTTTATATACTTTGTTCCATCTTTTCTCGTACAAATGTTGACAAAAATTAATTTTATTCAAATCTAAATGACTTTTATGACCAAGTTTCCTTGGATATGCTCGTTTGGTAATAATAACACGAAATTGGACAGTTTCGATTTAACAAAAAAAATTGTTTCGTTTTTTTCAGTATATAAGAAAACTCCCCCAAAATGATGTTTTTTTGTTTTTTTTCAGTAAAACCGCCTCTCTCTACTCAGTGCCGCTACTCACTCCAGTTTTTTTTTTTGTATGGAAATCGCTCCAGACAAGGCATGAAGCCACTTGATAAAAAAAAAATACTACTTCAATGTCAAAAACTAGACAACGATAAGTGTTAGATGGATAGATTCCAACACAGAAAACAGCAATAATTCCCCCTTCGTCAGAAACATCGCACATGGAATGTGAGAACTAAAGGACAAAATAAGGGAAGCGAGAGTTACAAGACTGCCGAAAGTAAACACAGGTTCCACTATATACAATAATCGGCTCAGGATTTAGATATTTTATTCAGACATTTTTCACCCAAGAGCCTGGTTTTCTTCCCTCACATACGAGGAAAAATAACCAATCAGTCTTCAAAAGTCTTTTAAAAAGTTTTCTTGCGTTTAGTCAGTCAAAATATTTCATTCAGTTTGCTAGCATAACTACCGACTCACACACATTAGGCTGGGTGTGATAAACGCACTCACACACATTAGGCTGGGTGTGATAAACGCACTCACACGCATTAGGCTGGGTGTGATAAACGCACTCACACGCATTAGGCTGGGTGTGATAAACGCACTCACACGCATTAGGCTGGGTGTGATAAACGCACTCACACGCATTAGGCTGGGTGTGATAAACGCACTCACACGCATTAGGCTGAGTGTGATAAACGCACTCACACGCATTAGGCTGGGTGTGATAAACGCACTCACACACATTAGGTGTGATAAACGCACTCACACAATTAGGCTGGGTGTGATAAATGCACTCACACACATTAGGTGTGATAAACGCACTCACACATTATGTGGGAGAAAGCAACTATCACTAACAGGCTGTTGTCATAACACCACACACACGGATTGAAACACGTATACAGCCGTCACCTCTCTTTCAGCAGACCTCCTCCGACAAGATGTTTCCTCCCGTTCAACACATTTGTATCCATTACAACCAGAGTGAGAATTGGTGAGACGATATTTGGTTTACTTACCTAAGGGAGGATCATATATGCTTCTGTTCATATCAAATTCGGGAAGCAACCATTTTAAGTAAGAACTTTTGAACTTATCAAATAAAAATACAAAACTTGTCTCTCTCATACTCTTGTTTAGCCATTCCACTTTAATAACCTGAAAAGAGAGAAGTTAGTCGAAATTAGTTCTGTGAAAAAACACATTTACAACAATTGGTTTTTAGTTACAGAAACACAAGTAGATTTTAATACGTCTATTTACACACGAAGGCAATTTTTTCATCAAACGTTGCAGGATGACATCATAATGGACATGGCGTTGCCTCGGACGATAACTAGGCAAAGGTGCTGGAACATAGTTCCTACAAGTGCCTATCATCTATCCAATGTCACGTATATATTCGATTATGTGATTTGGGAGGTGGTTTTAACGACACGTATATAAAGCTAACTATCATATGTTCTTTATTATATTGCGGCAAATGGAAAGATCGAACAGTTAGAAATATTATTTCAAGGAAGTCAAACATTGTTTTAAAGATATATAATGTCCTAAGGCCTCATATAGAATATTGCCCTTAGGCATCGTCTCCATTTTCTTCCTCTATTCTTTTAACGTCAACTTTCCCCCCTTGTTCAGGGGTCAAACGTTTTCTGATATTACGCAAACACACTCTCCAGTTTTCATGGTTCAGCGAGTCAACTGTCTCCAAATCCCACTCTGTGCGGTCTTGTCTAACCACTTGCTTCCAAGTTTTCCTTGGACGGCCAACATTCCTGCAATTTAAGACATCCATGTTTCTGCAACGGTTTATCCTCTGATGTGATGGGTTGGGTTTGGTCAGATTTCACATTGCAGATCCATCTAATCATGGATCGGTCACTGCGCTGCAGTCGGGTGAGAGCGGGCTGGGTGAGGACTCAGCACTCACTGTCATATATCATGACACTCCGACACAGCTGTTACACAATTTAACCCGGATGTAGAGAGAGCCAGGTCGCAATGTTATCAACGACAACAGCTCACAAAATTTCACCCAAGCTGCCTTCACCCTTGTGGCCGTACTGAGTTGATATTCACCACTTGCACTCAGCATATCATCTCCTAGATAGCAGAAAGCGTCTATTACCTCCAGGGTATTGTCATTTAGTACCATCTCTTTGTAGGACGACCATTAATAGGATGCGCCTGTCCCATGCATCTCCTCCACTTGAACTTGGATATAACGCCTTTAACAATCGGCGTTCGTTCGTCCATATCTATGGTATCTTTACAGAAGTGTCACAATATCACTGGTAATAATCAGTTCTAAACAATGTTATTAATCATAAGACGTGGACAATTCTGATAGTAATTCGGGAAGTCTTAAATTTTATCTTTCTAGATGTGCAATATTACGACTTATTACGATAGACAATATTTTGGGTTGTTGCCGTTTACTCATATTGCAATTTTCCTACTGGTGTTTTAATTATTGGTTTCCATATTGTATTCAGTGATTTGTTGAAAATAAAAAATTAGAGTATTAAGTTGGCATTAATATGTCAGTCTGCACTTCTGCAGTTGAAATAGCAACATTTCATGTTTGCATATTCAAACATGGGTGCTTGTGCATATCAACCCTGACATTGAAATATTTAAAGAATGTATAAACTTTATTATGTACTTACGTGTTAGCTGAAAATAAAATTGTGCAGAAAAAATTACGCAAATTCATCCAGTATTTATTAAATTATAAGAAAAAGAAAAAAAATGATTTTACGTACATTTTGCCATTTTTGTAAACAATGGAGACCCCAAACCCGAAATCGTGAAAATGAGTTATCGTCCTTGACCACTGGAAAATCGAAGATACAAAATGGTGGAAATATCTACCGAGTGATAAAATCGTTTTTTTATTTATAATTAAATAAATACTGGATGAATTTGCATAATTTTTGGTGTACAGTCTTTTTTCATCTACCACGTAAGTACATAACAAAGTTTATACATTTCTTTAGCTATTTTATTTTTAAGAGCGGTCTAACATGTCAGGGTTGATATGCAGAAGCACCCAAACATGTCCCTTGTCCACCTTGTTAAATAGATGTGTCTCCCTGAAACTTTCACATGTTCCCTAGCTTGTAAAAACATTTTGCCACCAACAATGATGTCATTAAAGCCATGGAGAAGTTTGTATAGTCAGAAGCTGAAGAGTTCTTTTTCCACTGGGATAAAGGTTGGTTGGGCATGTCGACCGTCGTGGGGGTCATTTTATGGCAAAATCGTACACGATTTAGGGTCGCACTAAGGAGTAATGGTGCTTGTACAGAGAAGCGCCCATATTGAATTATCAATACCACAAAAAAAAAAAAAACAGTATTATATACTTACGCAGCAGATTTAAATAAGTATCCTCACCAAAAAGTAGGAAAAATGATCAAGTAGAATTTTAATTAAAAATAAAAATCAGTTTCATCGTATTTTGATGAATGCCATTGATTTATTACTTGTTGATATGAGAGACTGAGTTATCTCTCCCTGAATTTCATGTTTTTCGCTCGAATCAATGGCCGAACCCGATTAAACGGATTTTAATTTTTCATTACAATTCTACTCGATAGTTTTTGCTAATTTTTGGTGTACAAACCTATTTTTGCTTGATACATAAATATTTCAAAGAGTTTTCCGGTTAATTTAATTGGAACTGCGATTTTCAGCGTTTTTTATATGTACGTTTCTCTGTACAAACACCGAAGTAATTTTAGATGAGATCTTCAAAAGTACTACCACTTGGAGTCAGAATGGACCTGGGAGTAGTGCCAACTAAGGCCAAACTCCAGACTCCCCAAAGCTTCCATCAGATGTAGTTTAGCGTCATTCCCAGATTATGCTAGAAAATAACAGCAAAAAAAGTGTTTGTTTCTTGGAGGCTTTGCATTTTTCGGTCTCCCCTCGTAAACAACAATGGATTTCATCGTGAAGAAAAATTTGGTTTTTCTTACCTCTGACACTAAACAAGCCAGGAATGCCTCTAAGAAAAATTTGGTCGTATTTTCAGGTGGTTTTTCTCCAACTGCAGGAAGAATGGGTGGAATTTCGCCCGGGCTGACAACTCCAAGATCATTATTATCTAAAAGAAAAAAAAAAAAAAAAAAATTACCAAAAAGTTGTTTAAAAATAGAGAAACAATTATTTTTAAAAATAATTAAAATTTCTTTGAAAAACAGAATAAAAACATTCTTCTTACGAAAAACATTAAAATATTGATGGACTTTGTGTCCATCAATATTTTAATGTTAAAATAGTTAAGAAAAGCACAAAGATATTATCAACAAACAAATTTTATCCTCAAGGTAAATTATAAAATTCAAATGTTTACACATTTAAATCTCTGTATCAAACAAGATCTTGTGTATCCGTGTTTCTCGCCTATATGTAACTTTGAAATATATATTTTTTTTTATTATGTACTATTAATTGAATATTTAGTGAAATAAAAAAAATGAAAACTAAAACGAATTTTAAAGTCTTAATAAAAAATGAAAACATGACTATATTTTTAAATGTTTTTTTTTCTTTTCTCAGCTCTTCAGCCAGGCAATAGCTAGTTTTATATAAATTTTTAAAATAATTACATTATCTAAGAAATAATAATTGAATAAAATATTGACTTACTGTCATAAAATCCTATCCGGCTGTAGGCATCCTCTAGACTGTTACTACTCAGGCCTGGTACCAAATGAAGGAAAATACTA
Source organism: Sepiola atlantica (assembly GCA_963556195.1). Taxonomy (NCBI): domain Eukaryota; kingdom Metazoa; phylum Mollusca; class Cephalopoda; order Sepiida; family Sepiolidae; genus Sepiola; species Sepiola atlantica. The sequence continues at coordinate 216,838,190 of OY744518.1, forward strand.
TGACACTCTTCGGAAGCATTTTCCTGTAAGATTTGGTACCAAATAATGAAAAGCCTCATCCCTTCTCGCCTCAACTGGAAAAAAAATAATAAATTTTTTTTAAATCAAATTAAAAAAAAAAAAAATTTTTAATTTTAAAAAATAAAAAATAAAATTTTTTATTTTTTAATTAAATTAAAAATTTTAAAAAATATTATATATAAAGAAAAAGTTTGGGTAAAACCCAACAAAAATGTAGAGTTGAAGGGAAAAGTGGATCAAAATGATACGATCAAATTAATTCATATGGTCTTGATAATACAAACAAAATATTAAAAATTTTAGCGTTCAAGTTTATTTGATTGCATTGTTTTGGTATAGCAACTTTTTCCAGATATAGATATATATATATATATAAATCTAAATGAATAAATGCAAAAGTTTTTGTCCACCTATATTAATATTGAAACGTCCGGCACTTATTTAATTCTATGATACATTTTAAAATACTGTATATATAGTAATCTGAAAACACCTACAAAATATTTGCATATTTATTGACGTCTGATGTCGCTGAGATTGTGAGAACAGTTACTACACTTTGAATTATTTATTTGCAGCAAATATAAAAGATTTACCTTTTTGGATCTTAGCCACAAGGCCAAAAAACTATAGAAAATTATTTTTTTATGATAAAGCATTTTTAAGTGAATGAAATAAAATCTATTATTGCATTATATTTAAATGGGGGGGGGGGTAGTATCAGTTCTGTAGTAATAAGAGCATCCTCCCAGGAATTATCTTCTTTTTCCGAGGGAGGGGATGATGTAGCATCTGTTATGAGACCATCTTTCCTGGAACAACCGTCTCCTTTTTGAGGGGAGGAGAGTAGTGTAGTATCTGTTCTGTTGTCATGATACCATACTCTCAGGCATTACCTTCTCCTTTTATGCGAGGCCTCCCAGATATTTTCTTTTCCTCCTCTCTAGGAGGTTAGACACAAGGTCAGGTGTGGGTCTTGATGAAAGTGTTTCTGTGGAAAGAACTGGATTTGAACCCGGCACACTCAGGTCCTCAGTCCGCGTTGTCCAGGTATTACCTTCTATATTTTGGAGGGGATAATCTATCTGTTGTGTTGTCATGATATTATCCTCCGAGGCATTACCACCTCGTTTTGGGGGGAGGGAGTAAATCCTCACAGGCATTACTTCACAGGTATTAGTTTCTCCTTGGGGGGGGGGGGGGGGGGGGGGGGGGGGGTAGTGTAGTATATTTTCATTTGTCATGATACATTCCTCCCAGGCATTACCTCCCCATCTTTGGGGGGAAGGATTGTATAATATATGTTAATTCCCCACTATACCATCCTCTCAGGATTACCTTCTTCTTTTTGGGGGTGGGGGTGGAGTAGTATACTATCTATTCTGTTATCCTTCCAGGCATTAACTCCTTTTTGGTGTGCGCGTGTGAGTGGAGATGGGGGGGGGGGGGGGGGGTAGTGTTTGTTCATCAAGATATGATCCGTTACGTCATTATCTGTTCCTTTGGGGGTCAGTGTACTCTAAGTTGATTTACGATGATATCATCCGCCCAGCCTAGCAAAAACATGCTATCCCCAGTCACATATTTTTGCTAGTTAAACATAAATAATTATTTAAAGCTCCCTTCAAGGGAGAGCACTCTGTAAAGAAAATATGAAACGCTTCTAACTAAAGCAATATTGCAAAGTTCCCTCCCCTGTGTTTGTTCAACGAATGATAGGAATATTTCCCTTTCTTCGTCGTATAGCTGGTTCAGTGGCTGCGGGGAAAAGATGTCAGATCGAAGTCAAAAGGTGACTTTAATCCGGGGCTCAAATCCTGCAACAGGTGGTACAGTTATATCTAGCCACACTGATGATTCCTGGTTAACTTGAAACATATATATGTGGATATTAAAAATATAATATAATATATATATATATATATATATATATATATATATATAAAACTCAATGTTTATGTTTGTGTGTTCCCTATAGAAAGAAAGGTTAGAGAATCTCCATAAAATCTAAAAGTGTATTCTTATGTAAAATTTACCGGGGAAGACAATGGAAGTGTTCCCGAATCTCTAAGTGCACCCCTAAATTGATTATGAGGGCAAAACCCCTCTTAAAAGTTCAAATATATCCTATTTTTATGAAATTTAAATCATATGTACGAGAAATTTTCTGGGGAAGACAATGGAAATCGTCCCAATTCTCTAAGTGTCCATTTAATCTAAGGGAGCTATGGGGGACAAAACTCCTTTAAAACTTCAAATATATCCTATTTTGATGAAACTTAGATCATATGTATACAATTCCTCCGGAGAAGACAATGGAAGTGGTCCTAAATCTCTACGTTACCCTCTAGATGCCGAATATTTACATGTCCCCGCTTCTGAGTGACCCATAGGGACAGAACCTCCTTAAAACTTCAAATACATATATCCGATTTTAATGTAATTCAAATCATATGTATAAGATACTAATTCAGAAAGTTTTTAAACAGTTCAGCTTCTTCCGACAAAATTAGGGAGCGAAACGAGAGTAGGGGGACAGTAAACACAAAGCATAGTGAAAAGTACATAGTAATGATCCTCATTCAATCCCGAGCAACGTCACGTCACCCTGCTAGTACTTATTGAAAATGGGAATTCAGAAGTCTATGACTAGACTCCAACCGTTAAACAAAAGAAAAAACCCAGTTCGGTTCAATTCCTGTAGAAGCACAAAAACCCTCTGTGTAACTTTGAGCTCCAATGAACGAAAAATAATTCAGCTCACCGCAGAATCTCATCTGACACTCACTTCCCCTTCTCCTGATTTTCTTCTCTTTTTATTAGATTTTCCTTCAGTTAATTCCGCTTAACCAATCAGAAAAAACATAATCCGCTGGCTGACTATTTGTTGTCAAGGCGAATCCACGTATTATTGTGCAGCAACCAGTAGATTTGTTACTTCGAGGTTGCGAGTTCAATCCTCACTAGAAAACTAGTAAGCCAAAAACTTATTTCCCTTTCCATCTGCAAGCCAGGCAAAGGCGGACCCTCTTACTGCGGGGATGAAGTAAGTCTGGGCCATCTCCACCGCTCGATTCTGGCTCAAGATCATCAATTATGCCACACTTATGTATATTTAAAAACACACAAAACATTAGTTTGATCGTTCATTGATACCTTCGGTTTCATGAGAACACTGGACCTAACACATCCAAATGGATGTGTTAGGTAACCACCACATCAGCTGAAGAACAGGTACACTTGGTATCTTTAGTCCTGTGGGTTGAGTTTCCAGCATTTCCATGAAACCGAAAGTATCGATGGCCGATCAAACTAATGTATAGTGCTTTTTGAAATAAAAATATATGCTCTGCGGATAATCTCCATGCTAGGTAAGTGTAGTGCTTTCAGCAAATCCTTTGGCCTGATGTGTTGGGTTTGGTCAGATTTCACATTGAGGGTCCTGGCAGTGAATGCTGGACCCTCATCCAGTCCTCTCTCACCTGTCTGTAGCGCAACGACAGATCTATGATCAGATGGATGATCTGCAATGTGAAATCTGACCAAATCCAACACATCAGGTCAGAGGATTTGTTGAAAGCACTACAATTGCCTAGCATGAAGGTTATCCTAATGATGAATCAATTACGCTGGTATGGTCATGCAGAAGCATGAATGTCATAAATCGCAGGAAGGTTGACCAACCAAGGAAAACTTGGAAGCAAGTGATTGGACAAGACCGTACAGAGTGTAATTTGGAGATTGCTGACCTGCTTAACCGTGAGAGGTGGAAAGTGAGCTTGCATAATATCATTGAACGCCTGACCCCCTGGACAAGGGAAAAGTGACATTAAATGAATAGAAGAAGAAAAAAAGCTTTTTCATACATAATTGAGCACTCTGGTCATTTCACACATGCACACGTTTAATTAAAGACTACAGAGTTTTAGTTTTCCATATTTTTTTTTATTATTATTTTCTCGACTCTGCAAGCACTCTTCCAAGTATCGGGGTTGTTGATATAGTAGGGACCTACGGTTGTTGTAGGGTCCATCTCTAGCAGTTTTGATTGTCGTGATCGTCATCAGAAGGAATTTTGTACTTGTAGGTAGAAATTGAATAATACTCAAGCAAATAACCATTGTTTTCTTTGACGTTGTCTGGTAATATTGTCTTCTGAACATTCGATAATATTGCTGTTATCACTTGCTGAATTTTTTTGATTAACAAATTATTTTTGCACTTTGTTGATTTTTAATAATAATAAGAGATTAAAAAAGGGGGACAGAAACAAAACAAAAACTCACCTTTAAGCCATTTTTTGGGTGAAGCAATTTTTTCATTATGCGACCTGAAAATAGAAACAAAATTCATGAACTATAAAAAAGAAACAAGAAAGATATCTCTTGATTACGTATATTGTGATGACTGCAAACTCGTGTTCGAGCATTGTCGTTGCTCAACTAATTTTTTAACATAGTTCACCCCAAACAAGGCAAGCCGCCACTGTAGACGTAAGAAAAAAAAAAAAGGGAGACGGTTAGTCAACCTAAACTGGGATCTGCGCAGCGAGATGTCTGTTTACATTAGTTTTAAATTTCTGCATGTCAGTACTGTCAGGGAAACAGGGGGCAGAGAGGGAGTTCCAGAGGCCAGCAGCACAAGGAAAGAAGCTATTGGAGTAGAAAGCTCTCCGGCATCTGGGGACCTCCACAGTGAATGTGGCTTTTTAGCACCGCTAGACGGCTACATTCTTGGGCACAGGTGTTACAGACGTGAACAACTCGGACAAGTATGTTGCGTTAATCCTGCGGTGGTTTTACACAACTTTTTACACGTGGATCGCATATGATATGTTTTCGAGTGGCTTTTCAAGCCAGCTCGAGTCAGACACAAACGATCACAGTCGATAACATAACCGATCTGATTTAGCAAAGTTATATCGACATTGGTAGAAAGTGAATTACGGATAGGATTGAGCCAAATAAATTCTATTGCAGACAACATAAAAATGGGGGGAAAAAAAAAACGATGTAAAAAAAAGTTTTTGTCTTGTATTCATAAAAAGTATTCATAAAAAATTGGGAAGAAAATGTCCATTGATTGATAAAAGTTTTATAAAGTTTAAAACAAAAATAAAAAAAAGAGAAATTTACCAATGTTGTGGAACATCCATTTTTTATGAATCTTCTCGGGTAAAAGGACAAGAATTTTCTGCAAAAAAACGAGAGAAACAGAGTTAGAAAAATAAAATATCAGAGAGAATATTTTTAAACTGGGTATTCAGTGCATAATGAAAACAATACTAAACTACTATTACTAGAAATAATATAACTAATACTATTAATTATAAAACTTGGTGCTTCTGTATTATTGACAGATGAAATTTTTATTTATAATTTAAAAGTCTGTTGAAAGGGGAGATAATTCAAACTTTTTTGTTGTTGTAACTATAACCCATAAGGAAAATCCAGAGAGTTAGTAAGAAAATAGATTTAAAAAAGGGTACTTATGTAGTTTACGGACTGGGCTGAAATAATAACATTATAATTTAGAAAGCCATTCTTAACATGGGGAGTTGAATGTAATAAACAGAATACAAAAAATTGTTAAACACAACAGAATTTTTTTGCTTGATTATGCCTTTTTTTATTTTTTTCGATTTTCCTAATAATCTTTTTAGTTTCAAAATCAGAAAGATTAATAAATGTTTTATATGTATCACGAGTACTTTCGATTCTTTGTCAAATCATCTTCAGGTGACAAAAACAATGAACACAAAGCTGGAGAAAAAAAAAAGAGAATTTCAAAAACAATCGAGAACGCTGTATGCAAGGTCGTTAAATATATATATATGGGGTAAGGTACACGATAAGTCATGAAAATGAAATGCCGTGGTAGACAAAATGTGTGAAAAATGACAAACGGAAAACAGGTTAAAGTGCAGGAGAAAAACAAAAACAAGAGATTTGACCGGTTTCGTTCGTGTTGGCGAACGTCTTCAGAAAAAGTGGAGATTTGGAAAAATTTTATTTTGAAAGGCACACACATGGGAGAAGGAAAAGATGATCCGATTGGACCATATGAGAAGACTTTTAGTGACATTGAAATATGACAAGTGGGTGACACATTCTTCTTTATTTCTTATTCTACTTTTTATATTTTATTTATTTTCTTTTTCACTTTCACACCTACTGAGCTAATATAGGGGAGGTGGTAGGCGGAGGGGTAAAGGTGATAAGAGGGAAGAAGACAAAGGACCTAGCTAGGATAAACACAACATAGGAGTAGGCATGAAACGCGAGCACCCAAAAATTAATCATCTTTTCCTTCTCCCATGTGTGTGCTTTTCAAAATAACATTATTTCCAAATCTTCACTTTTTCTGAAGACGTTTGCTAACACGAACGAAACCGATCAAATCTCTTGTTTTTGTTTTTCTCCTGCACTTTCACCTGTTATCCGTTTTGTCATTTTTCACACACACACATATATATCTCAATATTAATTTTAAATAAATAATATTAAATTATTTTTACCTACATACGCTAGCGTTTCGACCTTTCGCTCTCAACAGGGATGATAATCTCGTACGGTTGCACGGTTCGAACCCTTGTCACAGAATCAATCTAGACTCCATAAGCAAGCGCTGTAACCATTAGGCTACAGGACATTACCACATTCAAGACGGGAATGTAAGTTCTATTTATGCGAAGGGCGGCATATCAAGAAAGACTGACTAGAGTATTCAACGAAAATATGCCTTATAGCTACGTGTCAGCTAAATATATTTATATATGTAAAACTTTACCTCTAACCCTAACCCCCCAACACAATTATAAAAGTAAAACATCGAAAATATATAAAGAGAACAATATAATTATTTACCTCAAAGATTTGTAAAATAGCTTCTAATTCTTCCCGATGGGCTTTGCTGGCTGAAATGAAATAAAATATTAAATTAAAAGAATTCTATATGCAAATTAAAAAAACAAAAAATATTTTAAATGTAAAAAATTTTTTTAATTAAAAAATGTTATGTTTGAAGTTTTTTTTCTTGAAATATCTATAATAAAATAAAAAATTTTTTAAATTAAAAAATGTTATGTTTGAATTTTTTTTTCTTGAAATATCTATAATAAAAAAATTTTTTTTTTAAATAAAAACGTTTCATGTTCAGCAGGAGTCATCAAAATTTCTTACGCGGCAAATTCATCGAATTGAATATATTTTTAAAATCTTGGGATCGTGTTTGTTTGGAAAGCTCGTGCAGACAACTTAACAGCGAGTGCAGGCAACTTAACAGCGAGTGCAGGCTGTATTGTTTGAATTAACCGCATAATCAGACAGACAATTTGTAAATAAACACCATCTTTAAACGAGATATTCTTGAGAGACAAGATGAATGCAATTTTTTAAACTTCAGACAAATCTACTTATAGAAATGCATGAACTCTGACAGCCGATATGTCATCAATTATGGATTTGTTTCTTATCAATAGAATAAAATGCATTTTCAATTAATGATTCAATGTGCTTATTTGCATTTGTCGCTTTCGGCTTTGAAATTATTAATAAATTATTAATATATATTAATATATTAATAATATATTATTATTAATAGGTATCAAACACCAGCCGAGTTTAGGATGCGCAAAACGGGTAAATATAGCCAAATGTACCCTTCAATTTCAACTTGCGATATCTGGTTATTTTAGGAGGTTCTTTTGATAAAATTTGGATATAAGCAAAATTCCATCTTCTCTCTTTATAAATGTACAATTCTTTCTATTGGATTTTTTATTTTATTTTTTTTCAGGCTACTTCAAGTTAGGTTACTAGTTTCGGTGATGGGCAATTTTTTACATGTAAAAATGTTTTGTTTGTTTTTCAAATTTGGTGTGCACAATAGTGTGTGTCTATGCCCCAAAATTGCCAGCATATAAAACAGACTTTAAACCGCCGCCGCCACCGATGCCGCCGACGACGATGATATGATGATATGCATATACAGATAGTCTCATCTTAAAGAAAACGGGCCACTCGTTAATACGGTGGGTTTAATATAGGGTTTTAAGTTGTCTTTCACCAAAACTTCACTTGAAAACTTTAGTAGATTGAAATACTAAAGAATTTTTTTCTGTTCAGATGTTGAGAAGCTTGCGTGTGTGTGTGTGTGTGTGTGTGTGTGTGTGTGTGTGTGTGTACGTACACGTCTTATATATAAAGTAGAGCCAGTTTATTCACTGTTTCTTTGATATCTTTTTGTACTTAGTCAATGAAAATACTTCTGACCAACCTGACTAGCAGCAAAATCCCACCCCTTCACTGTAGAGGTACCTAGATGCCAGAAAACTTACTCTAATAGCTTCTTTCATTGGACCGCTTGCCTTTGGAATTCCCTCCCTGCTCTCCGTTTCCACGATCATACAGAAATTTAAATGCAATATGTACAAACATCTTGCTGTCCAACTCCCCACTTAGGTTGACCGTAAACTACATTCGGAGGTGGGGACCCCAATTTGTGATCTTTGAGAAGTGTGTAGTCATAATTGCCATAATTCCAAGGTCAACTTTGACTCAAAGTGGTAGCACCCGTCATATTCCGATCTATAAGTTAACTAGAATCCATTGTTTGCAGGCTATTTAGTTACAGATAGACGCCGACAAAACAAATTAATGTATAAATATATGAAGATATTAAGAACTTGAAGCTTAAAAACGTTTTTCACCAAAATGACCAAATTCAGCATTAAACAACCCGTAAAAGGGTTGATATGCCGTAAAACAAAACAACTAAACCGATACAAATACAATTATCATTAATTTTTTTTCTTTTTGAAGATAAAACCTGAAACGAACGTTGGATTTCTATTTTCTTTCTTCCTAGTTTAGGACATTATCCTTACTCAATTGCAATTCCATAACTAATATAAAAATAAAAAACAGACTTTCATCGTTGAAATACTTACCTCTTTGCTTCAGTTCAGTTTCAACATTCACAAAGACATCATAAAAGACATAATATATATGCGAGTAATTCTCATCAAAGAATGCTTTCTGTTCCTGAATATCGTAGGTTTCTGGAGGGGGAAAAAAAAAAAAAAGGAACATTTTAAAATAAAATATGGTTCGACAGAATAATAAAAAAATAAATAAAAAGGGAACATTTAGATAAGGATCGATAATTTGGATTATTCGGACTACTATTCTCATCTTGGTTGTTATTTTCGGAAAGTTTCCAGGTTCCAGAGTTTGAAAAGATACACTTGAAGAAGGTCGGCGGTTCCATCGGCCGAAACGTTGTGAAAATAACTAAGATTTAAAATAGTAATCCAAATAATATTAAAAACATTGAACACTTTCATCATACCCAATCTCACTCACTACAATATATGCCAGACTCGTCAAGAAACCCCACATGACCTGCCTCCATAGATTGATGAAAGGCAAGTGGCAAGACAGGATACCAGACACAGGGGTTTTAGTCCGATCAAGCCTCCCATCAGCATACACCATGATGCAACAGTGTCAGGTTCGTTGGGGGGGGGGGGGGTATATATGCCGCATGTCAGATTCAAGACTCCCGAAACAGTTCCTTTACAATGAGCTGGCCAAAGGTAAAAGAGCCGTGCGAGGACAGCGAAAACGATTCAGGGACAGCTTGAAAGTGTCCCAACACCGATTTGGTCTGTATTCCGATTCGTGGGAAAACCTAGCTCAGAACAGATGTTCTTGGCATACTGCAAGCCACGATTACTGAATCGTGGCTTGCATTGAGGAACGCAAGAGGAAACGTGCTATTCGAACAGAAAGAGCAGTCTGCACCTCTGCTATAGAATACCCCCACGGGTGCTCTACATGCGGGAGATACTTCGGAGCTCGGATCGAACTGACGAGCAATCTCCGGATCCACAAAACAACTACATGATCACGGTCATCTTTGTAAGCGATGGACGAACATCATCATCATCATCATACACCCACTTGCATCTGACGTTCGTACAGGACACCAGTATGCAATACTGGAGCCCATCTATGTAAGATAAGTAAAGGGGAAAAAAAATTATAAGAATTTAAATAATTAAAATGTAAAATTTAAATAAAAAAATTAAAAAATGAAAGAAAAAAAAACAATTCCAATTAATTCTTTCTGAAAAGGAAGTAACTCTGACTGACTCCAACATCCTTAATTACAAGTTACTTCCCTTACATCTGGCTTATACAAATTATGTAAGATGCATATGGGTATAATACATGGCCATCCCTACTACAGGCCAGGCAATCGTGCAACTGGGGTCTTTTACTGGGGGCCATGTGAACTTTCTTAAATATTCGATATAGAAGTTGCAAACTATATCAACTGGTGCAGATCCTTTTTTTCTTTTTAACCACAATATACAAGTAATGATCTTTTGATATAAGTACAAAATCTCTAAAAAAAATAATCCAACATTGAAATAAAAATTCTTCATCGAAATATGCATTTGCTTTTGTTTATTCAAAATTACCTGTCTCTTAATTTATAGGAATTTGTCAATTGTCAAATTTATCAATTAGCTCATTGTGGTTCTTATTATTTGGTATGTAAAACACATAAAAACATCAAACTAACCTCACAGAGGAATTTTACCTTTGTTTGCAACTTCTATATCGAATATTTAAGAAAATTCACATGGCCCCCAGTAAAAGACCCCAGTTGCACGATTGCCCGGCCTGTAGTAGGGATGGCCATGGTATAATAATAATTAAATAAATAAATTAGAATTACATTTAAGTAGATACACGTAATAATAATATAATTATTACTGGTAAAATATTATAACAATAATTTAATAATATCAAACACAAAATACCAGCTCACACTTAAACAATAACTTAATTCTTTTCTGCGCGCCTATAGCAACTGACATCCCATATCTTCCGAACTCCTGGCAAAAACACACCCCAACCGAGTGTTTTACATTTTTTCTTTTCACTCTGATGTAAGAAATCTTTCCACTAGGAGTAATATAGATCTTCTCAATTTAACGCTTAACGAAAACAAAACATTGCAGAGAATATTTACACAAATACAATATTAATATACAGTGTGATGATGTATGGAAATGAAACCTGGACAGTGAGGGTTGAGGATAGATGTTGCATGAAGAGAAATGATATGAGAATGATACGATGGATGTATAATGTGAATGTTAAAGACAGGCTAAGATCTGATGACTTCAGAGGAAGATTACATCTGGACAGTATAGGGAGATGTATGCAGAACAAGAGACTGTTGGTATGGTTACGTTGAAACAATAGATGATAGTTCTTGAGAATTTTTATGATTTTTTTTATGCCAATGCCAAGGAGTAGAAAGTGGAACTTTGGTTTATCTTGGGCAGCCTCGTAACTCTCGCTTCCCTTATTTTGTCCTTTAGTCTTCACATTCTATGAGTAATGTTTCTGACAAAGGGGGAAGAATTGCTGTTTTCTGGGTTGGAATCCATCCATCTAACACTTATCATTGGCTATTTTTTGATCTTGAAGTAGTTTTTATTTCTTAGCTCCTTACATCAAGTGACTTCATGCTTTGTCTGGAGCGACTTTCATAGAAAACATTTTTTTTTTAAATATGTAGAACAGTTTAGGTTGCAGGTTCACTTAACAGGGGGATGCCAAGGAAACATGGGAGAAAAAGGGATGAAGACCTGACCAGATATAGGTCAGTTTTGAAGTCAGTTTCTAAAAGCCATCCCACACATACCAACATGTAAAATAGGTATTAAACTGATGATGATCATCACAATCATCACGATGACGATGATCATCATCATCACGATGATGATCATCATCATCATGATGACGATGATCATCATCACGATGATCATCATCATCATGATGACGATGATCATCATCACGATGATCATCATCATCACGATGATCATGATGATCATGACGATGATCATCATCATCACGATGACGATCATCATCACGATCACCACGATCACGATGATGATCATAATCACGATCACGATGATGACGATCATCATCATCATCACGATGATGACGATCATCATCACAATGATGATGATGACGATCATCATCACGATCACGATGATCATAATCACGATCACGATGATGACGATCATCATCATCATCACGATGATGACGATCATCATCACAATGATGATGATGACGATCATCATCATCGTGATGATCATGATCACGATCATGATGATGATGATCATCATCATGATGATGATGATCATCATGACGACGGCGATAACGTACTAACCTACGACTTATAATTCTTGGTTAAAACATTATATTAAACTATATACTAAGTCTACTTAGGAAATCATTGTTGCAATCAAATGTGCTACATCTTTAAGACATCTTACTCTTTTCTATCTATAATTCTTACTTCATCCCACAAGGGCAGATGGTTTTCCTTTTCCCCCTCCATATGTGGTCAGCCATACCCGACTTTTCGATATTTCCACGTATAACAACTTTCCGTCTCACCTTTTCATATTTTTTTCCACATTTACATCGAATGAAATACGCAGTTGTTGGTCACAATGTTTTCTGTAGGGTTAGGCTTAATTCAGACAAGATGTTTCGGAGCGTCGACTCGCTCCTGAATACGGTCCTAATGTCATATGGATTACAGATCCCGTGAATTCTTTTTTCACACAACCCCTTCACATACAGCAAACAGACTGTGGTTAAGTTTTCAGGTAGTGTCCTTTGTTTCTTGATCCAGATTTCTCGGAGCTGACGTCATGCTCTCTGGGTAACGAATATAACAACAATCAAGATGAGGATAGTAGTCCAAATGATACAAATTGATTTATTGGTTTGAAAGATTTAACATTTCTCTACGTCGAACATGAAACGACAGGAAATCATTTTTGCATGCATCCCTGTCGTATCAAAGAACCGCAGAAGTAAGGTTATTTAAGAGGAAATGTCGAGCTTTATTTATTCACTAGATGGCGGGAAAGTAAGATTGAAGTAAGAGTGCAAACAGAATGAAACAGCTGTTGTTGCGAAATGGCCTCGGGGCTTACGTCTTTGCTTTTGTAATACACCAATAAACAAGCGTACAAATGGGTTGGAGATCAAACAGAACAGATAGAGGGAGGTAAGGGGCGGGAGGAGGAGGAGGTTTCCAAGGACACAAACAGACACTTTATTTATTGAGAGAGAGAGAGAGAAAGATAGAAAGAAAGGGAGAGAGATAAAGAAAGATAGAAAGAATGGGAGAGAGAGAAAGAGAGATAGAGAGAGAAAGAGAGCGAAAGAGAGAAAGAGAGAGAAAGAGAGCGAAGAAGAGAGAAAGAGAGCGAAAGAGAGAGAAAGAGAGCGAAAGAGAGAGAGAGAGAGAGAAAGAGAGAAAAAGAGAGAGAGAGAGAAAAAGAGAGAGAGAGAAAAAGAGAGAGAGAGAGAAAGAGAGAAAAAGAGAGAGAGAGAGAGAGAAAGAGAGAAAAAGAGAGAGAGAGAGAGAGAAAGAGAGAAAAAGAGAGAGAGAGAGAGAAAGAGAGAGAGAAGGAGAGAGAGAAGGAGAGAGAGAAGGAGAAGGAGAGAGAGAAGGAGAGAAAGAGAAAGAGAGAGAGTGAGAGAGAAAAAGAAGGAGAAGGAGAGAGAGAGTGAGAGAGAGAGAAAAAGAGAAGAGATGAGAGCTCCACTTCTCTCTCTCTCTCTCTTTCTCAGTCTGAATACAATTGGTTTAAAAATAGGTTAAATATGCCATGTATTATTTTGTGGCGTTCAACAAATAACGAAGACTCAGTGAGCATAAAAAATATCATGTTCGATCCGTGACTTACTTGCCTCCCCACGAGGACAAAGTTAGACATGGTTTGTATTTAATGCGGGCAGAACCCAGCTGCCCCAAAAGTGACGATCTAAACTGGCAACAAAAACACCTGTACAGTTCCGTAGGTACTCACTCACCTTAGATTTAAGGGTGCACCCTCAAGCGACAGGCAATAAACTGATTCCCCCCCCCCCTTATGAATGTTGTATTATTGAAGAACATGGTTGTGGTGGTGGTGGTGGTGGAAGGAGCAGGTCTCGTGTGGCTGTGAAGTCATGAGAAAGAAGTGAGAGGTTGAATCGGTCTCTTTCCTCTGGCCAGAGATGGGGAGGTTTAAGTACATACCAATGCCAGTTCAAATATTTCACCAGAGCAATGGTTTTCACTTCTTTGAAGTATTTTCAAGTTTTCTTTTGCACTTATTAAAGGTTTTAAGCGGACTATGAACCCATCTTAGACTTACTTGTACTCGGTGATGGCTATCACCCTGGTCGGCTTGTACAGCGTCTCTGACCATCGCAGTCCACTTTCATCGATCCTGAGCTAGGTCATACAATATGGCTACCCAATCCCGATCCCATAGTCGAAGACCAACTACTTGTGGGCCTGATAATGCTGTTAGGTCATCTTTGATTGTCGCCGCCCAGATTTTCAACTCCCCACAAGCCAACCAGATGGAGATAGAGGGAAGATAAATGTTGTGGATGCCCGAATCATCTCAGACAGCGTTGGAGAAGGACAGATGGCAAGGGTCAGAGATTCGGTTGTCAACGGAGCGCTTGAGTTGGTACTAGATTCATACGGTAGCAGCACTGAATGCAGCGGAGACTCCAGGGTTAAAAAGGTCAACCGCTCTCATTGGCCACATTTTGCAATCATAGACAAGGATCGTTAACTCCCTCCCACCATAGAAAGATGTGGCATAAGGTGGGGCGATTAAGCCACCGCACAAGAAGTGGTGCATTCTGGCCTCTTTAGTAGCCGTTGAGATCTCCCGCCAACATCAGTGACTGTGTGAGTTGGGGTGCGGGCAATTTTTTAAAAAATTTTTATCTCCCTTGCACAGCGGTAAAATGTGACACAAGGTCGGAAAGTGGGATTTGAAAAGCCAGCGCCCTAGAGGATAAGCACTCAGGCCTACAAAAAAAAAAAAAAAAAAAAAAAAAATGGCTGGACATTCAAAATAATAATGTCCAAACCAATGACAATAAGGACCCTAGAACTTGCGGTGAAAGGGTCTGGCCAAGCAGGTGTCTCATGGCACCACAGCCTGGGCCCAGTCGTCATTCTGCCACTGCGAAAAAAAGATCTTTGAGCGTTGGAAAGTCTGAATATTGTTGAACACTGAATCAGATGAACCCCGTCCGGAACAGCGATCCACACTTGTTGCAAAAGAACTAAAAAATGACGATATGGTTATCGTAACATTATCTGAAACCAGACTAAGTGGTCACTTTGGTGAGGTTTCAGGTGGATACACTCCATATTGGAGTGGCAGGACAGAAGATTGTAAGAGAGAAGCTGGCATTGGTGTTGCTGTGAGCAAAGCAATTGCATCAAAGTTGAAGCAATGACCATGTGGTTAGAGCGATCGCCATGAGGGTGGTCTTGGTGCACAATAAATATTTCACCTTGATTAGTATCTATGTTCCAACTTTGAATTCCAGTGAAGATGAAAGACTTGCAAGTATTATTGAACGGTTCCTCATGCAGATAGAGTTGGAGACTCCAATGCTCAGGTAAGGAAGGATTGGGAGACTTGGAATTTGCTGGTAAGCATTGTGTGGGGCTCTGTAATAGTAACGGTTTGTTGCTATGACAGATGAGCTTGATCTTATGGTTGGAAACACTCTTTAAGCAAGCGCAGAAGTACAAACAATTTGGATGCATCTTCTTCAAATTCTTCTTCAAATTCTTCTTTTTCTTCAAATTCCTCTTTTTCTTCAAATTCCTCTTTTTCTTCAAATTCCTCAATTTCGAATTCTTCTTCAAATTCCTCTTTTTCTTCAAATTCCTCAATTTCGAATTCTTCTTCAAATTCCTCAATTTCGAATTCTTCTTCAAATTCCTCAATTTCGAATTCTTCTTCAAATTCCTCAATTTCGAATTCTTCTTCAAATTCCTCAATTTCGAATTCTTCTTCAAATTCCTCAATTTCGAATTCTTCTTCAAATTCCTCAATTTCGAATTCTTCTTCAAATTCATCAATTTCGAATTCTTCTTCAAATTCATCAATTTCGAATTCTTCTTCAAATTCCTCTTTTTCTTCGAATTCTTCTTCAAATTCCTCTTTTTCTTCGAATTCTTCTTCAAATTCCTCTTTTTCTTCGAATTCTTCTTCAAATTCTTCTTCAAATTCCTCTTTTTCTTCGAATTCTTCTTCTATTTCAAACTCTTCTTTTTCTTCTTTTATTATGACTTTTATTTCTTCTTCTTTTTCTATATAATAAAGTAGGGTGAGTTGTTTCTAGAATCGTTGTCATTAATAATAGTTTTATTCCTAAACAATCAAATGTTTATTTAACAACAAATAATTTATTTCGATTCTATTTCTTTCACAAAATACTTTATCCGTCTAAGATAGAATTTCAGATGAACGCCATCTTAACTAAATAGCAGCAGCAGGAGAGGGCTGAGCTAATTTAAAATGCTTAGAATCAGAAAAGACATGCCAGCCGAATAGCTCAGCCGAATAGCTCAGCTGTGAATGCATCATATTGAAGATCTAAAGGTCCCGCTTTCAATCTCGCATCTCGACACCCGCTACTTTTAAAACTAACTTTAGCAGAATCTTCATGTAATTATAGAATTAAAACAATTTGGTTCAATTAATGATTTAATAAGTAAACGATGCTGTGGTAATTATTTTTAACTTGCGCCGAAGTACAAACAACTTGGGTGCATCTCAGCTCAAAGACATGGCATCTAATTGAATATGTTTTGATAAGTAAAAGTAAGTAAATTCGTCTGAATCAGAACGGTACCACTTTGTTGACCGGTTTGATTCTGTTGTCGGCATTCTTGCAGGAGGGGCCCCGTAGTGGTAACCAACATCCCTAAGTGAAAGTGGTATTATGGAATCGGCTGGATTCGAACTTGGTATACCCAGGTTGTCAGTCCGTGTCGTTATCCACTTAACTACCGTCACCTCCCTATGTTTTGATGAGTAAGCAGGATATCAGGGATGTTCGCATGGTATGCGTTATGCACAGTGCCGATTGTTGGAAGGGTGACCACCTTGTGTGACCTAAGTTTCAATTTTGGATAAACCACCTGTGTATGAAAGAGATATAGCTCTCCTAAAGAAACTAAATGTTGGTATTCTTAAAAAGGAAGCGGTAAGAAATATTTAACCGCCCTAAATTTAGCTACAAATAGAAAAAAATGTATAGCATCAAGAAACCATTGTAAAAGTGTAATAGCCGCAGCTAAAAGTAGGTATACTGAGATGACAAAATAAACGTATTGAGTCGCAAAAAATTAGGACCTTATGATTTATGGAAAATCTCTAATAGTGTGGTGAATTCACTCACTTTTCAACCACCATGATGTTGCTTGCATGGAAACGGATAAGGCTGAACTTCTTGCCCAGCTGTTGGCCTTAAACCCTACTTTGGACTCCACAAACTACTTCCTTCCAGATTTCTCACTACAGACAGAAACCACACATGGTCTGATCCCATGTCTTGGGGGCGTCGAGTATTTTTAGCATAACCAGAACAAGAGAAGGATTAGTGATCATATCATCTAGTGCGATTTTCATTCGCAGTGGAAAATTGGCGAGGGGTGCTTTGCGGAGTCCAAGTAGAGTTTTGGACAAACCGCTGGGCTAGCAGTTCAGCCTTATCCGTTACCATGGAAGCGACTTGATAGTGATTGGATAGTAAGCAAAATGTTAATTGCTCATTGGTCTCTTCCTTTTCTTCTTCCTCCTTTTCTTTTTTTACTTCTTCCTTTTCTTCATCTTTCTAAAAAACAAAGCTTGTGAACCTGATCTTATCCCTCCAAAACAAAAAAAATTCTATAACAAATGCTGTGCCGAATCTTGTTTCCCAGATATTTGGAAAATTGCTGCCGTGGCACCAGTTTTCAAGAACTGAACCACAAAATTATCATCCAATAAGTCTCCTCTCGTTCTTCGCTAAAATCTTTGAATCATTAATCAATCTAGCGAGAGTCTGCCACATCGAAAATACTAAACTTCTTTCTGACATCGAAACAACATGACATTAATGCGGGTGTGCCGTAAGAGTCGATCTTTGAACCTTTATTTTTCCTGATAAACGACCTCCCTGATGCAATCATGTCCGAGATGGGTATATTTGCTGATAAACCCACGCTTTATTCTCGACATGATGGCAAATAAAATGCACACATATCGAAGGCAATGGCTGAATCCTTAAAAAATGACCTCCAGTCTGTAGTGGAATGGGGCCCAAAATGGATGGTTACATTTAATGCTGCCAAGACAAAACTCCTTTCCTTGAACAATTATAAGAAAAACATTTCCAACCAACGACTGCCATTGCTGATAGCACCCATCCCGACAGTCCAACATTCAAATTTCTCGGCCTAACATTCATAGGTAACATAAATTGGAATAAATGAATAGAAGCTGGGCTCCCTCTACCTGCCAGTATCCTATGTCTCTACAAAGCCACCATTCGCCCATGCATATGTAGTATTGTTACCACATCTTGGCTGGTGCACCAACCACTCGTCTCTCCCTCTTAGACAGGATAAAAAAAAGTGCCTCTAACCTAATAGATCCCACACTGTCTACCAAGCTCCAGCCCCTGTCCCATCACCGCAATGTTGCATCCCTGTGCTTGCTTAACAAGTACTTTAACGGAATATGCTCCGACGAACTTGCTGCACTCGTGCCCCTCAGCGTAAATACCTCTAATCAACTCGACAAGCAGCAAAATCACACCCCTTCACTGTATAGGTCCCCAGATGCCGAAAGGCTTTTTACTCTAATAGCTTCTTTCCTCGAACCGATCGCCTTTAGCTCCCCCGACTGTACCAACATGCAGAAATGTAATGTGAACAAGTATCTCACTGCACAACTCCCCACTTAGGGGCCCAGACTTATAGGGCATTCTCATTCATAGTAGCTCCCTTATGTCTCAGTGGCAGTGTGCCTTTTTAGGGGTGAATCTAAGTAAAATAAATAAATTAAAAAAATAAAAAAAAGCTGTATCAAGAACAGCACTCGCGAGAACACACTACTGGTGTATTGGGATTTATCGAACGAAAACACAAACACTGGTTTGATGAGATGATGATGATGTGGAAATTCAGACGTTGCTTATTGAAAAGAGAAAAGCTCTTTCGTCTTTGTTGAATGGCACTAACCGGCATGGTTTCTCGTAGACAAGTGTAAGCGAAAAACTGCAGGTTTTAAGTAAAAACAAAAACGAAGAATATTACCAAAATTCAGTTTAGTCTTCCTGAACAACTGATGAATCGCAGCAAAGCACTTTCTAATGCAGAGTCTCTCATTTACTTGCCTCCCCACGAGGGCAAAGTTAGACACAAGGGCAGCTCTTTAATGTGGGGGATATCCAGAAAAAAAAAAAAGGGGCATTCTGGATGGGACAAAAATTAAAATTACCCCAGTCAAGAAAGATCTCTCCTCCTCTGACAGAACAGACACTGCGATACAAGCAGCTTGCACAACACTGCAATGACTCGCACAAATAAAAACAAAACGATAACGCTAATTCGTAGAGAGACAAGCAGATGAAAAATGTCTGGATTAGTATTGAAAGCGCGTCTTTAAGAATTTTCCTTCTCCTTCATGGACGGCGGCACTAGGGGAGGGGGCAAGGGGGTTCAAGCCCCTCACCCCAACCCCACACTTTACGGTCATCAATAACGAAGTTATATATGCATGTGTTTAACCGCCCCCCGCCACACACACTTTTATAACTGTCCAGCCGATCCTGCCTTGATGACTGCATTGACAAGGCCGGGGTGAGGGTGTTGGAGGGGGGGAGGGGGGGCGTTTCTCTCCTATGCATACACACACATAACATCTAAAAAGGTATGATATAAAGATTCATTGTTGAATGGGAACCTCGTCCACCTGATCTTAACCATCTGCATGGTAAAAACAATGTGAAACTGATCAAAATTATAGTAAACCGGGGGAAATCATTCACTACGATCGGGACCCCAATCAGGCACCGGTCATGCCTGACTCCCAAACTCAATGTGTTCTGAATCAGAGGCCGCTACGAACGTTGTCTTTCTTGTGAGCAGAAGTGCCTTGCACACCCCCAATTTATCCTTGTGGGCTAATTTTTTGCAAGAACGTCGTTGATGAAGATGACAAAACTTATGGATAGTAAGAGGAGATATATGGTGTCGGCACCAGTGGCTGTTTAGGGAGTCCGTGCGGCGGGATATTTCCCTCTCTCCTGCTGCTGCCATCTCTTTCATCCTGTCCCCTTTTTGCTCGGCAGACACTTTGGCGTGATTCAACAAACAACTGCGTAGTTGACACAGGACACTTCACTTCTTGTTGGTCATCATAACTCATTTCCTGCCATACCAATCGGATTCTCCTCTCACGATCATCAGGTCCACAAATCTAACCGCCCTTCTACCAAAAACAAAGGGAAACTTCAAGGATCCATGAAACATAGCAATAATCTCATCAGATGTTTCACGTGGAAAAATATTCTTTCTCTGGCTTATGGTACGGTCTTGCTGGTGCATAGTTTTTGTGATGCCCAGACCCACGCAGTTTGGCATGGTCACTAGCTAATGCCCTTTCAGGCTTCCACCTACTTCAGGTCAGCAATGTGTATTGGTAACCCACTTTTGAAGCGTTCAATCATAGGGACCGATACTGATCAACTCGAAAAAAAGTAGCAAGAGAGCTTGTTCGATGTTAACGGTAAAGACAGTTTGATAAGAGAGCAACCTTGTTTTACGTCGCCTCACGTTTGTTTCTCCCTGCTACAAGGCATCCTGGCTCTGCCCAATACTGCCAGTGCAGTGGCTAGATTTTTCGCTTGCATTGTACGGGTCGCTTAAAAAAAAAAAAAATGCCCAGCTCCACCATGAGAAAAATACAGACATTAGAAATTATTGTACAATGGAGATTTTGCTCGGAAGGACCTCTTGGAACATGTCAAGAGATTCTTCTCAAAAAATCCTGATATGGAAAACAACTTAATTTTGGAAAGTTACAAGATCACAACTTTCAGGCAAAAAATTTTTGGTAAAAATTACTGAAGGAATTTTTGATATTTAATTGGTACAAAATTGCCATTTTATGACAATTGAGGAGGGGAGGGATTGTGAAAGGCAAACGAAAGTTTCCAGATGATCCCCAGTACTTGAATTATAAAAACGGTACTTTTTTACATTAGGGCCTGCGCTAACATGGACCCTAACCTAACCCCCATTTTGACCCTTAGCTCGGGTCCTAATGCAACAATGCACCATAAAAACAACAATTGATCCAACAATGGATTTTGGTCAAAATCTAATGAATGAAATTTTAGGTATTTTTTTGCGAGAGAGATGGATGGAGAGAGGGGGTGGTCGAGCTAAATGAATATAAGTTGTAATTAATAACTGGTGCTCTTCCAATGTGTGATTTAGGGGTTAGGGTTAGGGTTAATGGGTAGATCATATTAAATTAGAAACCATTCGATAAATCACATATTAAATTAGAAACCATTCGATAAATCACATTTTGGAAGAGAATCCCAACACCTTCCAAAAGAAGGATAAATAAACACTATCTCCCAGTGATATGTGATGTAGATACGACATAACATAAAAGCGGCCACAGGGAGAGACGAAAAATAAAAAATTAACAAACATCAAAAGAAGAAAAATATAAACAATGTTTTCTTAACTTAAAATAAAAGAATGTAGGCATTTATAACGACAGCTAACAACGAAAAAGGGGTCAAAAAACAAATAGGCAACAAATAAATGTTACCAAAGGCAAGATAACTTACTCTTCTACTAACCTTGATAAGTTTATTTATGTTTTAACTTATTTTAAAGAGTTTTTTTTGTTCAAAACAAACCTGGTGTCCACCTGTTCAGATAGAAAAAAAAAAAAAAAGACTGTCCATGAACCCAGCACGGGGCCCCTTGATAATTGGTGAAAAATCGAAAAATAAACAAAAGTGTTAGAAACACTTCCAATAAATGTCACCAATCGTGGGAAAATGTAATGTTCTACCAGTATTTTGCTCAATTGTTGTTTTTTGAGCGATTATCGAAACTGTAATTTCAGCCATTTTTTGTTTTCCGTTCTAACTGAACAGGTGGACACCAGGTTTGTTTTGAACAAAAAAAAAATTCTTTAAAATAAGTTAAAACAAATAAACTTATCCAGGTTAGTAGAAGAGTAACTTATTTTGCCTTTGGTAACATTTATTTGTTGCTTTTTTTGTTTTTTACTCCTTTTTCGTTCTGTTAGCTGTCGTTAAAAATGCCCCAATTCCGAATAATAGAAAAAGGGAGAAAAAGAATAAACGAGAACAAAAAAAAATGGTTAAATTGTACTATAGGGGCAATTGGAATATCTCGGTGTTCGCTCAAATGTTAGATTATATCGATTATTGTAATTTTGTCTTCTAACATAATTCTAATTTAGATTAGGGTAAAATTTCACTCTTAGTCCCCACGCTGTCAATAAAAAAAAATAAAAATGAGATTCTTTTTCCTACGATGACACCAGAAGCCTTTGAATTTTTTTTTATGAATAAATAGGCAAATGCGCATAACAGATAGGAACGCTGGCTTCCGGTGGAAAAGGGTTGAAGAAAGTGTCTACGGATGCCTGAAAGTGATACAACAAATTTTTTTATTCATATTAATTTCAGACTTTTTTTTCATCATATTCTAATAATTAACATAATACAAACTATTTTAAAAATAATTTATTTGATTGTTTTCAAAACTTTTTTTTAAATTTCATTGAAAAAAATAAACAAAATAGAATAATCTTTTTTTTTTCAAGAAATAATGTTTTTGAGCAACGGAATGTTTTTCTTTCTTTTTTTAATATTTAGTGAAAATAATGTTTTTATTTGGGGAGGGGGGTAGGGTTAGGGTTTAGGGTTCGGGCATTTCCATTTCCAAGAAAAAAGGTTTTCACTATTATAAAAAAAATGTTTTGAAAACAATCAAATAAAAATAAATAAATTATTTTTCAAATAGTCTGTATTATGTTAATTATTAGATTATGATGAAAGGAAAGTCTGAAATTAATATGAATAAAAAAATTGTATCACTTTCAGGCATCCGTAGACACTTTATTCAACCCTTTTCCACCGGAAGCCAGCGTTCGTTCCTACCTGTTATACCCATTCGCCAATGAATAAAATATTTTAGACTTGAGATTGGGGATTCACTTTACTATATAAATTTAATATAAAACGATCACTCACTTCTTAACCACATAGCGTAAGACAGGACAATAAACCATTTTTTTGTGTTTCTAAATATTTAATTTTGGCACTTCTGCAGATTAGGGACGGGCCGAAATTTATTTGTTTTTATTTAAGAAGAGCTCCAATAGTGTAAGGGGGTGACAACTCTTTTTTCCCCACTAACCTCCTGCAGGATCTTCTTGAACAAATTTCTGAAATGTATCCCGTTTAAAAAGCAAGAAGAGAAGAAAAAAATTAATTTTATAAACTGTAAAAAAACTCTCAAATATGTGTTAAACCAAACACGATGACTGTTCTAATTTTTTTAAATTTAAATTTTGAAATGAAAAAATATACTGTTGATTTTCACAAATTTTAATTTCTTCGATAAATGTTCTATTAATTAATTGAAATTGCATTACTTAACAAAAATCATATTTTCCATTTTCGGAGAAATTATGTACTTAAAAGTGAAACAAAAAAGAGTTGTCGGCCCCTTACACTAAAATGAAAACAAATAAATTTCGGCCCGTCCCCAAATCTGCAGAAGTGGTTTAATTTTTTTTTTTTTTTTTTTTTTTATTATCTCAGACTAATATATTTTAGATTTTTTTTTTCTTTCTGGTATTCCCACTTCAGACTAAAGGTTAGTGTTTGGGTCAATCAAGTGCATGTTTTTTGTTTTCTTTTAAGGTGAAAATACGTTTTTGTTTCAGCAGAAAAAAAAGCAGAACTCTTTAAAAAAATGTCCTTCTTTGACTCCAATACTAATATCTCAAGTTCAGATTGATAATCGAGGGCAAAAAATATCTAAAACATACGAGTAATTCTGATGTATTTTTATTATTTATTTATTTTTTTTAAATGGCGGCCATTTGGGAAAGCAGGTGAAATAGGGGAGATATTCTAACGATGACTATAGTAAAATCGAACCAAGTCGTGGCCGTCGTAAAAACGACAACCACGACCAAGTAGACGATATTTTTAAGTATATACACATATATATATATATATATATATATATATATATATATATATATATAATTTATTTAGCGAGCACTTTATTTGATTTCTTTTCATATACAACCTGACATATATCTATATATATATATATAATATTATTCAAACTATTATTCTCATCTAGGTTGTTATGGTCAATGTTTCAGCTGATGTAACCCCCAACCTTCTTCAGGTGCATATTTTCGGACTTTGAAACATGAACGGAATTTCGAACGAAAAGTTAAAAAAAAAAAAAACCTGAAGGTCGGAGGTTACATCGGCTGAAACGTTATTAAGAAAATAAAAACAAAGATGAGAATAGTAGTTCGAATAATCTAAATTTCATCGCTCCTTATCTAAAGAATTCCGAAACAATTTTTATATTTTAATCTAAAAAAATAACAGTAACTTGCGTCTACTTACTACGATATTTCTAAAAAAAAAAAAAAAAATTTTTTTTTTAATATTTTCATTTTTGAAGAATTATATTTATAATTTTGCTGTAAAAAAGAAAACAAAAAATGCAAAGAAAAAAAACTTAAAGTTGTGATGTTTGCAATGGAAATAAGCAACAAATGTTTAATAATGTCAATTCAATATTTGATCCTCGCTTCTCTCTCAGCTTCTTTTTCTAGTATATCCAGAACGTGCACGCGCGTCTGCCTAAAAGGTCAAACACTACACAAGATACATTTACAAAGCTGACATCATCCAATGTAGTAGGACCACAAAACAAAAATTCATTCCCTTAGGATCATCAGTGCACGGGGGGGGGACAAAAAATGTATTTCTTTACTAGTAGTCGTTTGAAAAATACTGAAACGAGATCAAACAAGCATTCAGCTGTTGAGGGGTTTATTGATGTTATAATGAACCAGTTGCTAGAAAGAGGGGGGGTAACGTGACTGAGAAACACGCACTCAGTAACTATTTTATTATCCATATTCCGGGTACACCTGCTAAAAAAAAAAAAACTAACTAAGTATACGCTCCCTAGAGAGCTTCGTCACATGATTGAGAATAGAACTTCCGCCCGCGGGGGGGGGGGGGGTTCCGTTGTGCCCCAACATATGTATAGAGCAGCCTTCAGGGAGGCTCCTCTCACATATAGCGCCTGGTATTATCAAATAATAGTCACCCATCGGGTACTGGCCAGGCTGAACGTCGCTTATGTGTCACTGCGATTATACCGTATTCCTGATAGTGTCATTTTTCAAGTATCAGTCAACGTTTTTGTTTTTTTATTATTATTCTAATGAGAAGACTTGTTTCTTTGAAAAACCTCGGTTTAAAAGGACTTTTCGATATTTTATTCTTTGTTGTATTGTTTAGAACTATTAAACTTGTAAAGTTTGTAACTTTACATTTGTTTATTATATATATATATATATATATATATATATATATATATTAATAATAATAATCCAGGCAAAGTAAATATCAACATGATAGTAATCCAAAGAATTTCAACCGGGTTTATAAAAAGTGCTCAATATCAAATATGATTATTTTTATTTACACAGACATGTACAAAATATGCGACACTAGCATGTCGATGTTATCGATCAACAGCTGTTATAAACTGAGATCTCATCAGGAGAGTTAAAATCCGATCTTAACCATAGATCATATATGGAAAGAACGGATTTTAACTCTACCTGATGAGATCTCAGTTTATAACAGCTGTTGATCGATAACATCGACATGCCAGTGTCGCAGATTTTGTACATGTCTGTGTAAATAAAAATTATATATATATATATATATATATATATATATAATACCATCTGAGGGAAAGATCGAATTATAATTCTGTCTGATGAGATCTCAGCTTTTAACAGCTGTAGATCGATAACATCGACATGCCAGTGTCGCAGATTTTGTACATGTCTGAATAAAAACAATCATATCTCTCTCTCTCTCTCTCTCTCTCTGTTACAAGTGTTGAATAAATAAATATTATGCTCTTATTTAATAAGTTGGTGCTTCTGTAGTTCCACAATTGAATGTTAGGCGTCTCTTTAAAAAAAAAAATAGCTAAATAAATGCATAAACTTTGTTATGTAATTACGTGGTAGCTGAAAAGAAGATTGTACACCAAACATTACACAAATTTATCCAGTATTTATTGAATTAAAAATAAACATTTTATCTATATGTCGCCATTTTTCTTATATTTTGACTTTTTCTTCTTAAAGTTATCTCCCTTGCCTAATCAATAAGCTGAAATGTCTACCGATACGTAAGATCGTTTGTTCTTTTCCTCATAATTTAATAAATACTGGATGAATTTGCGTAATTTTTTATCTACAATCTTATTTTCAGCTACCACTTAAGTACATAACAAAGTTTATACATTTCTTTAAATATTTTAATGTCATTGTGAAACTGCAGAAGCACAAATAATTTAGCATTCTTGGATTTCATTCAG
This sequence comes from Sepiola atlantica, assembly GCA_963556195.1. Classification (NCBI taxonomy): domain Eukaryota; kingdom Metazoa; phylum Mollusca; class Cephalopoda; order Sepiida; family Sepiolidae; genus Sepiola; species Sepiola atlantica. The sequence goes on from OY744518.1 coordinate 216,864,836, forward strand.
CCAAACAAAACGAAAGATAGGCTCTGAGGTCCTGGGTTCGAATCTGGCTAGGTTCAGCCACGCTGATGAGTCGTATAACGACGAAACACGTATCTGTGGATAATTATATTGCAAATAAATATATATGTTGCTCTTCATCTGGGGTGTCACATTGGTGAAGGGAAAACTATTCCCAACTGGCATTTAGGTAAATATGCTTTTTCGTATAAATAATTGAATTCGACGTTCAAAAGTATCGCAAACAAATAAATATATCGATAATCTTGTTGAACAAAACTAAACTTCTCAATAACGGAACGGGGCAGAATAAAAACAGCAGATCGATAAGAACCCCTTTAAATAGAACCTTAAAACAATAATAAATAATTAAGATTAATAATGTGTTTCTTTTTCTTTCTTTTTTTAATTTTCTTATCTTTCTGTTTTTGCTGGAGATGGGGAATTCTACCGGATGCCAGACATTCACAAGCTGTATCAGACACTCCAGCCGAGAGATCTTTTTAAGATTCTAACCGTCCCTTTAAGTGCAATTGTTTCTCACTTTTTATTTTATTTTTCTTATATTTCCGTTTTTGCTGGAGATGGGGCATCCTACTGGATGCCAGATATTCATCGGCTATTTCAGACACTCCAGCCTAGAGATCTTTTTAAGATTCTAACCGTCCCTTTAAGTGCACTTGTTTGTATTTCTCTTGCACTCGGTTCACCGGGTATACTCGCCAGGTAGCTTTTGAAATTATTTTTCATTAGTCCTGTTGCTCCTATAATTACTGGTATGATGGAGATCTTCCTAAGATTCCAATTTCTTTTCATGTCGTACATAAGACCTTGGTATTTCGTAATCTTTTCCCTTTCAACTCTGTTTAATCCTGCATCATTAGGGACACTGACTTCAACAAAGGGTTGCTACTTTCTCCCTTTGGCCCCATATCACGATGTCAGGTTTAACAGCGCCGTTTTCTAGAAATGTAGCTGTAGGGATTGCATAAAACTGCATTTCAGCACATTTAAAAAATGTAGCATCATGGAAAAAACAAAAAAAAACAATGTAACTTAATGTAATTAATAAAAATGTTTGACCCCTTTCTCGTGTGTGTGTGTGTGCTGTCTTTCTCGCCTCTACGTGACTTACTTTTTTTTAACTAGTATTAATCTATAATTTATTGAAATCAACATTACAACAGCCACGAACTTTTTTTTTTCTTTTTTTTTTAATGTAAAAATAATTTAAATACGAAATTAAATCGACCAGAATGCATTTCGATTTCTTCGTAAACAAGTTAACCATTTTAATAAACGCGTGAATTACTTTGTGACCCTTCGAAATGTGAAAAGAATTTTGACGTATTTAAACTGTCAAATAGAAAAATCCTCAGCAAATCATCGTTTAATTAAAAGACTGAAAATTTTGAAACACATCTAATAATTTTATAAAAAGAGATTAAACAAAATTCCACCTTAATCATTTGTTGGTTTTAAAAACAATTTAGTTCGATTAATAATTTAAGGCTAACCGATAGCGTGATAATTTAATTTAAATCTCAAAATCCTATTTAATATAATTTGATTTTTTTTTTAAATGTTTAATTTTTTTCAATTCGGTTTTCTTTTGCCAAAACAAAAACGAAAGTAGAAAGACTCCCGGGCAATACCGGATAGGTATTGATTAAACGAAATTAATTTTTTAAATAATGTTTAATTTATATATATTTTTTTTTCTTTGTAATATAGCAGGAAAAATCCCAGCAGAATGCTCGATTAATTGAGAATCAAAGTCAAAAATTAAAAAAAAATTAAATTCTCCGGATGGCTAATTCCTTCCGTGCTTGAAACCGACGGTACGAATGTTGTACTAATTTTTCTGTACCAAAATAAATAAATCATATAGTTTGTTTTTGTTAAATAAGTTATTTATCATTGGCATTTTTTTTAAATGCCAACATCCGCAATTTAAAGATAGACATTTATTTACGTGTTGCTATTCGACCCCAAAACAAGATCCTGTTTTGATATTTATAGAAAAAGTTGTTTTAAAAAAAGGGTTTGTTTTGAATTTACTGATAATTATTTGACTATTTCAAATTGTATGTAAAAGAAAAAGGGACGAAAAAAAAAGAAGAAAAAAGTCGCAAT
>OY744518.1:216869468-217121968 GCA_963556195.1 Sepiola atlantica
GACCCACCCACCCCTTACCAGGACATAGAGAGAGGGGGAGAAAGAAAGAAAGAGAGAGAAAAAACGAATAAAGGTTATCAATAATCAAATGGACCAAGACATTGATCACCAGCAAATCCTAATTTGTAAATCTAATTTCGAAACAGATAAATATAAATAAATAGATAAATAGATAAGTAACAAAAAAAAAAGGAAGAAAGCGACAGGGAAAGATGATGATATGTATTATTTTTTTTATCTTTTTTTGATGTTTTTTTTTTTAAATAAAAAAAGACTCACCTAGTACTACACGCAAATGTTTTAGTCTGGTGGGTGGGTCTTTTTTGTTATCCGACACTTTTTGCGCCGACTTCTTGATGTCTCCATGGGCGGCTTTTCTGAACATGGACAGAGCCGACATCTAGCATTTAAGATTTCTTACACATTTTCCATTGTAATCACTGGGCGACCCTTTTAAAATTTCCAACAATAACAAATGGCGGTCTCTCTCTCTCTCTTTACACATGTGAGCATGCGCAACTGAAAAATGAACAAGGGCCGATAACTCTTACTCGTCATAGTTTCATTTATTACGAGCAATAGTTATCTGCCCTTGTTTATTTACGTTTGATTGTTTTCTTTTACGGCATATCAACCCTTATGGAGATCATTTAATGGCAAATTCATTTTGGTAAACTGTTTGTGTGCTTTAAGTTTTTAATATATTCAAATTTTGTATCGTTCAGTTATTTTCAAATATTAATTTAATTTTTGTTTTTTAATTTATCCGATTTTTTACAGACCAATTGCTTTTAGGAAAATCTACATATATTTATAATAAGACGATGGGAAATTAATTTTACTTTCCCTTTTTTTGGTATTGGCATTTCAGTAAAGTATGTGGATTTATTCATTTATTTTTTTTACTAATGAGTCACCACTTACGAAGGCTAAAAGTCACTCAAGGTTAAGGTAATGGATGAGTCGTCGGTTTAATGATGAAGAATATTATGAGAGGATTGAAAATGGTCAATGGAATTAACACATTTTTATTACTTATGGGGACGGAGTATTTGTTGACATTGGATTTGAAGACAGCTATGTTGTAGTCTGCAGAGAAGCAGTCTCGTGGTAATGTGTTCCACAGGTGTGAAGTTCTTGGAAAGAAACTCTGTTCATGGAAATTTTTCTTGGTGCTAGGAGCATGGAGGAAAACAGAAAAGTTTGGTACTTATGCAGTTTACGGACAGACATAAATAATAACGTTATTATTTAGAAAGCCATTCTTAACATGGGGAAGTGCAAGGCTTTATTAACTATTTTGTACTTTCACCTAACAATTTAATACACAAAAGATACTGTAAAAATTGAATTTAACTTGAAAATCCTATCTAAAAAAAATAGCCTGGTCCGTAACCTGCATAAGCACCGAAATTTCTTTTCAGTTGTGGTAAAAAGACGAGTTTTTGCTGTGAATGCCTTACACGGAGGAACCAAAGATTGGAGCTCAGTCGAGCACCTTTCATGGTAATAAGGACAGAGCAGAGAAAGACTAGCAACGTGAGAAAGGGGCTGTAGAGAACAGAAGAAATTATCACTCAGTAGATTGCGAATGGTTAATATTGGTTTTATGAACTGAACCCCCATCATAAAATTCTGTCCGACAGATCTCGTTTGTTACTTTTACGACGGCCGTGACCGAACCCCCATCGTAAAATGTGAATTGAAAATAAATTTTAATTTCCAAATCTTAAAATGTCATAAATTCCTTTGTCCTAGCATTGACAGCTCTGAACTGGAAGACAAATTCCCGAATTCATACAAACTTCTAAATGCAAGTATTAGATTCTATTTAACCTGACAGCTGGGACCCTGACAGGTACTACCACTTGAGGCCAGCATGGGCCTGGTAGTAATGACAGCTAAGGGTTCACTCCACACTCCCCAAACTTCCCAAATTGTGACCTCACCACTGGATGGAGTTTCATGTCATACCCAGGACTGATTTTATTCAAACTATAAATGGAATCCTGATAGATACTACCACTCCAGGTGGGAATGGACCTGGGAGTAATGGTAGTAATGACTACAAAGAGTTGACTCTACACTCCCCAAAGTTCCCAAATTAGGACCTCACCAGTGGGTGTACTTTTTTATTTTATGGAAATCGCTCCAGACAAGGCAGGAAGCCACTTGATGTAAGGAGCTAAAAAGAAATACTCCTTAAAAGTCAAAAACTAGCGAACGACAAGTGTTAGATGGATAGATTCCGACCCAGAAAACAGCAATTCTTCCCCCTTTGTCAGAAACATCGCTCATGGAATGTGAGGACTAAAGGATAAAATAAGGGAAGCGAGAGTTACGAGGATGCCGAAAGTAAACCAAGGTCTCTCGGGTCTTTAACCTGCAAGAGTTTTAAACAACACTAAACTGTCACAGACACTCTTGGGAAAGTTATTCATCCTGAAATCCAATCCAGCTTCTCCAGCCCTTTTTAGCTTTTTTATTTTATTTTATTTTGTTTTCATTTCCTTCTCCCTACCCTACTGCCCAACCCTATCAACCACTCAAATTCTCTACCACAACTCAAATCAGTGTATGACCTTAAACTACCTCCAGTGGTTAGGCCACAATTTGAGAACTGTAGGGGGGTGTGGATTCACTCTTTAGTTTTCATTACGTTCAGGTCCACGTTGATCCCATCACGGTTCAATCTGTGGGTCAAATAGAATCTATTGTTTGCAGATTATTCATCTACAAAATATATTCATCTACAAAAAATATTAATCTACAAAATATATTTATCTACAAAATATATTCATCTACAACAAATATTCATTTACAAAATATATTTATCTACAAAATATATTCATCTACAAAATATATTCATCTACAAAATATATTCATCTATAAAATATATTCATCTACAAAATATATTCATCTACAAAAAATATTCATCTACAAAATATATTCATCTACAAAATATATTCATCTACAAAATATATTCATCTATAAAATATATTCATCTACGAAATAATCTACTTTATAAATATTTGAAAATGAATCATAAATTTTTTTTACCAAAATGACTGGATTCGGCATTAAATATCCTGGAAAGGGTTGATATGCCATAAAACACACATAAAAAAATTCTGATGCATCACAGTGGAGAGTAGAAAGTGGGGTTTACTTTCAGCAGTTTCGTAACTCTCACTTCCCCTCAATGTTGTCCTTTAACCCTCAACCCTAAACCTCAACCCTAACCCTCAACCCTCAACCCTCAACCCTAACCCTCAACCCTCAACCCTCAACCCTCAACCCTAACCCTCAACCCTAACCATAACCCTAACTTCCCCTCAATGTTCTCCTTTAACCCTCAACCCTAACCCTCAACCCTAACCCTAACCCTAACTTCCCCTCAATTTTGTCCTTTAGTCTTCACATACCATGAGCAATGTTTCTGACAAAGGAAGAAGAATTGCTGTTTTTCTAGATCGGCTATTGATTTGAGTTGTGTGTTATATGGAAATTTTCAATCCTCTCATAGTATTTATCATCATTCAACTATTAATCTATCCATCTCATTAACCCTGATCTCCGAGTGTTCTTTTGGGGTTTTTTTTTGTCTGTGACTCATTAATTAAAAAAAATAAGTGATGACTCATGAGACGACACGACATTTTCTAAAAATGTTTGTTATCATATATATTTTTATTTTCAGATTACTCTCAATTAAGAGCCAAATTTACAGGTAAAATATAGTTTTTCAAATCGACATGTTCCATTCTGAGGTGGGATGATTCATTTTTCTATGTAGGGGTGTAGAGGGAAAGGCAATATCAAAAGAAAGAATCTAGTGGTTGGTGCACCAGCCCAGATGTAACAACAATACTCCATGCATGGGCGGATGCTGGCTTTGTAGCGATACCGATACTGTCAAGTGTGAGAATTTTTCTAGCACGGTAGAGGGAGCCCATTTTCTTTGCAGCAGCCTTGGCAATGTCTTCTATGTATTAGCTCCAATTCATGTTACCTGTGAATGTTAGGCTGAAAAGTTTTTACGCTGGACTCTCAGGTAGGATGTTATTTGCCATGGCAATCGGTGGTATTAATCATTGTGACAAGGTTATGAGCATTCCCGAGCGGGCTATGGGCATTCATTGCACAAGCCTCGGGCAGTGATGTCAAGTACAAATCGAGAAGTGAGGCTTACTGATCCACACGATCAAGGAGGCGGGTCGGGAAAGTGACAGTCTGTGAGAGAGAGTGCGCTATGGAGAAACTATACGTGGAGTTACCAACTGCGTCTGTATAACTGGAGAATCCAAGTCAGTCACGGTGATGTACATTGAAATCCCGAAATACATGTATTTGGGCACTCAAGTCAAGTGAGAGTGCTGTATATATGCTTTCAGAAACAGAGTTAAGCAGGGTACAGTCCGCGGTCAAAAGAGAACGGTATATAAAATATAAGTAACTAGCGCTGTGCTGTAAGGTTAATCTAAAGCACATGTAGTTGGTCCATACGAAATAATTCATTTTTATTAACAACGAAAGATCAGCGTTGCCAAATGGGATTTCCAAAACCCGCTAGAAATTTTAATTTTTTGTATAAAAATATTACGGATATACATAATATTATGTAGAAATGTGATACTTAGAAGGCAATACAATGCAGAGGTGTGACGGATAGACACAAGTTGGAGCAAATAAGACATATAATGGTGGAACAAGTTAAATAGTTTCACTCAATACAATATATACATATATATATATATATTTTTTTTTTTTACAAACACACATATATCTGTCTATCTGCACAATGTTGCAATGTTATGTAATACCTGTATCAAAATGGTCTGGTGGAAACTGTATGATATAATATTTCGGGAACTCTTCCCTTCTTAAGAACCGTGCTCAAGTTCAAACGTGATACATTTTTTTAAATTTTAATGTTATTTAAATTACTATTTGTCACGTTAATGTTATTTGTATTTAATTTAAAAAAAAAAAACAATGCATGAACGATTTTTTTTTTTTTTTACAAATGATTAGCACAAGGTCGATGGAGTATGTCATAATTAGGGGCCAGGGTTGCGATTTGTGCTAATCATGCATTAATAAATGAATCATGAAGAATTTAGGTATTCTGAGAAGTCGTCAAGAGCGTTTTCATTCTCAAACCAGTCACGTTGTGTTTGGGATGTGTTACTGGTAGATACTTGTTGGTGTTACTAGTAGATACTTGTTGGTGTTACTAGTAGATACTTGTTGGTGTTACTGGTAGATACTTGTTGGTGTTACTGGTAGATAGTTGTTAGTGTTACTAGTAGATACTTGTTGGTGTTACTAGTAGATACTTGTTGGTGTTACTGATAGATACTTGTTGGTGTTACTGGTAGATACTTGTTGGTGTTACTAGTAGATACTTGTTGGCGTTACTGGTAGATACTTGTTGGTGTTACTGATAGATACTTGTTGGTGTTACTGGTAGATACTTGTTGGTGTTACTGGTAGATACTTGTTGGTGTTACTGGTAGATACTTGTTGGTGTTACTGGTAGATACTTGTTGGTGTTACTGGTAGATACTTGTTGGTGTTACTGGTAGATACTTGTTGGTGTTACTGATAGATACTTGTTGGTGTTACTGGTAGATATTTGTTGGTGTTACTGGTAGATACTTGTTGGTGTTACTGGTAGATACTTGTTGGTGTTACTGGTAGATATTTGTTAATGTTACTGGTAGATACTGTTGGTGTTACTGGTAGATACTTGTTGGTGTTACTGATAGATATTGTTGGTGTTACTGGTAGATACTTGTTGGTGTTACTGGTAGATACTTGTTGGTATTACTGGTAGATACTTGTTGGTGTTACTGATAGATACTTGTTGGTGTTACTGGTAGATACTTCTTGGTGTTACTGGTAGATACTTGTTGGTGTTACTGGTAGATACTTGTTGGTGTTACTGGTAGATATTTGTTGGTGTTACTGATAGATACTTGTTGGTGTTACTGGTAGATACTTGTTGGTGTTACTGATAGATACTTGTTGGTGTTACTGGTAGATACTTGTTGGTGTTACTGGTAGATACTTGTTGGTGTTACTAGTAGATACTTGTTGGTGTTACTGGTAGATACTTGTTGGTGTTACTGGTAGATACTTGTTGGTGTTACTGGTAGATACTTGTTGGTGTTACTGGTAGATACTTGTTGGTGTTACTGATAGATACTTGTTGGTGTTACTGGTAGATATTTGTTGGTGTTACTGATAGATACCTGTTGGTGTTACTGGTAGATACTTGTTGGTGTTACTGATAGATAATTGTTGTTGTTACTGATAGATACTTGTTGGTGTTACTGGTAGATACTTGTTGGTGTTACTGGTAGATACTTGTTGGTGTTACTGGTAGATACTTGTTGGTGTTACTGATAGATACTTGTTGGTGTTACTGATAGATACTTGTTGGTGTTACTGGTAGATACTTGTTGGTGTTACTGGTAGATACTTGTTGGTGTTACTGATAGATATTGTTGGTGTTACTGGTAGATACTTGTTGGTGTTACTGGTAGATACTTGTTGGTGTTACTGATAGATACTGTTGGTGTTACTGGTAGATACTTGTTGGTGTTACTGGTAGATACTTGTTGGTGTTACTGGTAGATACTTGTTGGTGTTACTGGTAGATATTTGTTGGTGTTACTGATAGATACTTGTTGGTGTTACTGGTAGATACTTGTTGGTGTTACTGATAGATACTTGTTGGTGTTACTGGTAGATACTTGTTGGTGTTACTGGTAGATACTTGTTGGTGTTACTAGTAGATACTTGTTGGTGTTACTGGTAGATACTTGTTGGTGTTACTGGTAGATACTTGTTGGTGTTACTGGTAGATACTTGTTGGTGTTACTGGTAGATACTTGTTGGTGTTACTGATAGATACTTGTTGGTGTTACTGGTAGATATTTGTTGGTGTTACTGATAGATACCTGTTGGTGTTACTGGTAGATACTTGTTAGTGTTACTGATAGATAATTGTTGCTGTTACTGATAGATACTTGTTGGTGTTACTGGTAGATACTTGTTGGTGTTACTGGTAGATACTTGTTGGTGTTACTGATAGATACTTGTTGGTGTTACTGATAGATACTTGTTGGTGTTACTGATAGATACTTGTTGGTGTTACTGGTAGATACTTGTTGGTGTTACTGGTAGATACTTGTTGGTGTTACTGGTAGATACTTGTTGGTGTTACTGATAGATACTTGTTGGTGTTACTGGTAGATACTTGTTGGTGTTACTGATAGATACTTGTTGGTGTTACTGGTAGATACTTGTTAGTGTTACTGGTAGATACTTGTTGGTGTTACTGGTAGATACTTGTTGGTGTTACTGGTAGATACTTGTTGGTGTTACTGGTAGATATTTGTTGGTGTTACTGATAGATACTTGTTGGTGTTACTGGTAGATACTTGTTGGTGTTACTGGTAGATACTTGTTGGTGTTACTGGTAGATACTTGTTGGTGTTACTGGTAGATACTTGTTGGTGTTACTGGTAGATACTTGTTGGTGTTACTGATAGATACTTGTTGGTGTTACTGATAGATACTTGTTGGTGTTACTGGTAGATACTTGTTGGTGTTACTAATAGATACTTGTTGGTGTTACTGGTAGATACTTGTTGGTGTTACTGGTAGATACTTGTTGGTGTTACTGATAGATACTTGTTGGTGTTACTGGTAGATACTTGTTGGTGTTACTGGTAGATACTAGTTGGTGTTACTGATAGATACTTGTTGGTGTTACTAATAGATACTTGTTGGTGTTACTGGTAGATACTTGTTGGTGTTACTGATAGATACTTGTAGGTGTTACTGGTAGATACTTGTTGGTGTTACTGGTAGATACTTGTTGGTGTTACTGGTAGATACTTGTTGGTGTTACTGGTAGATACTAGTTGGTGTTACTGATAGATACTTGTTGGTGTTACTGATAGATACTTGTTGGTGTTACTAATAGATACTTGTTGGTGTTACTGGTAGATACTTGTTGGTGTTACTGATAGATACTTGTTGGTGTTACTGGTAGATACTTGTTGGTGTTACTGATAGATACTTTTTGGTGTTACTGATAGATACTTGTTGGTGTTACTGGTAGATACTTGTTGGTGTTACTGGTAGATGCTTGTTGGTGTTACTGATAGATACTTGTTGGTGTTACTGGTAGATACTTGTTGGTGTTATTGATAGATACTTGTTGGTGTTACTGATAGATACTTGTTGGTGTTACTGGTAGATACTTGTTGGTGTTACTGGTAGATACTTGTTGGTGTTACTGGTAGATACTTGTTGGTGTTACTGGTAGATACTTGTTGGTGTTACTGATAGATACTTGTTGGTGTTACTGGTGGATACTTGTTGGTGTTACTGGTAGATACTTGTTGGTGTTACTGGTAGATACTTGTTGGTGTTACTGATAGATACTTGTTGGTGTTACTGGTAGATACTTGTTGGTGTTACTGGTAGATACTTGTTGGTGTTACTGGTAGATACTTGTTGGTGTTACTGGTAGATACTTGTTGGTGTTACTGATAGATACTTGTTGGTGTTACTGGTAGATATTTGTTGGTGTTACTGATAGATACTTGTTGGTGTTACTAGTAGATACTTGTTGGTGTTACTGATAGATAATTGTTGGTGTTACTGGTAGATACTTGTTGGTGTTACTGGTAGATACTTGTTGGTGTTACTGGTAGATACTTGTTGGTGTTACTGATAGATACTTGTTGGTGTTACTGGTAGATATTTGTTGGTGTTACTGATAGATACTTGTTGGTGTTACTAGTAGATACTTGTTGGTGTTACTGATAGATACTTGTTGGTGTTACTCATAGATACTTGTTGGTGTTACTGGTAGATACTTGTTGGTGTTACTGGTAGATACTTGTTGGTGTTACTGATAGATACTTGTTGGTGTTACTGATAGATACTTGTTGGTGTTACTGGTAGATACTTGTTGGTGTTACTGGTAGATACTTGTTGGTGTTACTGGTAGATACTTGTTGGTGTTACTGGTAGATACTTGTTGGTGTTACTGGTAGATACTTGTTGGTGTTACTGATAGATACTTGTTGGTGTTACTGGTAGATATTTGTTGGTGTTACTGATAGATACTTGTTGGTGTTACTAGTAGATACTTGTTGGTGTTACTGATAGATACTTGTTGGTGTTACTGGTAGATACTTGTTGGTGTTACTGGTAGATACTTGTTGGTGTTACTGGTAGATACTTGTTGGTGTTACTGGTAGATACTTGTTGGTGTTACTGATAGATACTTGTTGGTGTTACTGATAGATACTTGTTGGTGTTACTGGTAGATACTTGTTGGTGTTACTGGTAGATACTTGTTGGTGTTACTGGTAGATACTTGTTTGTGTTACTGATAGATACTTGTTGGTGTTACTGATAGATACTTGTTGGTGTTACTGGTAGATACTTGTTGGTGTTACTGGTAGATACTTGTTGGTGTTACTGGTAGATACTTGTTGGTGTTACTGGTAGATACTTGTTGGTGTTACTGGTAGATACTTGTTGGTGTTACTGATAGATACTTGTTGGTGTTACTGGTAGATATTTGTTGGTGTTACTGATAGATACTTGTTGGTGTTACTAGTAGATACTTGTTGGTGTTACTGATAGATACTTGTTGGTGTTACTGGTAGATACTTGTTGGTGTTACTGGTAGATACTTGTTGGTGTTACTGGTAGATACTTGTTGGTGTTACTGGTAGATACTTGTTGGTGTTACTGGTAGATACTTGTTGGTGTTACTGATAGATACTTGTTGGTGTTACTGGTAGATACTTGTTGGTGTTACTGATGGATACTTGTTGGTGTTACTGATAGATACTTGTTGGTGTTACTGGTAGATACTTGTTGGTGTTACTGGTAGATGCTTGTTGGTGTTACTGATAGATACTTGTTGGTGTTACTGGTAGATACTTGTTGGTGTTACTGATAGATACTTGTTGGTGTTACTGATAGATACTTGTTGGTGTTACTGGTAGATACTTGTTGGTGTTACTGGTAGATACTTGTTGGTGTTACTGGTAGATACTTGTTGGTGTTACTGGTAGATATTTGTTGGTGTTACTGATAGATACTTGTTGGTGTTACTGGTGGATACTTGTTGGTGTTACTGGTAGATACTTGTTGGTGTTACTGGTAGATACTTGTTGGTGTTACTGGTGGATACTTGTTGGTGTTACTGGTAGATACTTGTTGGTGTTACTGGTGGATACCTGTTGGTGTTACTGGTAGATACTTGTTGGTGTTACTGGTAGATACTTGTTGGTGTTACTGGTAGATACTTGTGTGTGTTACTGGTAGATACTTGTTGGTGTTACTGATAGATACTTGTTGGTGTTACTGGTAGATACTTGTTGGTGTTACTGGTAGATACTTGTTACTTTTTTGTTATACGCTATCTGAAATTGCGAGTGTGTGGGTAAAAAACGAAATCTCCAGATTTTAAAGAAAAAAAATATTTTACTCGCTAGATTCTAAACGAAATCTCCATATCTAGCGGGAAAACCGCCAAATTTGCAACAGTTTAGCAAAAATGAGAGTTTTAAAAGTCCAAGGAACGTTCTAGGTGAAAGAAAGTGTTTTATCTATAAGAAGAAATTGAGTGCACATATTCATTTCGGCTGTTGCCGTGTGTGTTTATCTGTGTGTAAATGGGATAGGCATCAAGATGTGTGTGTGTGCATATTAGCGAGCATTTCTTTTGTTAGTGAGAGAGTGTATGTACGAGTTTGTGTGCAAGAGAGTTCGGTTAGCAGTGTTGTATTTAGTAGTCCGTGAAAGTCTCTCGTTGCTTCTGCTGAGGCCTTTCTCTCCAAAGAGGCTAGGCAGGATTATGTTGTGCGCACGTGTGTTGTCTCTGGAAGAAAATAGAAAAAACGCTGTGTTTGGTTTTTTATACTATGCGTGAGATTTGGAAGTGAATATCCTCACTTCTTTGATTGGCTGAAAGAAACTGCTGCCTGGAGATTTTATCCAATCGAGAGTCGATATCTAAAACAAACATCCACTGCTGCTGTTGCTTCTAACAAGTGTATCATAACGTAAAATATACAGTGAGTTTTCTTTTTTCTTTTTTATTCTTTGTTTGTTTTCCATTCTGAATGTCACACGTATTTTCTCATCCGTACATAAAATATTTCTTTCTTTCTCAATTGGCCTTCTCGTCGCCATTTTTTAAAAACTATATACTTTTTCATATCTGATTTTGTTTTTTCTTTTCTCTTGAACCTCTTTTTTATTTCCATTTTGATATTTATTTTCCTTTATTTTAATTCTCGTAATCTTTCATACAGCGATGATGTGAATACGCCCTACTTTCGTTCGTCTTCTCAACCACTAGTCTCTCCCTCTTAGACAGGTCCAAAAAGAGTCTCTAATCTAATAGGTCCCTCACTATCCACCAAGCTCCAGCCCCTGTCTAATCGCTGCATTGTTGCATCCTTGTGTTTATTTTACAAGTACTTCAATGGAATGTGCTCCGATGAACTTGCCGCTCTGGTGCCCCCTCGACATAAATACACTAGACCAACCCGACAATCAGCTAAATCCCATCCATTTACTGTGGAGGTCCCCAGATGCCAGAGAGTCCTTCTACTCCAATAGCTTCTTTCTTTACTCGTCGAGCTGCCGACCTCCAGAACTCCCTCCTTGCTCCCTGTTTCCCCGACTGTACCGACATGCAGAAATTTAAAACTAATGTGAACAAGCATCTTGCTGCCCAGCTCCCAATTTAGGATGCCCCCCTCCTTAAACTTTCACCCTAATTCTCAGTAGCCCCTTACGTCTACAGTGGCAATTTGCCTTGTTTGGGCTGAACGAAGTAAAAAAAAAAAAAAAATTTTTAAGTGTTGACTGGAGTGTTGTCATTATGACAGAATAATTAGGACCGACGGGGATCCGGTACCTGGGGGTGCACTAGTATGCATCTTGGTGATGATGTTGGACCCTACATAGAAATAAGATGGAGATCTGAGACTAGTACATATTATCAGCGCTAGGCCATCTAAGCAAGTAAAGAAAATAGCGTCAGTTGTCTGGCAAAAAAGCGTGTTAGTTGTCAATTGCAATTATCGCTACACAATGAGCCACGTTTACCATATGGGAGATTGGAATGTTGGACTGATAGAGGTGTCGACATCTGGGAGACAGTAAGAAGAAAGCGAATAATTGTTTTGTCATGATAAGCAATAAGAGCTAAAAGCGAGAACTCCATTTATCTGAATCGTTGAAAAGCGTACCACCCAACACCACCCAACACCACCCAACTCCAAGAGAGGAAGAAAAACAGGGAAAGGGATGGGAGAGAGAAAGAGAGTAAGTCCGTTTCGTGCACCCCACCCACCCCGAGAGGGGAAGAGGGATGTTTGAGAAAGAGAAGGTGTGACAATACTCCCTTTCGGTAAGAGAAAGGACTTTGGGTTTAGAACGAGAACACAGTTACACGGAGAGTCAGAGCCCGGAACCGGAGCCGTCCAGACGTGTCTGGACGCTCGGCTCGCATGCTGATTCCAGGCATGCGTGACTGACGAAGTAAGACCCATCGTTTTAAGTAGACAAGTTAGTTCAACTTATGATTTAATTAAGAACTTGCAATCGGAAAGGGATCCACAAACACGCAGAGAGAGAGAGAGAGAGAGACGACGAAATACCTTAGCCAAAAGATATTTACCATACAATAGACATGAATTCAATGTAAAATCAATTCTTTCCTTTAATTGCTAATAATTATTTTCATCCAAAAAGACCTCGCCGATGTTTGTTGAATTATTTCTATTGTTGATTTGTTCTGCTTGAATAACCTTGCCTTCACAGAGACGAGATCGACAAAGCCATCTCTATCATCATCATCATCATTCCGACCTAGAGGAGATTCGACCGACATATCTTTTTTTATTGCCACTACGACGATCATCGGCCAAAAGAGTGTTCACGGTCTGGCAAGATCTCTGTGTAGAGAACCAGAGGGGTGAGCACAGATACACAGACGACGAGCGGGGTACATGTTTATGACAGGCTCCGTGACGTGGAATAGAGTGGAGTATCTATTATACTTGGCGCCGCGACCAGGAGATCAAACACCTGGACGTGAGTGGCCGACAACGATACCCACGGTGACGAACGAGAGTGAGGTATGCGTTATATCATTATTATTGGCAAAAGCCAAGATTAAATCCTATGTCAGATTTTTAAATAAAGTAATTTTATGATAAAAACTAATGTAAAAATAAGCAAACAAATAGAAACTGATCCGCTTGTTTTTTGTTGCATTAGATCTCATTTTGTTCAGTGACGCCCTAACCCTAACTCAACAACCCTAACCCTAACCCAACAACCCTAACCCTCCCTGTTGTTATTATGCGACCGCCGTCCAAATGTACCATATTTCTGTGATTCCAAATGACTTACCTCAAACTCATGGGCCGTGGTTTTGAACATGTGTTCTTTTTCTTCTATCAAGATTCTAGTGTTGTAGAAATATAGTCCACAGCTTACATACATAATAAAGACGACAACACAGATACAGTCATTGTATACAAGCAACTTGTTAAACACGGGTGTGTGCGTGTGTAGTTAGGGTCCTGTCGTTAGTGTCACTTGTCTGAGGTAACTCTTCCATCTGTCGCCTTCTGAATCCTAGTTAAAATTTACTTCGTCATCTCTCCCTCCTCAATCCAACTAACTCCTTTTTCTTTTCTTCTTTTTCTCAGTCCCTCCCCCTCCCCCTCTTCTACTTCCTTTTCCGGTTTCTGCTTTTCTTTGTCTTCACTTGTCTTTTATCCTAACCCTAACCCCAACCCTAACTTCCCAGAACTGAAAAACTTATGCTTTTTCCAAATTCCCTATCTTGATCACCCAGATTGTAAATGGCTAATTATAATGGTGTCGCTTGTCGGTGAAATTCAAAGAACCTGTCTTTTTAAACATCTTTTTTTATCATTCCTAGATACCTAGCTACTCTCTCCATACTCTCTAATTGTGAGGGTGAGTAGGTGCCATTCCATAGTATCACATATGTATTATACGGAATCACTTTTCAGGACAAAGTCAACAACCAACTTGTCCTCTTACCTAAACCAATAGTCAGCCCACCCAGTAGCTGCCCTGTCACAAATGGGATCTGCCACGGCTATCGTAAGAAGAAGGCCTATCAACTGAGTAGAGTTTTTATAGTAATGTCATTGATAGTGGTAGTAAGAACCACTATCAATGAGGATCGGAAGTCCTCGGAATGCTAAACACGCATGCGTCCATCTATAATCAGAGCAAGTAATCAGAGCGAGCAGACTCACGTCCATAGGATTATTCATTCATTTGGAAATCATTGTTAACTTGTTCCTTTTTCCAAACTTATTTCCTAAAAGTGATAACATTTTCAGAGTCCTGACGTGATGGAAAAAGTAAATGCCGATTTCGTCTTTTCCGGTTGATTTTGACTACGAACGGCTGATAAAGATGGATGTCTTAAAGTCTTAAAAATATAGATTAGAATTTTATTTTGGAATAAAAATTACAATTTTAGACTAATTAAGTTTTATCCAAAATGTGTGCGAAAATCCAACGAAATAAGTGAGATATTCAAATAATATATTGTAAATAAACTGTCTGTTTGGAAAAAAGATCCCCCCCCCAAAAAAAAAATCATGACCATTTTAATTTATTACAAATTCTTACTATATTGTAAATAAACTGTTCATTTTGAAAAAAAACAAACACACATTTTAATTTATTTCAATAAACGTTCTATTAATTAATTATTTTGAATTATTGATTTTGTGTTACTTTATTCGTAATCTTTCATGTTTGATTCACTTTTCATGCTTGATTTACTTTTAAGTTAAAAAAAATCAAGAAACATCTATTTTTTTCGGAAATGAGAGCAACTCATATCAAATTATTCAGCTAAAACTAATGATAATGAAATGTTCATCTAAAGAATAAAACTGCCTAAGAATAAAGAGTTGTCTTCCTCTTGTGTTTACAAACCAAGAGATATTTCCATGCAGTATAACCGATACTAGTCTTTTCATTCGAGGAAAGAATTAACTTATTTAAAGAATGAATATTAAATCAGACAAATCAGTTTTTAAAGAAAAATGTTCATGTTTTAAAAATTCTAAAATTTATGACAACACAGTTTTATCATTAAGTATTAATTTAATGTTCGCTGTCTAGCCTACGCAAATTACACGAAATAATACATTTGCACTAATATTTCTAATAAAGTAATGGGTTAATTATATTCAGTGATCGTTGATTAATAAATACTGAAAATTTCATTAAAATTGGTTTTGATGATTTTTAAGTGAAGGGAGAGGTCAAAATGCCCATCGTCTGACTGTTCGACAGATCTCGTTTGTTACTTTATAGCATGACGTCATTTTACAGCTATCTGGCCTCCTTTATTACGATGGCCGTGGCACTGCTCTAAATCCAGCAAAGGAGAGTAGAAAGTTGACCATGGGTTTAATTTCGGCAGCCTTGTAACTTTCGTTCCCCTTATTTTGTCATTTAGTCCTCACATTTCATGAGCGATGTTTCTGACAAAGGGGGAAGAATTGCTGTTTTCTAGGTCGGAATCTAGTTTTTGACCTTGAAGTGGTAATTATTTACTTTTTTTAGCTCCTTGCATCAAGTGGCTTCATGCTTTGTGTGGAGCGATTTTCATTGACAAAAAAAAAAGAAACATTTTTTAACCAGTTTTGATAATGACTAACACTTAAATTCGGTATTGAGAATTATTGATTTCTGGCGATCTCTAATGTCTGGACTCTGAACTGTTTTGAAAATAAAATCAGATCATTTGGTTTGAAGGTATACGTAGAATGGAAAACTTTATTATATTCCTTTAGTTAGGCGAAACAATTTTCAAATAAACTGACGTGATTTCAATTGGTTTCATATTTATTTATAAATAAATAAATAAATATATGGAGAGGTAGTTTGCTTGAAGCATTGTGTGTAATACGTATATAGAGGAGTATTAGAAGGCTATTACAATGCAAGAAATGGAAATATGTCGGCGTTGAGAAGTAAGACATAAACAAGTGATTTTTTATATATATATATATATTTTTTTAATTTTAATAATTTTTTATAGCAAATTGATTAGGCAAGACAAAAACAAATAAATAAATACTGTTAGAATAAAATAACAACAGTATATAATTAAAAAAATAATAATAAATATTAAATTGATAATATTAGGAAAAAAGAATTAATTGAACACTGCTCTTAGCCCCCTCCACAAAAAAAAAATATATTTAAATAGTTAATTTTATTTAAACAAATATAACACTTCATCAGTTAAGTAAAATATGAAATATTCAGGAGAAAAAAAAAAAAAAATTTTAAATAAAAACATTTAGTTAGTTTTATACCATTTGCTGCGGATATTAATTTTTACTGTGTTATAAGCAATATTGCCATTTCGCATGTGTTTTTGAGATTTGAAACACCTACCATTTGACAAAGAGATCTTCCTCAAAATATATTATGGAACACGGTCACACACATTACATCACAGTGTTGAAGTCTTTCCTAATCAAGTAAGATTTGTTATTAAAAAATTATTTTTAAAATTTTCAAAAATATATATAAATTTTTTTTTTTTTAAATCACTTGTTTTTGTCTTACTTCTCAACACCGACATATTTCCATTTCTTGCATTGTGACAAAAAGACAAAAAGACAAAAAAAATAATGAAACCATTTTTTTTTATATAATATTGAAATGAGATTTTGCCATTATTTTATTATGTATTTTTTGTTTTCTTGCATCGTGTTTCTCGTGGAATGTTCGCGGAGGCTCAGACAAATAAAATATTTTCTTGGCTTAGGGTTAGGGTTAGGGTTAGGATTAGGATTAGGGTTTGGGTTAGGGTTAGGATTAGGATTAGGGTTAGGATTAGGGTTAGGGTTAGGATTAGGGTTTGGGTTAGGATTAGGGTTAGGATTAGGATTAGGGTTAGGATTAGGGTTAGGGTTAGGGTTAGGATTAAGGTTAGGATACCTGGGATTCACGGTTGGCAGCATAAGAATGTCTGTATAGTTTAATCGTCATCCGAAAATGTATGCAATTCCTTGGTGAGATCTAAGTCGAAGAAATTGGTCGAGGTAGAATCGGTTTCGTCTCTCAGAGAGTCTGTTTTTTTTGTTTCTTTCTCCATTTGGTTCCATGGCATTGGCCATTTTATTACCATCGGCTTGTTGTTATTGAATGCTGAATGGCAGTCGGGATAAATAACGTATGCCGTCTCTTTTTCTTCGGACAGACACTTGTCCGGAGAACTGTCCAATAGTTGAGGATATTCCAAACCTCTTTGCTCTCCTTCTTCTTCATCATCATCAGCATCATCATTATTCTCATCTTCATCATCATGATCATCATCCTCATGGTCATTATCACTGTCGTCAAAGGGTTTGGTCTTTATTATTGTTAGGCAACTAGGATCAGTGGAAGAATGGGAATCACTCGAATCCGGACTGATTTTGGAACCGGCCTTATCAAATAGCACTTGTCGGTGTCTTCTCGACGTCTTTGATTTGGAACGATGTGCTGGAATGACACTTATGAGATTATTGATATCGTTATGTTCCTTGCGGTTACCGATTTGCGGTACTTGTTTCTTACTACGAGTTTGCTTGCTGGAATCAGGAGTGCGCTGAAACGAAACATTGGAAAATGACCTTGAGCGCAAAGAATGCTGATGTATCGCAGACTTAGCCTGTCTTTTTTTCTTCAACTGGAAATAAGCAGTGTTGTAAGATAGAGGCGATTCCAAAAGTTTGGATACAGAATCGATAATCTGCGACACGCATAAGATGTGGCAATTTAAGTCGTAAAGCTGTGCTTTTTGGTAGCCATCTTGAAGACACGACACGATTGTAGAAACAATTCTGTCTGCAGAGTCGCCGTTTCTCGCTTCGGAATGTCTTGCAGGCGACGGCAAACATGGCAACAGGTTCTTATGTTGATCCCTGTAAAACGGAGAGGAGCCGGATCTTTCGGGACTCGCCTCACGGTCGGAAGAACAGCAAGATGAACGTATAGAGCTTGTCGAGAAAGTACAATAACTACGTCTTCGGATGGAAAGGTACTGGTGTAGGTCCGTAGCGGATGCTAAAGAAATCTTCACAATCTCCTTGAGGTTCTGTGGGAGCTGAAAATCATGATAGCGGATAAACTGGATAGGCAAATTTAACGATTGGGCTTGTTGTAATTGCGATAAGCAATTGGAAGCAGAAATGGTAACGGTATTCATAATAAAAACGAAGGCGTCACATTCTGGAATTAAGCTTCGAACAGGTTCGACTGTCGGAGGAAGGCAGTGGACGAACGACACGGATGATAACGAAGACAGCACGGCCATACTCATTGAGTCTTCAAGATCCGCAGGGTCCTTACATAAAAACACTTTACCGTTGTACACATTAGAACCAGACCCGTTGTTTTCCGTTTCTTTCATAGATGACTCATTGGAGACAAAGATGGAAGGAATATTTACGATACCTTTACCGTGAGGGGAATGAGACTGATTCAAAGTTGGTTGCTGGATCAAACCTAGTTTTCTCACAGGGGAATTCTCTTTCTTCCAATCGGACAAAGTGTTTGATGAAGCCTCAGTGGCTAAGTTTACTTTTGACAAGTCTGCAAGTGTTGTAATGCTGGCTTGATCATGAGGGGTTCGCACACGGGATGCCGAAGAGGGTGTTGGAGAAAATCCTGTGGTTAGGTTACCATTCGGAATCGGAGAAAAGCCACTCTCTTCGGCCGACGTTGGTAGCAAGGGTTGAATAAAATTCCAAAATGGCTCACAGGCATTCTCTTGGATAAGATTCGGATATAATTTAAGTATGTTGATGAACTTTCTCAGACAATACTCTTTCTCTTTGATCCAATTGATTGCCTGTCGATAGGATATAAATTGAACAGAATCGCATAGCTTGGGGTCTTTGTAATTTAAAAATAGCACCTCGGGAAGTCGACGATGGACATGTCGAGCAATATTTTTCTTGGCTGCTTCTCGGCGATACATTATGAATTTTGTTTTTTCTGTTTAGATACTTTGAAATTAGAGTCACAAGAATTATGCACAATTTTTTTATTGTTTATATCATAAAAGTGAATGTATGTGTGTCCGGCGTGCTTCACAGTATGAAGAAGAGGAGGTAGGAGCTGAGGGTATGAATAAGAAGGTGAAAAGAACAAAGAGTAAGAGAAGGAAGGGAGGGAAGGAGAGAAAGAAAGTGTTATCTTCTTTATCTTATCGATTAGTTTGTTTTTTTTATCGATTAGTTTTGTCTTCTTATTGATTAGTTTTGTTTTTTTTATCGATTAGTTTTGTCTTCTTATTGATTAGTTTTGTTTTTTTATCGATTAGTTTTGTCTTCTTATCGATTAGTTTTGTTTTTTTATCGATTAGTTCTGTCTTCTTATTGATTAGTTTTGTTTTTTTATCGATTAGTTTTGTCTTCTTATTGATTAGTTTTGTCTTCTTATCGATTAGTTTTGTCTTCTTATCGATTAGTTTTGTCTTCTTATTGATTAGTTTTGTCTTTATGAACAGGAGACTTCGATGGTATCGCTACTTTGAAAAAATGGATGAGAGTTCTTGGGTCAGTAGATGTAGAACAGTTAAGGTAGCAGGTCCAGTTCATAGGGAAAGAAGGTCAAGGAAAACATGGGAAGAAGTGATAAAAAAATGGACTTGAGAGAAAGAGGGATAAATAAAGACCTGGCTAGAGATAGATTAGTTTGGAAGTCAATTTCTTAAAGTCGTCCACAACATGTCAGCATGTAAAACGGACGTTAGACCGATGATGATGATGATGATGATGATGATGATGATGATGATGATGATTCTTATCACTTAATTTTTTTTATCGATTAGTTGTGTCTTCTTTTTCTTATCGATTAATTTCGTTTCAACGATTTAAAGTAGTGAATAGGAGTTAAATTGCAAAGTAATAACGAGCTGTCGAAGAAAGCTAGGGGTTAGGGTTAGGGTTAGTTGTTATGGTTAGAGTTTAGGGTTAGTTGTTATGGTTAGGGTTAGGGTTAGTTGTTAGTGTTAGGGTTAGGGTTAGTTGTTAGTGTTAGGTTTAGGGTTAGTTGTTATGGTTAGGGTTAGGTTAGGGTTAGTTGTTAGGGTTAGGGTTAGTTGTTAGAGTTAGGGTTAGTTGTTAGGGTTAGTTGTTAGAGTTAGGGTTAGTTGTTAGGGTTAGTTGTTAGGGTTAGGGTTAGTTGTTAGGGTTAGGGCTAGTTGTTAGGGTTAGTTGTTAGGGTTAGTTGTTAGGGTTAGGGTTAGGGTTAGTTGTTAGTGTTAGGGTTAGTTGTTAGGGTTAGTAATTAGGGTTAATGTTAGGGTTAGTTGTTATGGTTAGAGTTAGTTGTTAGGGTTAGGGTTAGTTGTTAGGGTTAGCTAGTTGTTACTAATAATAGTAACTTCAATGGAAGCGTGACATTAGAAGAAAGTGATATATGTTTGGAATGATATGCAATATGTTAGTTAATACTCTCTTACAGACGCTTATATTGGCCTCATTTACCTTCTATGTAACATGTCGGCCATGGATGTGTTAGTCCAATATTGTTATGGGATTACTGGTGTTGCATCAAAGGACGTCCCTCCGTATAATACGTCCGACATAATACTCTACAGTAAAGTTTGTTTCAGCAGAGTTGGTTTGACAGATCATAAACAAAGGGTCAGTGGAAAATCTTCTATTAAAGCTGCCATTTCATTGGTTAAAAGGATCAGCCAATTAAAATTGGTCACAGTGAAATGAATAAGATTTAAAATATAGCAAGTTATAGTTTAGTTATTTTAGGCAGAAAGAGTTTTTATAAAGGGAGATAACTTATAACTGACTATTAAAAGGGAGATAACTTATAACTGACTATTAAAAGGGAGATAACTGGCCATGTTTTTTTAGAGTTGGCTTTATTTTCGGTAACTCGGGTAGAAATGTCAACAGATGACAGAGCTCTGAAATAAAATTATATATCGACTTTGATTTCAATACTAAACAAGATGTCTAAAAGAGATGCTTGATACGAAGACGATTTTAAGATATTAAGGATATCTATATGAGGTTGTATATATACACTCTTATACAACAAAAACACTCATCTGAAGTGGGAGGTTAAAAAAGGCGATATCAATCAGTTTATCAGCCAAATGCACACATCAGGCTGCTATTGATTTTTCTACCCTTTTTTTTATCAGACTAGATATTATATAAGATCATCAAAGTTAAGTAACAGTGAGCCTGGTCAGTATTTAGATGGGTGGCCATTTAGAAATACCGGGTGCTGCATGTAAAACAAGGTCCTGGTGACCTTGCAAGCAATATGCAACTACAACGAACAGTCTTGGGGCGTTTGTTGTGATCTGCACCGACGAGACACTGGCAGGCGATGACAGATCGATTTAAGAGTTTAAAATTTCTGCGTGTAGTTTGGAATCACCAGGGTACAAGGATGGTTCCATTTGAGTACCAGGTACTACTAAAAAGGACTGATCCAATTGGTATGATAAGGATCATCGTTTGTCCTGTTTTCCTTAAGAGGTAAGGCTTCCTTTTTTATGTTTTGGAGAACTGATGAAGGCTTGCTTAGTCGAAATATCGTGTTAGCTCTTTTTTTTCTTTACCTCAGAAATATAAGTATTTGTGTCTTTCAATTTATATTTGTCCAACTGAAAAATAGATCCATTAAAATATTGTTTTAGATTTAGTCAGTTTTTCTTTTAATTTTAATGCTGTTTTTTTTTTTTATATAATTTTCTTCTTAAACCAAAAACTCCTGATGAGGGCAAAAGATTAAATCACTTGAAATGTCGTAGCATTAAATTTTTCTTTTTACTAAGGAGTCACCGCTTATCAAGGCCAAAAGCCACTTGAGAATAAGTTTTTTTGGTTTTACTTTAATTTTTTAAATTTTTATTTGAGGGATAAGGAATTTTTTAATTTGATTTCTTTGAGAAAAATTCGTAGCATTAAATTTTTCCTGAAGAATAAAGAATTTTTAAAATTTTGTTTGCTTGAGAAAAATTCGTAGCATTAAATTTGTTCTGATAGAAGAAGAATATTTTCAATTTTATTTTGGCTTATAGATTGCACGTCTGATGAAAAGACAATGAATGTCTTTAAGCAATCCTGTATATGATAAGTGGGTTATGTAAAATATAGGTTAGTGAATTGGATGTGTGGGGTGAGGTGTGGTCGCATTTGGAATTCAAGGCTGGGCTGTTTTGACAGGTTATGATTTAAGAAGAAATTCGGTAGATAAATTAAGATAAACATTTATGTTTTTCTGTTTAGAAAAGAATATGTAGAAATAAAAAAAGATTTTGATAGATACGGTGAACTGATTAGTTTTATGTAGCGGGGTATATTGACAAGTTGCAAGGCTGATGACGCCTGGAGATAGACCAGACAAAATGTCTTGTATTCCTTTTTGTGAAAGATTTGATCATTTGAAATGTCTTATCATTCCTTTTTATTTTTTTTTTAAATAATGAGTCACCAAAAACCACTCGTTAATAACGTTTTTGGTTTTGTAACTTTTAATTTTTGGCTTGTGGAATAAGAAATTTTTAAATTTTATTTGCTTGTTGGTTGAACTCCTGATAAATACCGGAGAACAATTCGTAGCATTTAATTTTCTTTCTTCTTTTTTTTCTTTTTTTTTTTTTTTTTTGCTATAGGAATAAGATTTTATAGATAAAACACCTGATGAGGACTGGAGAATAAATCGACTGAAATGTTGTCTTGATATCTTCAAGAATGTCCATAGAAGAATAAATATTTTTTATTTTTTATTTTTCTTCCATAGGTAACACACCTGATGAAGTCCGGGAAATAGATCGACTGAAATGCTCTTGCGACCGTTTTGTTTTTTTATCTTGTTTTTTCTTTTTTTTTTATGATGAGGACTGGAGAATATGTCGGCTGAAATGTCTCGCATCCCTTTTCGCAACCGAGATAAATAAGTTCTGTGTCTGCTTCCTTTAAAGATTACCGCCAACCTAGATGAAAAGAAAGAACAAAAATACTTGAATTTGTTTTGTTTTTTAATGGACATTTGATTACGGTCGGAGAATAGATCATATCTTGTATGTATCGATCTTATTTTGATTTATTTATTTATTGTGTTATATATACTAATGGTTCACCATTTTGCAAGGCCAAAAAGCCACTGAAGGATAAAGGTTAGTAAGATTTTTTGTTGGATAGAGGAACAGTACTATGAAAGGGTTGAGAACTATGATTAATTTACAGGACGACACGGCAGATATTTGTTGACATTGGACTTGAAGACTTTTAACCAAGACAAATAAGTTGTTTGTTGTTATATAGGTACAACATCTGAAGAAGAACAGAGAATGTATCATGGCAGATCGTGTGCTTGCAATTTTTATTTTTATTTTTTACTTTTAAAGGTTGCATAAGTGAAAGTATGCAGCAGGATAGATCAACTAAAATGCTGTTTGAACATTGTGTTTTTTTGTTTTTATATTAACACCTAGATGATAATCAATTAATTATATTTAATTAAATATTTAAATAATCTATAAAAGGGTTGATATGCTGTAAAACAGACAGAGCAAACCAATCAATTTTAATAGTTTAAAAACAGGTAGAGTGTTTTGGAATTAAATAATCTACAAAAGGTTTGATATGCTACAAAAACAGACAGGCCAAACCAATCAATTAATAGTTAAGATATGGTAAAGTGTCTTAAAATTAAATAATCTAAAAAATGTTTGATAAAACAAAACCAATCAATTAATAGTTAAGATATGGTAAAGTGTCTTAAAATTAAATAATCTAAAAAATGTTTGATAAAACAAAACCAATCAATTAATAGTTAAGATATGGTAAAGTGTCTTAAAATTAAATAATTTAAAAAATGTTTGATAAAACAAAACCAATCAATTAATAGTT
The DNA here is from genome assembly GCA_963556195.1 of Sepiola atlantica. Classification (NCBI taxonomy): domain Eukaryota; kingdom Metazoa; phylum Mollusca; class Cephalopoda; order Sepiida; family Sepiolidae; genus Sepiola; species Sepiola atlantica. Next base: position 216,893,486 of record OY744518.1, read on the forward strand.
AAGATATGGTAAAGTGTCTTAAAATTAAATAATCTAAAAAATGTTTGATAAAACAAAACCAATCAATTAATAGTTAAGATATGGTAAAGTGTCTTAAAATTAAATAATCTAAAAAATGTTTGATAAAACAAAACCAATCAATTAATAGTTAAGATATGGTAAAGTGTCTTAAAATTAAATAATTTAAAAAATGTTTGATAAAACAAAACCAATCAATTAATAGTTAAGATATGGTAAAGTGTCTTAAAATTAAATAATCTAAAAAATGTTTGATAAAACAAAACCAATCAATTAATAGTTAAGATATGGTAAAGTGTCTTAAAATTAAATAATCTAAAAAATGTTTGATAAAACAAAACCAATCAATTAATAGTTAAGATATGGTAAAGTGTCTTAAAATTAAATAATCTAAAAAATGTTTGATAAAACAAAACCAATCAATTAATAGTTAAGATATGGTAAAGTGTCTTAAAATTAAATAATTTAAAAAATGTTTGATAAAACAAAACCAATCAATTAATAGTTAAGATATGGTAAAGTGTCTTAAAATTAAATAATCTAAAAAATGTTTGATAAAACAAAACCAATCAATTAATAGTTAAGATATGGTAAAGTGTCTTAAAATTAAATAATCTAAAAAATGTTTGATAAAACAAAACCAATCAATTAATAGTTAAGATATGGTAAAGTGTCTTAAAATTAAATAATTTAAAAAATGTTTGATAAAACAAAACCAATCAATTAATAGTTAAGATATGGTAAAGTGTCTTAAAATTAAATAATCTAAAAAATGTTTGATAAAACAAAACCAATCAATTAATAGTTAAGATATGGTAAAGTGTCTTAAAATTAAATAATTTAAAAAATGTTTGATAAAACAAAACCAATCAATTAATAGTTAAGATATGGTAAAGTGTCTTCAAATTAAATAATCTAAAAAATGTTTGATAAAACAAAACCAATCAATTAATAGTTAAGATATGGTAAAGTGTCTTAAAATTAAATAATTTAAAAAATGTTTGATAAAACAAAACCAATCAATTAATAGTTAAGATATGGTAAAGTGTCTTAAAATTAAATAATCTAAAAAATGTTTGATCAAACAAAACCAATCAATTAATAGTTCAGAACTAGTAAAGTGTTTTAAAATTAAAATATGTAAAAAACGGACAGAAAAATCAATCAATTAATTGTTAAAAACAGGTATAGTTTTTTTGGATAAAAATTTAAAAAAAAAATGTTTGATATTTTGTTAAAAAGACAGACAAAACCAATCAATTAATAGTTAAGAACTGGTAAAGTGTTTTAAAATTAAAATATGTAAAAAACGGACAGAAAAAACAATCAATTAATTGTTAAGAACTGGTATCTTGTTTGGAATTTAATAATCCTCAAAGAGGTTGATATGCATTAAAGCAGAAAGATAAAACAAATCGATTAATTGTTAAATAATCTAAAATAAACGTTTGATATACCGTAAAACAGATAGACTAAACAAATCAATTTATCGTTAAGAATTGGTAAAATATTTTGAAATATATCTAAATAATCTACAGATGGTTTATATGCTGTAAAAAAGAGAGGTAACAAAAAATCTCTTAATAGTTAAGAACTGGTTAAATTTTTTTAAATTAAATTATATACAAAAGGGTTGATATGCTGTAAAACAGATAGATAACAAAAAAATCACTTCATAGTTAAGAACTGGTTAAATTTTTTAAAATTAAATTATATACAAAAGGGTTGATATGCTGTAAAACAGATTGATAACAAAAAAATCACTTAATAGTTAAGAACTGGTTAAATTGTTTTGAATCTAAATAATCTACAAAAGAGTTGATATGCTGTAAAACAGATAGATAACAAAAAAATCACTTAATAGTTAAGAACTTGTTAAATTTTTATGAATCTAAATAATCTACAAAAGGGTTGATATGCTGTAAAACAGATAGGTAACAAAAAATCACTTAATAGTTAAGAACTGGTTAAATTTTTTTGAATTTAAATAATCTACAAAAGGGTTGATATGCTGTAAAACAGATAGATAACACAAAAAAATCACTTAATAGTTAAGAACTGGTTAAATTTTTTTGAATCTAAATAATCTACAAAAGGGTTGATATGCTATAAAACAGATAGATAACACAAAAAATCACTTAATAGTTAAGAACTGGTTAAATGTTTTTGAATCTAAATAATCTACAAAAGGGTTGATATGCTATAAAACAGATAGATAACACAAAAAATCACTTCATAGTTAAGAACTGGTTAAATTTTTTTGAATCTAAATAATCTACAAAAGGGTTGATATGCTATAAAACAGATAGATAACACAAAAAATCACTTCATAGTTAAGAACTGGTTAAATTTTTTCAATTTAAATAATCTACAAAAGGGTTGATATGCTGTAAAACAGATAGGTAACAAAAAAAATCACTTAATTATTAAGAACTGGTTAAATGTTTTTCAATTTAAATAATCTACAAAAGGGTTGATATGCTGTAAAACAGATAGATAACAAAAAAATCACTTAATTATTAAGAACTGGTTAAATGTTTTTGAATTTAAATAATTTATAAAAGGGTTTATAGTCTGTAAAACAGATAAGTAAAAAAAAATCACTTAATAGTTAAGAACTGGTTAAATTTTTTTGAATCTAAATAATCTACAAAAGGGTTGATATGCTGTAAAACAGATAGATAACAAAAAAACAACTTAATAATTAAGAACTGGTTAAATTTTTTTGAATTTAAATAATCTACAAAAGGGTTGATATGCTGTAAAAAAGAGAGGTAACAAAAAATCACTTAATAGTTAAGAACTGGTTAAATTTTTTTGAATTTAAATAATCTACAAAAGGGTTGATATGCTGTAAAAAAGAGAGGTAACAAAAAATCACTTAATAGTTAAGAACTGGTTAAATTTTTTCAATTTAAATAATCTACAAAAGGGTTGATATGCTGTAAAACAGATAGGTAACAAAAAAATCACTTAATAGTTAAGAACTGGTTAAATTTTTTTGAATTTAAATAATCTACAAAAGGGTTGATATGCTGTAAAACAGATAGACAACAAAAAAATCACTTAATAGTTAAGAACTGGTTAAATTTTTTTGAATCTAAATAATCTACAAAAGGGTTGATATGCTGTAAAACAGATAGGTAACAAAAAAATCACTTAATAGTTAAGAACTGGTTAAATTTTTTTGAATCTAAATAATCTACAAAAGGGTTGATATGCTGTAAAACAGATAGATAACAAAAAAAATCACTTAATAGTTAAGAACTGGTTAAATTTTTATGAATCTAAATAATCTACAAAAGGGTTGATATGCTGTAAAACAGATAGATAACAAAAAAAATCACTTAATAGTTAAGAACTGGTTAAATTTTTTTAAATTTAAATAATCTACAAAAGGGTTGATATGCTGTAAAACAAATTAACTAAACAAAAAACTTACAAGTTGCGCACCTGATGAAGCCTGGTGCATATATTGCATTAAGGACACAGTGCATGCAATTAAAGGAGTCCAATATCTCGCGCATAACTAGGGATACTTTTTTTTCTTTTTTCACCTGCCATTTGCTGCGGACATATTCGGAGTGCTTGTTCTCCAATCATGAATCAGTCACTGCTTTCGGGGATTTTTTTTTCTTTTTTCCTTTTGTTTTCATTTTTTTCTTCTTTTTTTATACCACATCCAAAGACCACCCACAATTGCTCCGTTGCCAAGGTAGCTTTTTCAGACACATCTCAACAGTTCGATTTCCGCTTCGTTTTGGTCAGATGCTGAAACGTTACTGCGGCAACCGGATCCATACATTTGATCCATCCGAGAGGAGAAAAAAGTGTTGGTTATTTTTTCTTTTTTCGAAAGGGATGATATTTGGTAAGAATGAAGGGACGCCAGATCATTCGCAAAGCGATGATTAATGAGTGATCGTGATTCCATCCGGGGGTTGATTAGGGCGGAGCCGAATGAAATTTTTAAGGCATAAAAGTGTTGTTAAAAATGGCGTTAAAAATGGCGTTAAAAATGGCATGCTTGTAATGTTAAAAATGTTAAAAATGGCACGCTTGTAATGTCCAGTTTCTTCTGCTTACAAAGAATAAACTTTTGAACGATATACGGAAACCAATTGTTTTTTTTTTTGGGGGGGGGGGATTGAAACTTTATCATTTTAAATTCTTTTAATTTTTAATAATACCTACGTATCTACCTACATCCCTATCTAGATCAACTAATAATGATGCCCAAAATAATCATGTTGCTGGTCAGTGTTGTGGATACCATCATTTAATACGGAATCAACTATGCTAAGTTCAAATCCTATCGCATCTGTTTATGCATTACCATTGTTGGGGAGGGTATGAATTCAGAATCCCCCCTCCCCCATTCATTCGATGGAAGGTGCTCGACTGAGCTTCAATCTCTGGTTCCTTCTTGTAAAACCACAATGACAAAGAACTTTCCTTCCTTCATCCATTTGTCTAAAATCAAACAGAATTTCCATGAAAAGAGTTTCTTTCTAAGAACTTCCCATCTGTAGACCACATTGCCACAAGATTGCTTCCCCGAGGGCTACAACATGGTCATCTTCAAATCTAATGTTGGTACTTTGTTACATTAGGACCCGTGCTAACTTTGTCCATGATCCTAACCCTGATCCTAACCCTTACCCTAACCCTAACTCTGTTGCTAACCCAAACCCCCACTTTGACCCTAAACCTAACAACGGGGTCAAAGCTCCCTAATGTTAATAAATACTTGTCATAGACCGTCCTCAAAAGTCATCAAATTTTATTTATTTCATTCATCATTTTCAACTCGTCATTATTCAACTGATCATCTATCAATTTCGTTAGCTATTATCCTCAAGTGGCTTTTAGCCTTGATAAGAGGTGACTCTGTTATGGTGCCGTACCTGTATGAAGACCAAATGGAGTCGTCCATCCATAATAAAATGCGAGAAGCATTCACACTCACTGACTTCTTCCACGCCAGTTCTATACAACTTCTTGTATATATATTCTTTTTCTTCAATAATATATATTTGTTCCTGTAACCCCGTGTTTCCGTGTCTTTATTTATGATGATGATGACGATAATGACGATGACGATAATGACGATGACGATAATGACGATGATGACGATGATGATGATGATGATGACGATGATGATGATGATGATGATGATGATAACGACGATGATGATGACGATGATTATGATGACGATGATAATGATGACGATGATGATGATGATAATGACGATGATTATGATGACGATGATGATGATGACGATGACGATGATGATGAGGATGATGATGATGATGATAACGACGATGATGATGATGACGATGATGACGATGATGATTATGACGATGACGATGATTATGATGACGACGATGATGATGATGATGATGATGATGATGATAATGACGATGATTATGATGACGATGATTATGATGACGATGATTATGATGACGATGACGATGATGATGACGACGATAAGGATGATGATGATGATGATGACGATGATGACGATGACGATGATGATGATAATGACGATGATTATGATGACGATGATTATGATGATGACGACGATGATGATGATGATGATGATGATGATGATGATGATGATGATGATAACGACGATGATGATGATGATGACGATGATGACGATGATGATGATGATGATGATGATGATGATGACAATGATGATGACGATGATGATAATGACGATGATTATGATGACGATGATGATGATGACGATGATGATGATGACGATGATTATGATGATGATGACGATGATGATGATGATGATGACGATGATAACGACGATGATGATGATGATGATGATGATGACGATGATTATGATGACGATGATGATGATGACGATGATGACGACAACGACAATGACGATAATGATGACGACGATGATGATGATGATGATGACGATGATGATGACGATGACGATGACGATGATGACGATGATTATGATGATGATGATGACGATGACGACGATGACGACGATGATGATGATGATGATGATGACGATAACGACGATGATAACGACGACGATGATGATGATGATGATGACGACGATGACAATGATGATGATGACGACGATTTTAATGACGATGAAGAAGAAGAAGAAGAAGAAGGTCAATTGAATTGTATTGTAATATTATATTGATTGTAACCTAGTTTGCTCTTTCAACTTTCACAATAGGCTTGTCCTTCCAGTGTATACAAAGGATTCTCCCAAGAGATTGCATGTGAAAGTTATCGAGCTGCTTTCTGGCCTGTTCCTATGATCCGCCGACATACAATAAACTGTTTCTAAATACACGATTTATTGAATGTAATCGTTCTCATCGCAGTATTTTTTTGTTTTGTTTGTTTCCAGATTTTGTGCTTTCGTCTCTCTTTCTCTATAGATCCATAACAAGAAAACTCTCAAATTCGCAACAGAACCGAATCGAGACAGCAAACCTTGCAGAAAGGGTTCATATCCTTTCATGTATGAAAATAATAAAGAAACAATAATAAATTATACTTAGCTTAACAGTTTACTGCAGTTTCACGATATTACCGATCCCCAGAAGTGTGACACACCACTCAATAAGTCTCTGGCTTAACTAATAAGGCAAAATTCGACTTTATTCATCAACATAGTCTCCTTCTAGGGTGATACACTGATTCCAACACTTGTCTAACAATTAGATGCCTTTTTTGTGGGACGATTTGTCTTTGGCCTCAAAATATGTCTAAGTTTTTAATATCACTTCTTCATTTATTTATTTGTTTGTTTGTTTGTTATGCGACTTTCATACGACTTTATTTATTTATTTATTTATTCCTTGACCATCTCCCCTTTAACTATCTTCTCAATTCAACTGTTTAAAAAAAAATCAAACTCTTAGTACAAATATTGCATTTGATAACTCTCAAAAGTGCCCCCCCCCCCTCAATTTCTCCCTCCTATCATTGGAGCCAAATCTCTTTCCCTGGAGCTTTCTTTTGAGGTCTGCAAACAACCAGTAGTCGCTGGAGGTCAGACCTGAAGAATAGAAGCAATTCCAAATGCAATTCATGTAGTTTTGGCATCGTTCCGATCGACTTGTCACATGGTGCATTGTCTTGGTGAAAGAACACTTTCCCTTCATTTGTGGCCGGTCTTTTGTCGATTTATTCCTTCAAACACACCAATATATGACATTCTTCCTTTCTCAAGGTAATCAATGAACAAAATATATTGCGCATCCCAAAATACGGAGGTCAAAACCTTACCTGCTGATGTTTGCATCTTTGCTCGCTTTGGACGGCTTTCACCTGTTTCTGTCCACTCAGCTGACTACCGATTTCACTCTGGAGTGATCTATGTTTCATCCATTGTCGCACATTGACACATAAACTCTTTTTTGTTGCGTTGAAACTGTTGCAAACAACGCTCTGAATCATCGAGGTGTTGTTGTTTTTTGATCGACTGTGAACAAATGCAGCACCCACGTTGAACACAGCTTTTCTCACTGACAAATGTTCATGCAAAATGGTGAATAATATCTTCAACTCATCTCCTATCTCACTCAACTTTAAATTACGATCGTCCTACGTGAGGTTATGGACATTTTTATGTCATCCGAGACAACTGCCGAAATTTGGGCGACCTGGGTGTTCAGTATCATTTGTGTCTGTACGACCACGTTTAAAGTCAGAGCAGCGTTTGAATAACACTTATCAAGCCATTGTCTTGCTTGAACATCAGAAAGCACAGCTATATCAACACACGAAATCCAGATTTCTCCATTGTTTTGAAAATTTGCAACAGTAGCTTCACTTAAATATCTGTAATTTACGATTGACCAAAACGAGCTTTTGGACTTTTTTTTTATATTTTCCAGGACAACTGCGTAATTTGGTCGACTTGAGTGTTCAGCATCACTTGTATCTGTACGATCGCGTTTAAAGTCAGCATACCAATTCTTACTTCCTAACCATTGTTTCTGATGGATCAGAGTTCAAATAACACTCATCAAGCCATTGCTTTGCTTGAACAGTGTTTTTTCACATCAGAAAGCAATGATTTTTATCAACACACGAAATTCAGATTTATCCATTGTTTTGAAAATCTGCAAGCGTAAAAAAAGTAAATTGGGCAAAACGAGTTTATGGCCTTTTTAATTAACCGGGACGACCACTGCCGAATCTGGGCGAGCCGGACGTTCAGAATCATTTGTGTATATATGACCAAGTCTAAAGTCAGCACACCACTTTTCAGCCGTTGTTTCCGATGGAGCAGAGTCCGAATAACACTTATCAAGACATTCCTTTGCTTGAACAGTATTTTTCCCATCAGAAAGCAATGCTTTATCAACACACGAAATTCCGATTTTTTCCTATAGTTTTGAAATTTTTCAAAAAAGGTTTGTAAACTAATAATCCGATTGGACTCAAATTTTGACACATGCCATTTGAAGGTTAGTACTTTATCATAATCATATGGATCCTTTATTAGTGGCACATCTATATGTAAGGCCCGGTATTTATTGTGTTACAAACTGATCCATAATTTCTGTCATTTGTTATGCCAGATATTAGATAATTAGTACACTTTTGAGGATCAGTAATGCCATGAAACAAAAGTAAAGTCCTTTATTTTATATATATATATATATATATATATATATATATATATATATATATATATATAAAATTGAAATATAAGCCATATTAGCAATACAAGATTAATTAATTTTTTTTTTTTTTTTTTTTTTACATTAATCCAATCAATTTCGGAATAAAATTCCTTCCTCAGGGGTGACCAGTATTGAGTCATTTTTTTTTTTTTTTCATCAAAAAACAAGAATAAACAAACTTATTTCTTTGTTACTTGATAAACGTCTTTAATACGATGTGGAAAAAAAAAATTAATCTTGTATTGCTAATATGGCTTATATTTCAATTTTATTAACTAACCCTGCAATACATTGAAATTGAACGACTAACCCACACGTTTTCATGACAGCGAGCAAACGCTTCTTTCGTTCGACACCGGATTTGAATCATAACCACCGAAAACATCACTGCGGACACATCGTACCAAAGACGTTTATCAAGCAACAAAGAAATAAGTTTGTTTATTCTTGTTTGTTGATGAAAAAAAAAATGACTCAATACTGGTCACCCCTGAGGAAGGAATTTTATTCCGAAATTGATTGGATTAATGTAAAAAAAAAAAAATAAAATAAATAAAATAAAAAATAAATTAATCTTGTATTGCTAATATGGCTTATATTTCAATTTTATTAACTAACCCTGCAATACTTTGAAATTGAACGACTAACCCACACGTTTTCATATATATATATATATATATATATATATATATATATGATTATTTTTATTTACACAGACATGTACAAAATCTGCGACACTGGCATGCCGAAGTTATCGATCAACAGCTATTATAACTGAGATCTCATCAGGCAGAGTTAGAATCCGATCTTAACCTTAGATCATATTATACAATATTATACAACAGTTATAATAGCTATTGATCGATAACATCGACATGCCAGTGTCGCAGATTTTGTGCATGTCTGTGTAAATAAAAATAATCATGTATACAAGCTCTATTTGATATTGAGCACTTTTTATAAACCCAGTTGAAATTCTTTGGATTACTACCCTGTGTATGTTTTACCTGGATTATTATTATTATTATTATTATTATGATATATATATATATATATATATATATATATATATATATATATATATATATAAAAGGAAATTGTAGTTTGCTTGAAGCATTGCTGGAAATATAAGTGTAAGTTTGAAATCCGAGGCAGGGGCAATGTGAAATATATACCGGAAGGTGGAAAAGATGAACAAAAATAAATGAGAAGAGAAAATAAGAATGGAATCTCAAATCAATTTATTAATATTTCACGTAAAACAGATTAAATACCAGAACAGTAAATAAAGTGGTTACTGTCAGGCAATTAAAAGTTCCGGAATAAGGTAAACTTAAATTTTCGAGAGCGTTCCTCTCATTATCAAAAGACCAAAAAAATTTGACCGAGTGGTCGAAAAAAACTGATGGGATCAACTGTTGACGAAATACCGCAGAGAATTGAAAGTAGGAATGCAGAAAAGAATTAAGATAAGCTGATTGGACATCAGAATTAATTATTCATATCATAATTTAATTATATAATTCAGCTAAAGCTTATCATCTTATTAATATTTTTTTATTTATGTACTATTTATTATATTTTTATTATTTTATTTAATTTATTTTTTTTTTCTTCTTCTTTAAGTCAATCTTAATTCTAAAATTTTAAATTTGATAAATTCTGTTAAAGGAATACGAAGAGTCAAGGGGAGGTAACTTTGAAATCCTTTGAAATCCAGAATCTGGTTAGAATTAACTTAAAAATAACTTAAAACTGAAAAACAAAAGGTAAATTTATAGTAACAAGAGTAAGAAGACACAATATATATATATATATATATATATATATATGAAGAAAGGTGGGGATAAAATGATCTGACCTAATGTAAAATGAAAAAAAGAAAAGCCAAAATCATCAACGTTTCGTCTTTATTGAAAGACTTCTTCAGGATGAAGAAAGCAATGTAGAAAAATCATATAGAATATTAATTTTGATTTGTCAGAAAGTGTCCAGACTTCTGCATGGCTGTTGACGTGAACAAGCAGAGAATGAAAAACATGAGTTTGGTTGTAGCGTTATCAGCAGTGGCCCGTCTCCTTCAAAGGATGTGAGATGAATGGGATTGATGGCTTGGACTTCCTTTTGGCTTTCCTTTTTTCATTTTACATATATATATATATATATATATATATATATATATATATATATATATATATATATATATGCATTTGAAAACTGTCTCCATATTACCTTGCCGTATTAAATAACACGAAACGGTTGATATGCCATAAAAACAAACAAACCAAACCAGTCATATATGAAGTTTTTGAATTTATCCAAACATCTCGATGAGAGGTTCTGTCCGTCATTTCATGTGTCACAATTTTGAAATGGCATTTTCGCGCCTCGTGCCTAATTTTGAAACAGCATTTTGAAATGCGTCTACGCATCTCTACAAGAGGCTTTTTTCATTTTGTCGACTTGCCGCCACACTTAAGTTTGGTATAGCATTTTCATCGCTAAATGCGCCGATTGAATCGACGATTCATAAAAATATCCGTTCTTGATTGTTTTGTGTCCGATTCCTTTCTCTTATCGTTTGAAAGGTTTTCTTTATCTTCTTCCGAGCGTCAAGTCCGCTCCTCTGAGTGGCCCTTTCATTAATCGTAACGATCAAGATAAAACATGTCCTCAGAGAACTCGATGATTCAGGGATAATCTGTTTTTACAAATGAGTCCCACAAATATCGCGCACGTCATTCGAAAAGCAAGGATGAAGAGAGAGAGAGAGATGGGATGAAGAGAGAGAGAGAGAGAGATGGGATGAAGAGAAAGAGAGAGAGAGAGATGGGATGAAGAGAGAGAGAGATGGGATGAAGAGAGAGAGAGAGAGATGGGATGAAGAGAGAGAGAGATGGGATGAAGAGAGAGAGAGAGAGATGGGAGGGAGAGAGAGAGAGAGTGAGATGGGATGAAGAGAGAGAGAGAGAGATGGGATGAAGAGAGAGAGAGAGAGATGGGAGGGAGAGAGAGAGTTAGATGGGATGAAGAGAGAGAGAGAGATGGGATGAAGAGAGAGAGAGATGGGATGAAGAGAGAGAGAGAGAGAGAGATGGGATGAAGAGAGAGAGAGAGAGAGAGAGAGAGAGAGATGGGAGGGAGAGAGAGAGAGTGAGATGGGATGAAGAGAGAGAGAGAGAGATGGGATGAAGAGAGAGAGAGATGGGAGGGAGAGAGAGAGAGTGAGATGGGATGAAGAGAGAGAGAGAGAGAGAGATGGGATGAAGAGAGAGAGAGATGGGATGAAGAGAGAGAGATGGGAGGGAGAGATGGGAGGCAGAGGAGATTAGAGTGAAATAACAGCGTCAAGCTTCTGTGAATAAGATCTTTTATTAAACGGAACAAGAACGGTCAGACTTCAGAACCGAACCGGAAACAAGAATAGGCTCCCTTTTTTTTTTCTTTTTTTGTTTTAACTTTACAAGAAATCAGATCAATGCATTAATACGCGTGGCAATCTAACAAATGAAGCCGTTTTTCTATCGTAACAAAACGCGACGAGCGATTATCCACTGTTTACTAGGAACCTCGAAATAGAAACATAGTATCTCACTATTTTCTGGGTTTTTTTTTGTCTTTTTATTTACTAATGAGTCATCACTTATCAAGGCCAAAAAATCACTCGAGGATAAGGGTTAATGAGTTGGATGGATTGTCAGTTGAATGATGAAGAATATTATGAGAGGGTTGAAAATGATGAACAAAGATTGATTACTTATGGGGACGGTTTATGGCAAGTATTTGTTGACCTTGAATTTGAAGACGACCATGTTGTAGACCACTAAGAAGCAGTCCCGTGGTAATGCGTTCCATAGAGGGCAAGTTTCTTTTTTTACATTGAAAGGCTAAAAGTCACTCAAGGATAAGGGTTAATGAGCTCGAATGATTGTCAGTTGAAAGATGAAGAATATTATGAGAGGATTGAAAATGATGGACTCAACGAACAAAATTTGATCACTTATGAGGATGGTTTATGACAAATATTTTTTTGACATTGGATTTGAAGACGACCATGTTGTAACCTGCAGGGAAGTAGTCTTGTGATAATCAAACCAGCCGTCCCTAAGGACATTGCATTATGGGTCCATGTATAAAGACTCGATTAACACCCCCACTCGCACCACCTTTTTCCGGTCCGTATCTCAAACATAGCGACAAGTTCTTTTTATTCCGGACATTAGTGCAATCAGAGACTGTGTCGGTTGTGCATTTTTGGGACAGCGACGCCCAGGAACCCCATGTTCCATACGCACTCATATTTCCTGCACAAAGTGAGACGGAACCCCCAGAGATGGCCAAATCATGTCTTCCAACTCATGTTACCACAACACGTTCTGGTCGACATGTTCATTGGCCAAAAAAATTAGACAAAACTTTGTATATCTGAACAGTCGCATTTTTTTGCAAACAACTAACTCCTTTGAGATTGTTACTCCTACCTGGGGAACTTTCAAAAGAACATCATTTCACTTTTCAGCAAAATAACATTTTTCACTTTTCAGCAAAATAACATTTTTCACTTTTCAGCAAAATAACATTTTCCACTTTTCAGCAAAATAAGATTATTCCCTTTTCAGCAAAAGAACATTTTCCACTTTTCAGCAAAATAACATTTTCCACTTTTCAGCAAAATAATATTATTCCCTTTTCAGCAAAAGAACATTTTCCACTTTTCAGCAAAATAACATTTTCCACTTTTCAGCAAAATAATATTATTCCCTTTTCAGCAAAAGAACATTTTCCACTGTTCAGCAAAATAACATTTTCCACTTTTCAGCAAAATAATATTATTCCCTTTTCAGCAAAATAATATTATTCCCTTTTCAGCAAAAGAACATTTTCCACTTTTCAGCAAAATAACATTTTCCACTGTTCAGCAAAATAACATTTTCCACTTTTCAGCAAAATAATATTATTCCCTTTTCAGCAAAAGAACATTTTCCACTTTTCAGCAAAATAACATTTTGCACATTTTTCATCACACTAGACAGTTATTTACTCTATTGCTGCAGTTAATTCAAATTTAAATAAAGTACCTCTTGTTTTTATCGGCTAAAAGCCTAAGACAAGAGTTATATTTGTGCTTGACACATTTTGGACTAATGTTGGATAATGGCCCTATGGGGATGGACGTATCTGTTGGAAATCGTTGGTTTGACTTGCGCGAATTAACACGGGGTGGACCCGGCAGTCGAGTGCAGAATAGGGCCTGTTCTCACAGTCGGAAATCACAGACATGACAAGTTCACCGCGTGACGAGACCCCATATCAAGGGTCAGTGTGCACCTGCGAGAGCCCATGTGACGTCACAGGCCTTTGCATGGGAAACAGAGGGATCCGTGACGTCACTCGTTCTTCGTGAGAAGCGAGTTTTAGTCAGTCTGGGTTTTGGAGACGAACCGATGAGACGTGATTGTTACCATGTAAACTACAACCGATAAGGGAAATATTTCCCTAAGAAAATACAGGCGAGAGATATCCTTTCCCCCCCCCCCCTACATGAATGGTTAAGGAAATAATTGTTAAGTAACTACGATAAAGTAGTGATTTGCTTTCTCTCTTTCTCTCTTTCTCTCTCTCTCGACGTAGTGAATGACACCCAGCTGATTAAATAACTAACGCTTGTAATAAAAAGAATTGAAAGTAAAAAGATTGTTGTTTGGTGAGTCGGTCAGGAAGCTTTTTTTGCAGACAACGGACGGCGTGGTTCATGGCAGTAAGGAAAGAAGAAAGAATTCATCCACTAGACGACATCAAGACGGCGACCCTCTACACGGCGAGTGAGAAATCTAAAGGTATGCAAACAATATATGAACTATGTTATTTATAATGTTTTAAAAATGACGAGAATTAAATGTGAACTGCCACGGCCCTTTCAGGGACGAGTATACATAAGGAGTACCGCCGCGGCCCTGAGGAGAGGGCTATGCAACACTAATACTTAGTCTTGGTACAGTTTCGACTAATATTTGTGTTTGACACATTTTGGACTACTATTTGTGGTTGGTACAATTTGGACTAATACTTGGTCTTGGTACAGTTTTGACTAATATTTGTGTTTGACACATTTTGGACTACTATTTGTGGTTGGTACAATTTGGACATATATTTGTGGTTGGTAAAATTTGGACTAATACTTGGTCTTGGTACAGTTTAGACTAATATTTGTGCTTGACACATTTTGGACTACTATTTGTGGTTGGTACAATTTGGACATATATTTGTGGTTGGTAAAATTTGGACTAATACTTGGTCTTGGTACAGTTTCGACTAATATTTGTGCTTGACACATTTTGCACATATATTTGTGGTTGGTACAATTTGGACTAATACTTGGTCTTGGTACAGTTTCGACTAATATTTGTGCTTGACACATTTTGGACTACTATTTGTGGTTGGTACAATTTGGACTAATACTTGGTCTTGGTACAGTTTTGACTAATATTTGTGTTTGACACATTTTGGACTACTATTTGTGGTTGGTACAATTTGGACATATATTTGTGGTTGGTAAAATTTGGACTAATACTTGGTCTTGGTACAGTTTAGACTAATATTTGTGCTTGACACATTTTGGACTACTATTTGTGGTTGGTACAATTTGGACATATATTTGTGGTTGGTACAATTTGGACTAATACTTGGTCTTGGTACAGTTTAGACTAATATTTGTGCTTGACACATTTTGGACTACTATTTGTGGTTGGTACAATTTGGACATATATTTGTGGTTGGTAAAATTTGGACTAATACTTGGTCTTGGTACAGTTTCGACTAATATTTGTGCTTGACACATTTTGCACATATATTTGTGGTTGGTACAATTTTGACTAATACTTGGTCTTGGTACAGTTTCGACTAATATTTGTGCTTGACACATTTTGGACTACTATTTGTGGTTGGTACAATTTGGACATATATTTGTGGTTGGTACAATTTGGACTAATACTTGGTCTTGGTACAGTTTCGACTAATATTTGTGCTTGACACATTTTGCACATATATTTGTGGTTGGTACAATTTGGACTAATACTTGGTCTTGGTACAGTTTCGACTTATATTTGAGCTTGGAACAACCCGCTTTATATTCTAGTGTTTCTTTTGAATAAAGTTGATTTATACCTTTGTGGAGATGTTGGTGTTTTCCGTGGATACGTCCAGACCCGTTCAACTCTACCAACCGGCTGTCTTCATCCCGTTCTTCTTGGAGATCCCACCATCATGTCATAACTATAGGACTAAATTGTCGAAACTAAAATTTAGATGGTTTTGAGCGGTCATAAAAGTTACACAATCCCCTTTTTTTATTCAAATATTTATGATTCGCATGAAATTTTTACCATAGGTATTTATGGACCAATTAAGAAAGATTTCTAAGATTTCAATATATTAAGACATTGTGAGGGTGTGCAAGCCTCCATTTCGAAATTCAAATATCACACCAACAGAGTAGCAACCCTAGTTCAAGTCAGTGTCCCTAATGATACTGACTTAAACAGAGCTGAGAGGGAGAAGATAACGAAATACCAAGGTCTTATGTACAACATGAAAAGAAACTGAAATCTTAGGTAGATCTTCATAATTCCAGTAATTATAGGAGCAACTGGATCCATGAAAAAGAATTTCGAAAACTATCTGACGAATATACCCGGTGAACCAAGTGCAAGAGAATTACAAACAATTGCACTTAAAGGGGCGGTTAGAATCTTAAAAAGATCTCTTGGTTGGAGTTTCTGAAATAGCAAGTGAATGTCTGACATCATGTAGGATGTTCCATCCCCAGCAAAAACAAAAAGATAAGAACGAAAAAAAAATGTTGAAATATTTCATCATTTCATTTCTTCGGTTTTTCTACTTTAACTTTTCTTACTTCATTTTCTTTTTTGTTCCTTTGTTGTTTTTTTCCCCATATTTCTTCTACTTTCTTTTTCTTTCATTGTTTTCTTTTTTACTCTTTTCTTTTTTTCTTTCTGTTCTCTTTTTTTTTCTTCCTTTCTCTTTTTCTCTTTCTTTAAATTTCATTTCTTTTTCTTTATTCTTTTCCGTCGTCTTTATTTCTCGTCTCACCTTTTTCTTATTTCCTTTGTTTCATAATTTTCTATCTCATTTCTTTTCTTCTCATTTTTCTTCCTTTTTTTTGCCTTTCATTCATTTTTCTCCTGCTCCTCCACCTTCTAAATCTCCCCCTACTCCTTCTACCTACTCCTACTCTCCTACATCTCATCCTACTCCCCACTAATTCTACATCTCCTCCTGCTCCTCTTACTATTTCTACATCTCCTCCTACTCCTCCACTCATTCTACATCTCCCCCTACTCCTCTTACTCCTTCTACATATCCTCCTACTCCTCTTACTCCTTCTACATATCCTCCTACTGCACCTACTCCTTCTACATCTCCTCCTACTGCCCCACTCATTCTATATCTCCTCCTACTAATTCTACATCTCCTCCTACTCCTCCTACTAATTCTACATCTCCCCCTACTCCTCCTACTCATTCTACATCTCCTCCTACTCCTCTTACTCATTCTACATATCCTCCTACTCCACCTACATCTCCTCCTACTCCCCTCACTCATTCTACATCTCCTCCTACTCTCCCTACTTATTCTACATTACCTCCTACTCCCCCACTCATCCTACATCTCCTCCTGCTCCCCTCACTCATTCTACATCTCCTCCTACTCATTCTACATCTCCTCCTACTCCCCTTACTCCTTCCACCTCCCCACCGACTCATTCTATATCTCCTCCTACTCCCCTCACTCATTCTATATCTCCTCCTACTCCTTCTACTCATTCTACATTACCTCCTACTCCCCCTACTCATTCTACATCTCCCCCTACTCATTCTACCTCCTCCTACTCTTTCTACATCCCTCCTTCTACCATGACCAACTCTATCGATTTACTCAATCAATCTAATGTCCACTAATCATGCCGCGAAGCATCCATTCCACTTCCCAGACTTCAGACATTTCAATGGGTGAATGGCTTTTTACTCTGCCAACAAGAATGACGGGAATAAAGGAATAAAAAGAAATAAAAATTAGGAATGAGAAAAGCTTCTTTCTTCCCATCCTTACTAGCAGGGCTACTCGGCGTTGCCCGGGAACATGAATAACAGAATAGAAAAGTTTTAAAAATTCTGTATCATCTTTTCTCCAACGCCTCAACTACCTCTTCCCTATCTCCCTCTCTTTCGCTGGCAACTGGTTCAATATAATTAAAAGAAAAAAAGGAAGAACAAAAAAGAAGGCTGACTGACTATTTAACCAAATTTCAATGGTTTTTTTTTTTTATTATATTGAACCAATAAGAATGAGAAAAAAACATTTGTACCCCCCCCCCCCCATCTCCACCATGCACAAATTTGGGCCCTGGTGACCCCAAGGAAACGAATATTACAGCATTTTTTTTTACTATAACTAGGTTGGGGTCACACTGAGATGATGTAAGCTATGTGAGTGTATCTTGTGTAGTTTATGACTTTTAGTTGGACACACACACACACAAAAGTGAGAGAACTTGAATAGGAGAATTTGAATTACCTACTAGACATCATTCTCGATTGTCTTCGGTCTCTTTGTACAAGGGTTTGTCAGGACAACCTGGCATAAGAATACTTCACCCTACACGTAACCCCTGACCAAATATTCAATTTACAAGTATCCGCAGCACAGATAAGATCCCCTCAGCACGGCTATACACTTGCTCATACGAGGAATGGTGCATCTTCTCCTAGTGATGTTGCCTCAAGTAACATCACATAGCTGGATACTCCACCAGACTAGATGAATTCTTGTCCTGGAATCCGGTAAGATCAAGAGACTACAAGACAGATATACTATAACATAGTTAACTGGTCAATAGTTGGACACACACACACACACAATGTTCTATGAAAAAGACATACAAGCGGGCAGATACATAAAAGAAAAGGCCATCAAACCAGACATTGTCATCTGGAACAAACCAGAAAGGACTGCTCTCATCATTGATGTCACCATCCCGAATAACTATGGCCTCAATAGAGCCAAACGCAGAAAAATAATCAAATATCAGGACTTCAAGAATGATTTAAAAACAACATGGTCCCTGAAAGAAATAGACATCATACCGGTTGTGGTGGGGGCAACTGGTCTAATGGAAAAAAATCTAACAAAGTACTTTGATACAATCTCTGGAAGACCAAAGTGTAGGAAGGTACAGATAGCAGCCCTAAAAGGGACAACATCTATCCTAAAGGGAGCCCTCGGATATAAGTTTACCTCATAGGGAAATAAAGTGTTAGCCCTAAGAGGGGGGGGCCCTTGATCTCTTCAAATTAATTGAACTAAAATGATTAAAAAAAAAAAAAAAAAAAATTACAACTTTTTCCTTTATATAATAGATTACTTTTTGTGTGGAGGCTTTCACTTCTGCAGACACGAAAATACCAAAATACCACATTTACTTTATGGATTACTTTACTTCAGCAGATATAAGACAGGAAGTTGCCAGCCGAGTAGAGATCACAAAGGCTACCATTGATAAACGCCATCTCCTTCATGGACGTGAACCAACGGCCCAACAACTGATGTCAAGGAGAAGATTCCTCAGCCATGTCGGACCCCTAACAACATCCTAAGAAGAAACCAGATTACAGCTGTGGACCAGACGGCTAGAGAATCCTCCCCCCCTCCTACTGACATGGCCCTCCCTTCGGGCTCAGAAGCACATTGGGTCCAGTGGAAAACACTCAACCGCCTGAGAACGGTATGGGGCAAGCAAAAGTTGCTATGACTAGATGGGGCTACAAAATTGACTCAGCCATCCGAGAATGTGGAGAAGAGGGGCATACGATGCAACATTGCCTTGTCTGCCTCAACCGGTGCAGATTGAAAGATCTTGCAGAGTACAACAAAAATGCAAAGGACTGCATAAAAGAGGGTGATACTCTCGTACGACTACATGCTTCAACGACACACAAAGAAAACTTCAGCATTCACCACAATACCACATTTACTCTATGAATTACTTTTGGCTAAGATCAAAGTGTAGTATCTGTTCCGATGGATACTGCACCCCATAGACTGGTATTGTCTTGGCCTTCGGGGCTTGATTTACACCTGTCTATGGGTCTGTCCTGTGCAGTTCTATGAGGTCCACCCTCCCAGGCTTCGCCTCCCCTCTTTGGGGAGGAGTAAGTTTATTGCTTACTGTCTGAGGCGCCCCTACCAGGGAATGCCGACGGGGCTGCCCAGGCAATTTTTAATGGCCAGAGTGCTCACCTCTCGGGCGCTGGCTTTTCAAACCCCAGTTTTCCCGACCCGACCTTAGGTCACATCTTACTTGTGGGAGTAAGATAAAAACTGGCCTTGTGCCTAACTCTTGGAGAGGAGTAAATCAATACTCTACTTAAAATGCCAAGATGAGAACAGTAGTCCGAATAATCGAAATAATACAAAATTAATAATTATCTCTTGACTATTTGAAATTAGAAAGGAATTTTGAAGCATTTAAACTGTCGAATAGAAAGCCATTTCTGGCCTTAAAATAATCAGCCAATTATCATGTATTAAAAGATTGAAAGTTTTGCAGTCTATTTTGATCCAAAAATTTCATAGATAGTGATTAAAACAACATTACCTTAACAAAATTAGTTATAGTTTTATAACGATTAGATCCAATTAATAATTTAATTAATTAAATTTAACTTTAAAATTCTATTTTAAAAAAAATAATAATTTGGTAAAAAAAATAATTTCATAGATAGTGATTAAAACAACATTACCTTAACAAAATTAGTTATAGTTTTATAACGATTAGATCCAATTAATAATTTAATTAATTAAATTTAACTTTAAAATTCTATTTTTAAAAAAATAATAATTTGGTAAAAAAAATAATTTCATAGATAGTGATTAAAACAACATTACCTTAACAAAATTAGTTATAGTTTTATAACGATTAGATCCAATTAATAATTTAATTAATTAAATTTAACTTTTAAAATTCTATTTTTAAAAAAATAATAATTTGGTAACAAAATAATTTCATAGATAGTGATTAAAACAACATTACCTTAACAAAATTAGTTATAGTTTTATAACGATTAGATCCAATTAATAATTTAATTAATTAAATTTAACTTTTAAAATTCTATTTTTAAAAAAATAATAATTTGGTAAAAAAAATAATTTCATAGATAGTGATTAAAACAACATTACCTTAACAAAATTAGTTATAGTTTTATAACGATTAGATCCAATTAATAATTTAATTAATTAAATTTAACTTTTAAAATTCTATTTTTAAAAAAATAATAATTTGGTAAAAAAAATAATTTCATAGATAGTGATTAAAACAACATTACCTTAACAAAATTAGTTATAGTTTTATAACGATTAGATCCAATTAATAATTTAATTAATTAAATTTAACTTTTAAAATTCTATTTTTAAAAAAATAATAATTTGGTAAAAAAAATAATTTCATAGATAGTGATTAAAACAACATTACCTTAACCCTAACCTTAACAAAATTAGTTATAGTTTTATTCAATTGATAATTTAATAAGCAAATGATACACCGTGATAATTCTATTTAACTTTTAAAATTCTATTTAAAAATAAATAATAATTTGGTAAAAAAAATAAAAACGGTATAGTTAAAACAAAAATCGAAACAAAAGTAAAAAGATTCCCGGACAACACCGGGTATGTACAACAAGTTAACAATAATCTGCAGTTTTCGGGGGGGGGGGGAGGTTAGGAACGATATGACCTCTATTCCGAAGTCCACCAAGTTTTTGAAAAACATTTTCTTTTTTCCCTGTAGAAAAATATTGAATTTTTTTCTCAATGGAAACTCTGACACAATTTTAGCACAATAATGGATTTTGTACATACAAACAAAAAGAAATAATTCGGTCAAATAGTGATTTTTAATACTTATTTTCTTTGTTTCAATCGTTGACGCCGACTCGCTCTCTCATACAATGCTTCATTTATTTCATTGAATAAAAAACAAGTTTCTTTTTGACATAACAATCCTCACTAAAAAATAGTTGAATAATTAATTCTATGTAACTTTCATTTAAAATTTCTCATCATTTGGAATCAAGTGTGTAAATGGCTACCATTTTCACTGCCTTACGATCTGTATATGAATTTAGTGTCTTGACCACCTGAATTAGGTGACAAAGCCGAATTTAGGGTCTCGACTACCAACTCCAGACTTTAGTTTCTTCTTCTTCTTCTTCTTTATCCAATTTATTTTTGAACAGGTCTTTGATTAGTCCTCTATAAGAGGGTGGGGCCTGCCTGCCAGTCTCGATCGAAGTCTCCCACTCCAGGCTTGGCGGTCGCGAGGATCTAAGTTTGTAATTCCCAGGGCTGCACGGTTACGTTTACACAGCTCATCCCAAGAAAGCTTCGGTCTTTCAGCCTGCCAACCTGATGCGATGGACATTTTTCTGATCCGGAGATCCAGCTGGAGCTTCGCTCGACATGGCCAAGCCATCTCATCCTGCCCAGCTTAAGGACATCAGTTATTTCCTGTATACCAAGCCTAGAGAGAAGAGTCTCGAAGAGAGTGTCGTCTTCAACAGAAATAATTTAATTATTAATAAATGATTGAAATTTAAGTCCGTCCAGAATGTTGGAATTCATGAAAAAAATTTCTCACATAAAAAAGTAACTAAGTTAAAAAAAAGTAAATAAAAAATCTCTTCCGGCTTGACATGACAGATCCATCTAATCATGGATCTTTCGTTACGCTGCAGTCTCTTGAGAGTGCTTGCCGATGCAGCCCATGTTTCAGAGCCATAAAGCATAACACTCTTCACACAGCTAGTGTACACCTGTCCTCTCGCTGTGATCGCCAGATGCCTATCTGTTAAGATGGGCAGGAGTTCTCTATCTTGACAAACACAAATAGAGGACAGGTGTATTGATGAGGTTAATAAAGACCATGTTTTTGTTCTCATCATTGTCAAGTAGATTCCAGTCATCAAAATAGCGTGATTGTATTATGATAATTTGCTGGGGCCCTATGAAGGATTTAGGGTGATTAGAGGCGCTAGTGTACATTTGGAAGAGTGTACCATCGATTATTTTGCACGAGTTAAAATAAATCAAGCCGGAGAATGGTATTGATTTGGGTAGAAATGCGAAGAACGGATATCCAGCTGTGACCCGAGGAAAGGTCAGTTAGAGTCAGATATGTAATGGGTGACAGAAATATCGGCCAAGAAGAATTGGATGGATGAGAGAGTTCTAGTTAAAGCTAAACCGAGGCTAAAGTGATTGACATGGCTGGCAACATCCGGGGGGGGGGGGGTAGCTAAAGTAACTGGCGACCAATCAAAACGCGTAATGGCCACAACAAAAAAAGTTTGTCCGGGTGATGCTGAGTGACCTTGCCTGGATATATAAAGTGTTGCGCAAAGTGAATTTAAGAGTCACAGTGACAGTCAGGGTGATAACAGAGAGTAGTCAGTTAGATAGGTGCTGCGAATCTTCCCACTCTTGTGGTCGAGTGAATATGCTTTTCTCAAAAGTCGATTCTCATTGATCATTCACCAAGTTGAAGAAGTCACAAATTGCGTTTAAACCCTGTATTCAGAAAACAGAAACACTACCCCACTCTACCTAGAAAGAAAACTCAAGTTCCTGAATATATAAAGATATCTTAAATGCAAATCAAGAACTTTGTTGTGTTTTTGAGTTGCTCGGACTGCCTGTTGATTTCACCATTTTGTTGTATTTTTTAAAATTCTTCATGCACCTTTCTTCTCCCAATAGATGTGCTAACAAACACAAGTGTGAGGGCATCATATCAATCTGTGCCGAAGTTACCAATCGTGAGCACAATGGTTATTGTATTGAGAGTTATCTTTTCCTGTTGAATGACTTTATAAATCTTTCCTAGTGCCATAATAATTATTTCACCCGGGAACGTTATTTAAATTGAACCTTGTACAGCATTTTATAATTAATACATTAAGTCTAAGCAAAATTTGAACAAATCATTCCATAGCTTACTGGATTACATACTGCTTATTTATTCATCTAAGGTATATTATTCGGGCAGAGACTAACAGAGAGAGAGAGAGAGAGAGAGAGAGAGAGAGGACTATTTTTAAGCCAAATTTATACCTACCAGCGACCATGCGCGATTTAAGTTCAAATTTTAAAGAAACATTTACACTGTTAAGGGCACACAAGATCGGACGTCACTTCTACAAGACCAGGAAGGATTTTTACGCAAAAAAAAAAAAATACGGTTAATACCTTTTATTTGTTTCTCTGATGAGGCGAAATTATTAGAAAAAAGTCAAGATGAAAAAAATAATAATTTTGATTTTTTCTTTTTTCGGTGTACACTTACCTATCAGGCTGCTAGAGAATTCCGGAGTTTTTGGAAAAAACTTTTAAATATTTTACATTTTAGGAGGGGGGATCAGTTTTAACCATGTTGCATGTGTTGTTCTTATGGACCAACTTTTTTTTTTTTCGGTGTAAAATTAGCGAGCATGTAACATGAACAGGCACTTGTAATTAACATTGGAAACTGATCCCCCCTCCTAAAATATAAAATATTTAAAAGTTTTTTCCAAACCCCCGGAATTCTCTAGCAGCCTGATAGGTAAGTGTACACCGAAAAAAGACAAAAAAAAAATGGTCAGTAAAAAGTTGTGAAAAACGGACTGTGGTAAAAGACGAACATGTGCCCTCGTACGATTTAGAGCAAGATTTACAAGACTGGCTCCCTAACAAATTTGCCTCGGCTATTTTTTTATTCATCCCAAACGAGGGGAAGGGGAAACTTGGCACATTCTGATTCTATGGTTTGGTTCACTCGAAGCCGGACCCTTTTATTGGAATGAGGCATGTGTGGTGTTCATTATTTCCGGTCTTTGCACGTAAGGATGTTTTGCTTTGATTATGGATGTTAGCCGATTAGAAAAGCTGTTGACTTGTCGGTAGACTTCCGCTTTAGTGTTTTACTAAACCGGTGTTCTCTTTTCCGGTCCCCTAGGTACTAATCGTCCGGGCAGGTTATCGCCCTTTGACTGGGCTAGCTGTACATTTACATCATGGTTTTCTCAAGTATTACCTCCTCCTTCAGGGGTTTCTGTAGTGGTTCCACGCTCTCTTCTGTCGGAGTGATGCATGGTTCGCCTCAGCTCTACAAGGTGCACCATCCCAGGCATTACCTTTACTCTTTGGGGAGAGGTTGATTATTGTCGGTAATCTGAGGCGTGCTTATCGGAGAATGCCGACGGGCCCGTTCTCGGTTATTATTTTCGTACCCTTCCTTCAGAGTGCCTCCCGGGGAGCTGTTGATTTACTCCCCCCCCCCCCCACCCCGTGGAAGTTGCGGCACAGGGTTGAAATGGTGTGTGTGTGGGTGGGGGAGAGTTGCAACGCTTCCGAAGGCGCACCCTGGCTCTGTAAATATAAACCATGAACAGACCCGTCAGCATTATCCGGTAAGGGCGCCTCAGGCGATCGGCAATAAACTGACCCTTCCTCAAAGAAAGAAGGTAATACCTGGGAGGGTGCACCTCCTATGATCGAGGCGGACTATACCTCACCACAACAGAAGAGGGCATGGAGCCACCACGACAGGACCTGATCTGTCGGATTGAGTGTCGAGAACGTATCTCCTCGGCTGCGAATATGACAGTCGCCAGGGGTCTCCACGTTAAACTGATTTTATATCTAGTCTTACTGCAAGTTGGAAGCAGGTGCCCCCTCCCGCCCTAACAAGTTTAACAACTAAACAAATAGATAAATAAAAAATTTTAAAAAACAAAACGTGTTTTGTGTGAGATAAGTAAATGATTTGATTTGACCCCGGCCTTGAATAACACGTGCGTCATCATAAACTTTATCACCGTTTTCTTCGTTTCGCTATTATTATTTTTAACATCGACGACGACGACGACAGTGTGACCGACAAAGCCATGGTGAATTTGATACACAAATTGCTCCCACATCGGACGACCCTGTTGAGAAAACTGAGACCAGTGTTGTTAGCCGAAGAGTCCTCCGTTCGTCATGTCACGGCCTGGACATCTCATCAGAGCTGGTAAAAATGAATTCTTTTAACAACACCGGTTTCTGCGTAGTAAAAGTTTTCGGGTTTTTTTTTATTTGTTTATTTATTTGTTTATTTATTTGTTTGTTTATTTTTCTCCATTCGAGATTTATAAAAAAATCTAATTCATAAAGTAAAGGCGCCGTCCAAAAAGATATTGTTTTTCTTTATTTTAGGAGGAGCACAAATCAACCAGAATACTTGACTTTAGTCGGCGAAATTGACTTCTAACGGTTTTGTAGACTATAAATTGACTTTTAATGGTCCCATTGTTCCCCCCACCCCCCACCCAGCATTTAGGGTTAGTGATTAAGTTAAAGAAGGAGGTGTGTGTGTGTTTTTTTTTGGGGGGGGGGGGGTGATTATTCGGACTACTGTTCCCATCTTGAGTGTCATTCTCCCAACGTTTCAGCCGGTGTAACCTCCGACCTTCTTAAGATGCGTCTTGTCCAACTCCGGGTCCGGGATTATATGTCAAACTCAGGGATCTGTACGGAATTTATTTAATCCACAGGGATAGCTTGCTCTCTTTCCGTGGGTACGTGCAAAAATGGCCGTGGTTTATACAGAATATGGTTATTAAAATGGGCTTAGCATATTTGTAAAAATTAGTTTCCCTTTCAATTTTGATTGTGTTTGAAAGATAAAAGCCTAAAGTTAATTTCTAAAAAAAAAAAAAAAGTAGATTTACGCGTGAAAATAAATTTTCAAATGAAAACTGTTCTCAAAAATTCAAAAAAAATTCAATGAAATTGGAATTTTAAGAAATTCGTTTAAAGAGAATCCCTTGAAAGATAAATATCAATTTTCTGGAACTACTTCAAAGATAATTAATAAATTAAAGTCTTAAGACACTTATTTTTAAAAAAATGTACATACTTTGTACTAAAAAATTGCATAATTATCCAAAAAATGTCAAAGTAATGATAAAATCTTTAAGTAACGTAATGTAAACAAGATTGTCAGAGATTATATGGGAGATCATGATCGCTATAATATATCATTTTATTATTTTTACTTTTATACAGAAGATATGGTTTTGTAATAGTATAGAAATTGTATTATTATGCAATATTTTCTTTACATTTTTACTTATTAATGCCATTTAATATTTCATTCAGCTCAATAAGATTTTATTTTCAAATGTAATATTAAAATTCTTTAAATATCGACCAATATATTTTTGTTTTAACGTTTTCATGTTTTTAAACAATTTTTTTTTGTATAAAAAATATGTTCAAAGTTTATTTTGTATCAATACCTTTGTTTTTTGTATGTAATAAAACTTACATTGTAAAAATATTTTTGGTGCATGGAAAAACAATATGGCCGCCAGCGATTAAAACATTGAATTAAAGTTCGATTCTCAAAATTTTTAAAAGTAAATTAGAATTTTATTCCAGGACAAGAAATATAAAAAAAAAATTAAATGGAAATCGTCTATGTTAAATTGGCAAGCCGACGCGAACATCGTAACCCCTATAAGAACGAGGAAATGAACAGAGTTCTCTAGACAGACCCAAACGACGCATCTCGAAAGAACACACAAGAAGTACGCTTCCCCTTGACCCGGGGCAACAAGAAGAACAGAACACTTCAAAACTCACGTACAAGCTTTCCTTGCCTCGCGTGTGCACCTACTCACACGATAACAAGAAGTCAGGCGAACAGAAGCAAACCGCCATAACTCACACACACACACACACACACACACACTAACAGAACAAGGTAACCTACTCACACACACAGTATCACATTACCACTTACACGCACTAACAAATATAGACATAAACATCTTTAGCCCCTCGTATCTGCTTAGAAAATGAACAATTTCTAACAAAGAACACAAGTTGCATAAACTTTATCAATGAACATTTCTTCACTAAAACTAACTTTTATATTCATGTAAAATTGTAGTTTTATAAATGTTAATTAATTTGTAATGTTTTTCTTCGATTTGTCACAAAAATCCTATTCATGTTGACAAACAACTGCGGCCATACTGCCACCTTTTAATTCTTTAATTGTATTTATCTTGGAAGGACACCATCCCCCTCCCAAACCCCAACCCATATTTCATTTATCTCCCACTTTTATGGCGCATTACCTAATTTGTAAAAATTTGTAACATTTGCAAATGAATTTTTCAAAGTGTAGTATCTGTTCTGTCCTCGGTCAGTAGAAAAGAAATCCATCTAGACTGAGGCAATTTTTGTCCCCAAATCCAGGAATTGAGGAGCTGGATTTTCCCCACATTAAAATCGATCTTGTGTCTAATTTAGCCCTCGTGGGGAAGGTAAGTAAATAAAGATTGATCATCACCATGGCAACACCGTATTTTTTTATTTTTTTTTACATAAAGTAAAATCGAACCTGAAGTCAGAAACAGCGTTTACGTCATCACTTTCTATATTCAAAATGATTTATTTGCCAGAATTAAATCATTTCTGGCTGGAATTAAACTTTACAAGCAAAAGTCGAGTATTTTGGTTCATTTGTGAAAAAATAAATCGAAAGAAAACAGTAGTTTTCGGCCACACCTCAATTATATCAGTGAACATCGTTTTGTTTTTCTTATTCAAAGTGGAGACAATGTTCTAATGTTCTGTAATGATTCCAACTGTGGAATGATTAATGGAATGATTAATGTAATGATTATGTAATGATTCCAGGCATTTATACAATTTATTGTATGACACTGTCAACTAACTGCCGTATCGTATCACAGAAGGGCGTGACATAATTTTAAATTGGTCTCTTTATTTATTTATTTATCTTTTTCTTTCTTTTTCTTTTTACAGCCGTGTCCGACCCAATCAATTCCTCCATCTATTCTAAAAAAAAAAAAAAAGAAATTTCAGGGGTTTTTTTTAGACTAAGGTTCATCAGTAAAATCTATAGTTTAAAAAAAATAAAAAAATTGCGATTCAATTATGCTATAAGGACCATTGGAGTATCTTCTCCTTTTTTGCAGTTTGTATCTGTCCAAGTTAATTACCTCCTCTCCAGGTCAGATGTGATTAGCCATCACACTATGTTTAGCACGCTCTGGCCTACAAAAAATGCCTGAGCAGCCCCGTCGGCATTTCCTGGAAGGCGTGCCTTGGGTGATTAGCAATAAGAGAAGAGAAGATAAAGCCTGGGAGATTGGACCTCCTAGAACTGCACAGGACAATACCTCAGACCGACGGAATCAAGGCCCGAAGGCCAAGACGGTACCGGTCTACATAGTGTAGCATCCATCGGAACAGAGACTATGAAAGTTGGATTCTGTTTTAATTGTAGAATTTGTAAAATATATCTATCTTTTATCTATCTCTTCAATCTTCTATTCTATCTATTTTTATCTATTCTTTCTTTTTTTAATTTTATTATTATATACTAGCAGGGCTACCCGGCGTTGCCCGGGGAAAAAAAAACTTCTATCACGTTACCCCTCTCTATCCGTCTCTCTATCTTTCTCTCTTTTCCCTTCCCCCTGTTTTATCCCCTCCCTCTCCCATCTTTTTCATCCTCCGCCCATCCAATTCCTCTCTCTGGACATACACACATACATACAGACAACTTTCCCTTATATATATTCCTCGAGGAAGGGAATTAACACGTTGATAAAAAATCAGAGTTACTTTCCTTTAGTTAATACATGAAAATGTCTGGAAAACCGACCCCCCCCCCTACCACCATTACTAAATCTGCGCCAGTTTAGGGTCAAAGAATGAATTTTTTCTTTCTAAATTTTACATAAATATTATTCATTCCGGCCAACTTTGTGGGTCTTTGTTTTGTAGTCTTTGACTTTTAGCCGGGCACACACACACACACACACACACACACACACACACGCCCTTTATATAATAGATATATTGGATTTTCAAAGTCAGACCAAAATAGCAATTTGTCTGACATATCGCTATTTTATTCTGGCTAGCCTATTTTTTCGTTAGTTGTCTTCGTTATGTTATTGGCACAACTATAATTCATTTTGCTTCGTTTTTCTTTTTGTTTGATTTCAGCTCCTATTCGGCCAGGTCGGGGTAATGTTAAAGTGGATATATTTTTTTATTACTGACCTTAAGCCCTTCATAAAAATTAAACGTTTAATCAATTACACGTGTTAACAATAAACTTTTTAAAATATGTAATCCTAGCCAAAATTACCTTTCCTTCTAATTTCAACCAAACTGGTCGTCGCTAATGGAAGCTACAAAGGAAGGTTAAATTATTATTTTTTTTAGGATATAAGGGATCTTCTGATTTTTTTTTTTTAGGATATAAGGGATCTTCCCATTTTTTTTTAGGATATAAGGGATCTTCCGATTTTTTTTTTTAGGATATAAGGGATCTTACGATTTTTTTTAGGATATAAGGGATCTTCCGATTTTTTTTTTTAGGATATAAGGGATCTTCCGATTTTTTTTAGGATATAAGGAATCTTCCGATTTTTTTTAGGATATAAGGAATCTTCCGATTTTTTTTAGGATATAAGGGATCTTCCGATTTTTTTTAGGATATAAGGAATCTTCCGATTTTTTTTAGGATATAAGGGATCTTCCGATTTTTTTTAGGATATAAGGGATCTTCCGATTTTTTTTAGGATATAAGGGATCTTCCGATTTTTTTTTTAGGATATAAGGGATCTTCCGATTTTTTTTAGGATATAAGGGATCTTACGATTTTTTTTTTAGGATATAAGGGATCTTCCGATTTTTTTTAGGATATAAGGGATCTTCCGATTTTTTTTAGGATATAAGGGATCTTCCGATTTTTTTTTTTAGGATATAAGGGATCTTCCGATTTTTTTTTTTAGGATATAAGGGATCTTCCGATTTTTTTTAGGATATAAGGGATCTTCCGATTTTTTTTAGGATATAAGGAATCTTCCGATTTTTTTTAGGATATAAGGGATCTTCCGATTTTTTTTAGGATATAAGGGATCTTCCGATTTTTTTTAGGATATAAGGGATCTTCCGATTTTTTTTTTAGGATATAAGGGATCTTCCGATTTTTTTTAGGATATAAGGGATCTTACGATTTTTTTTTTAGGATATAAGGGATCTTCCGATTTTTTTTAGGATATAAGGGATCTTCCGATTTTTTTTAGGATATAAGGGATCTTCCGATTTTTTTTTTTAGGATATAAGGGATCTTCCGATTTTTTTTTTTAGGATATAAGGGATCTTCCGATTTTTTTTAGGATATAAGGGATCTTCCGATTTTTTTTTTTAGGATATAAGGGATCTTCCGATTTTTTTTAGGATATAAGGGATCTTCCGATTTTTTTTTAGGATATAAGGAATCTTCCGATTTTTTTTAGGATATAAGGGATCTTACGATTTTTTTTTTTAGGATATAAGGGATCTTCCGATTTTTTTTAGGATATAAGGGATCTTCCGATTTTTTTTTTTAGGATATAAGGGATCTTACGATTTTTTTTAGGATATAAGGGATCTTCCGATTTTTTTTTAGGATATAAGGAATCTTCCGATTTTTTTTAGGATATAAGGGATCTTCCGATTTTTTTTTTTAGGATATAAGGGATCTTCCGATTTTTTTTTTTAGGATATAAGGGATCTTCCGATTTTTTTTAGGATATAAGGGATCTTACGATTTTTTTTTTAGGATATAAGGGATCTTCCGATTTTTTTTAGGATATAAGGGATCTTCCGATTTTTTTTAGGATATAAGGGATCTTCCGATTTTTTTTTTTAGGATATAAGGGATCTTCCGATTTTTTTTAGGATATAAGGGATCTTCCGATTTTTTTTTTTAGGATATAAGGGATCTTCCGATTTTTTTTAGGATATAAGGGATATTCTGATTTTTTTTTTTAGGATATAAGGGATCTTCCGATTTTTTTTTTTAGGATATAAGGGATCTTCCGATTTTTTTTAGGATATAAGGGATCTTCCGATTTTTTTTTTTAGGATATAAGGGATCTTCCGATTTTTTTTAGGATATAAGGGATCTTCCGATTTTTTTTTAGGATATAAGGAATCTTCCGATTTTTTTTAGGATATAAGGGATCTTACGATTTTTTTTTTTAGGATATAAGGGATCTTCCGATTTTTTTTAGGATATAAGGGATCTTCCGATTTTTTTTTTTAGGATATAAGGGATCTTACGATTTTTTTTAGGATATAAGGGATCTTCCGATTTTTTTTTAGGATATAAGGAATCTTCCGATTTTTTTTAGGATATAAGGGATCTTCCGATTTTTTTTTTTAGGATATAAGGGATCTTCCGATTTTTTTTTTTAGGATATAAGGGATCTTCCGATTTTTTTTAGGATATAAGGGATCTTACGATTTTTTTTTTAGGATATAAGGGATCTTCCGATTTTTTTTAGGATATAAGGGATCTTCCGATTTTTTTTAGGATATAAGGGATCTTCCGATTTTTTTTTTTAGGATATAAGGGATCTTCCGATTTTTTTTAGGATATAAGGGATCTTCCGATTTTTTTTAGGATATAAGGGATCTTCCGATTTTTTTTAGGATATAAGGGATCTTCCGATTTTTTTTAGGATATAAGGGATCTTCCGATTTTTTTTAGGATATAAGGGATCTTACGATTTTTTTTTTAGGATATAAGGGATCTTCCGATTTTTTTTAGGATATAAGGGATCTTCCGATTTTTTTTAGGATATAAGGGATCTTCCGATTTTTTTTTTTAGGATATAAGGGATCTTCCGATTTTTTTTAGGATATAAGGGATATTCTGATTTTTTTTTTTAGGATATAAGGGATCTTCCGATTTTTTTTTTTAGGATATAAGGGATCTTCCGATTTTTTTTAGGATATAAGGGATATTCTGATTTTTTTTTTTAGGATATAAGGGATCTTCCGATTTGTTACTTATGAATGCTTCATGGCAGCTATTTTGAAATATAGATTTAAATTTAATTGTTTTAATTCAACTTATACACATTTCTTTGTTAACTAAAAACAAATTCTTTCCTTTTCCAAATGGGTTTTTTAGGGGGGGGGGAGATTTCAAAATAATCCTCAATTTAGTTCCAATTGTTTAATTACTTTATTTCTTGTTTTACAATGCATACGAGAAAGACCTAACTTCTATTTTTTTTTCATTAGCCATACATAAGAGAAACCGACAGCTAAACATAAAGTTTATAGAAAAACAATATTTTTCCAATACGATTTTTCATAAGAAATTCATTTTCTTCATACGATTTGAGCATCTAAAATTTATATTCGATTAGAAAATGTAAAATTAGAAAATTAATATCACTTCAGAAATTACAGTTTTAGCTTTTCTTCATCTGCTGGGGTTCTACAGTAATATCGTGGGGTCCACATAAAATTAAAGTATAAATACTTCCGGGCAACGCCACGTCGGGTCAGCTAGTAAATAATAAAATGTGCTTAGCTTTAACACTGGCATGTCGATGCCCGCAAAAAACTGAAAATAATATTTATTCTCAGCAACACGGTGAGTAACATGAGTACATTATTTATTTTTGTAAACTTTGCAATAGATATTCCAAAATTCATAATGATCTGTTCACAAATTTTTTAAAATTAAAATAAACAAACTTTATATATATACACCCCCTAAATGTTAACACTTACAGAAATAATAATTTCAGACAAGATAGTAAACTAGTTTATGGAATAGTGGATAATCAAGACAACAGACTAGTAAAAATAAGGTAAAAATAAGCTTTATTAAACAGAACTGAACACTGATTTCACGATCCAAGAACAATATTCCACAAAGACCAGATCTTTCAACATCTCTGACACAAGAGCTAAAACAATCGTTTTTAAAAATAATTCTTAAAGATATAATAATAGACGAGCGTAACTGTCGCCCATATTTTTACTTCAAACTTTATCTTTTCACCACGTGTGTGTTTTTATTTTTCCTAACTTTTAATCACCTTCCTCTCTTTTGCTTACCCCTCCACCCACTCCTCCCTCATGCACTTGGTTCACCCCAACTACTCTTCCCTGCCCTACATCACCATCTTTTCCTCTCCTCATGTACTCAACCCACTACATACAACATCTACTTTCCCCTCCCCCTCTTACATACAGTTCCCTCTTTGGATTATCTTCCACGCGTAACTGTATAAAATGTTGAGTTCTGTTTAATAAAACTTATTTTCTCCAAATAAATATGGTCGATCAAAATATCATGGTTTAGCTTTAATGATGTATTTGTACCCTTATTTCTACTAGGCTGTTTCTTGCCTATCCACTATTCCATTAATTAATTATATATATATATATATATATATAATTATTATTTTTTGACGAAGGGAAGTTTCTTTTCTCGAAATATTAAATAAATGATTTTTATAATCATCCGGACATCACACAAACAGCTAACGCCACACTTGCTGTTATGTAAGATTTTAAGAAAAAATAAATAGTAAGTCACATTTCGAATTCGATTTATTATTTTTGTTCCTTCCAGCTTACATCTTACCCGGAATTTACATTGCCCACAGCCTTTTAAAAACATACTACTACTATTCCCAGCAATGCTTCAAGCAAACTACCATTCTCTCTATATATATATTTGCATAATTGGGCAGCATTCCTTCTTTTATGCATGTTTGATTAAACAGGAGTGCCAACTTCTGCTTATTCAGCTTTTGATCAGTGTTTTCTAGTCTTCGTACGACGGATTTGATGTTATAATCCAAGGAGTGTAAAAAAATCTCCGTATTTTGTACGATAATGGAAGCATTGTTTATACGCATTAATAAACCAAACATCAACCATTCCCGTTATGAGGGGGGGTGAAGGTGTATTGAAGTGCTGTTGAAATAATTTAAAAGAGTGCCCTCTTGATAGATTCACCAATTTATTTCATTTTGCAACCGCCTGACGACGACCGATGTCGGTCGAAAACGTTCACACAAAATACGGAGATTTTTTTTACACTCCTTGGATTATAACATCAAAAACGAAAATTGCTAAAATTTTTCCTTACGGCCTTATCGTCTGACCCTCTAAGAGGAAACGTCAGAATGATAAATTAAAAACTAAGAAAATCGAATGAGATGAGTTGGAGATCTTTAATGATTCACATCCACCATAACGTTGAGAGATTTACTTTTTTTTCTTTTTTTTTTCTCTTTCAATCGTTTTCTCCAACTTAAACAAATTTTTCCTCTCATATCTCATTCGATTTTCTTAGTTTTTAATTAATCGTTTCATCAATTAAAAAAATGTTTCCTCTGAAATATATATATATATATATATATATATATATATATATATATATATATATATATATATATAGAATTATTAAAAGGAAAAAACTATACACACATTAAGGTTGTATACATTATAAATTATTTCGACCCTTTAATTAGGTCTCCTCAGACGTATAACAACCACGTAAAAAAAACAAATAATAAGAGAGATTGATCTTAAAAATAATAAGAGAGATTGATCTTAAAAAGATAAATTCACTTTGTTGATTGGTCGATGTCAAAAAATCGGTAAATAGTAAAATAATCGAGGAGGGGTGACAGAAGTAAAAGATTAATTTGACTCTTCTATTTTTTTACATATGCAGAAATATAAAAAATATATAAGAGAATTCGTTTTTGCTATTGAAATAAATAAATTATCTCAGTTAAAATTTCGAATGTGAGCTTTATAGGATGAAAGATTCGAGCGTTCACGATTAAAAACTACGTTTAATTATTTACGATTAAAAATTAAAGGACGAAAATGCAGGACGAAGATTTCGGTTTAGATTAGAAATTATCAAAAACTTAATTGGTTATATATATATATATTAATTAAGTTTTTGATAATTTAATTCTTTTAATAATTCTGTTTTGCTCTGTTTAAAGGTACATTGAGCTCTTTTATTCGGATTCATAACGCAATATTGAAATCTACACTATATATATATATATATATATATATATATATATATATATATATATATATAATAGAATGATAGAAATATGATTTGTTTATTGGCATATTCTACATTTATCTCCATGTTTCGTTTACATCTGGAAAGTTGCAGAGTTTTAAAACTATAAGATATGGTGTCATGCTGTTCTTTTCAGCTGCTATCATAACTTGGGTGATGAATCTACACATGGTCCTTAGTATTAAACTATAAACTTCCGAGATGTTTTTTTATAATATTTTTCTAAAAATCGGTACAACTATAACTTAACTTCAATGTATTTTATTGAATATTTGGTGTAGAGTGCTGTTTGGGAGGGGGTTCGGAATTAATTACAACCCGGAAGTAATTACAACTCGAAATTAATTTATCAATTTTATTTGTTATTCAACTAATAAATCTCATTTTATTTCTTTCATTTGCAAAATTATATTGTACGAATTAAAAAAAAAAGTTTTATTTCATTTTATCATCAAGAATTTATAAAGTCGTATATTAATCATATTTTTTAAAGAAATGTGTGAAGTCGTATATTAATCATATTTTTTAAAGAAATTTGTAGTATATTTTATCATTTAAGAAAATTCGTAAAGTATATTTATCATATTTTTTAAAGAAATTTGTAAAGTATATTTATCATATATTTTAAAGAAATTTGTAAAGTATATTTATCATATTTTTAAAGAAATTTGTAAAGTATATTTATCATATTTTTTAAAGAAATTTGTAAAGTATATTTATCATATTTTTTAAAGAAATTTGTAAAGTATATTTATCATATTTTTTAAAGAAATTTGTAAAGTATATTTATCATATTTTTAAAGAAATTTGTAAAGTATATTTATCATATTTTTAAAGAAATTTGTAAAGTATATTTATCATATTTTTAAAGAAATTTGTAAATTATATTTATCATATTTTTAAAGAAATTTGTAAAGTATATTTAGATTTAGATTTGTAATTAATTCCGGTTTGTAATTAATTCCGTCACCCTTTGGGAGCAGGGTAAGTTTACCAGGTTCAATAATTTATTTTTCGATTTTTTTTCCAGTTCTCAGAAGGAATTTGATGTCATCATTGTCGGTGGTGGCATTGTCGGTCTGGCGACAGCACGGAACTTGATCCAACGACATCCAAATCTTTCATTTGCTGTTTTGGAAAAAGAAAAAGAATTGTGTAAGAAAATTTCCCACTTAAGTCGGTGTATGAAGCTTCTTAGTGAAAAGGACGGATGCATCTAATAGATGATAGAATGGTTCGAAAGTCTTGTTACTTATAAAAAATAGTAACTAAAATAGAGAAACAAGTAATATAGCAATACAAAGCACAATAAGAATCTACTAATCCACGTATTTAGTACCAAAAATATTCTACCATCCATTCATATATTTTTTTATATACCAGCTAACTTTTGCCATCATCATCATCATCATATTCAGTTTAACGTCCGTTTTACATTCTGACATTTGTTGTATAGAAGGAAGAAACCAACCGCTTCTTCTCTATTTCTTCTGGTGCTACCAGATCAGGCTGTCTGAAGATACCGGCTTCCTGACCAAAAATGCACCAAACATTGATGTTATTGTTTTTTCTATTCCCTTTGCAAAACTCAATCATGTTCTGCAAAGCCAAAAACAAAAACAACATTTTTCCTCTACAAAACAATCAAACCAAACCAAACACCATGAATATATAACACTTGAAGATATAAAGAACTTGAAGCATAAAAACTTTTACCAAAATGACCTGATTCGGCATTAAATAACCCGAAAAGAGTTGATATGCTGTAAAACAAAACAACTAAACAAAACCTCTCTGTTTCATAGAAAGACGAATGAAATTACGGTATCACCTTTCTAAATTAACAAGGAATTCAACACAGCATTTTCTTGCTTCCAAATTTATATAAAACGCTTTGCGTTTATTTTTTATGTTCCATTATTTTATCTTTAATTTATTTTCAGCTTTTCACCAAAGTGGAAACAACAGCGGCGTCATCCATGCTGGTATGTATTATGTTCCGGGTTCCTTAAAAGCCAAACTCTGTGTTGAAGGTCTCAACTTGGCATACAAATACTGTGATGACAATGATATTCCTTACAAGAAATGTGGCAAGGTATTTCTTTTTTCTCTAATGAGTCACCATTTGTCAAGGCCAAAAGCTATTCGAGAACGGATAGATTGTCAGTTAGTATACGAATGTCATATCTATTTCAATTAATTATGCCAAAATGTATAATCTTGAATATTGTGTATCCAAGGGCTTTGTAAAATGTAGTCCCATATGTACTTAAGGGTGAGCCTGTTAGGACATCTAACGAAAACGATTTATCTCCCTTGAACCATTTCGGGAAGTTAAGAGTTATCGCCCTTGAAAATGGAGCCCTGCCGAGAGAGAAAGTAAACAGACCACGACATCTTCAGACTGTTAATATTTCAATTCGCGTACAGCGGTCAATTAACTCATTATTTCATTGTGTTCATTTTTAATAAATCTGTTAAACGTTTCTGTTGATAGTTCATCCATTTTCTTTACAAGTTATTATTGATTATAACCTAAATTACAAGGTTATAAAAGCATTTCTTTTTTCTCTAATGAGTTACCATTTGTCAAGGCCAAAAGCTATTCGAGAACGGATAGCTTGTCAGTTAGTATACGAATGTCATATCTATTTCAATTAATTATGCCAAAATGTAAAATCTTGAATATGGTGTATCCAAGGGCTTTGCAAAATGTAGTCCCGTATGTACTTAAGAGTGAACCCAGTACGAAAAGTGATAACTGGTTTTTACTGTAGACAATCAGCTAGAGATGGTATCTTGATAAAAACACTGGTCCCCATCAACTCACTGGGTTGGCGTCAGGAAGAGCATCCAGCCAATAAAAATCTTGCCTCAACTAAGGAAATGACTTCCAAAGAAAATTGATCACATTTCAGGCTATGTAGTTTAAATACCTGGTCAGAGATAGGTTATATCGGAAGTCAATTTCTAAAAGCCGTCCAATACATGCCAGCATGTAAAATGGACGTTAAACCGATGATGGTGATGTCATCGTCATCGTCATCGTCATCATCATCATCATCGTCATCATCATGCTTCAGTCTGCTGTGCTTGAGGTCGAAATAAAATTTTAATCAATCCCCTTAGGTTATTTTTCTTTTCATTTATTTAGGAATTTCTATATATTACTGCTGGACTAGATAAAGTATTTTTAAAATAAATCTTAGTTTTTGTTTTACCTTTGATTCATCCCAAACAAGGGGGCATATTGCAACCGAGACGTAAGGGGCTACTGCGATTAAGGGGGCCATACCTAAGTGGGGAGTTGGGCAGCAAGATATTTGCTCATATTTTGATTCCACTTTAAATTCATTTTTTTTTATTTACTTATTTTTTAAGATTTATTCTTCTAATTACCTAGCAAGAATATCCGTTCTTCTTTTTTTTTTTTCCCAACTGCGAATTGCGATACCGTATTTTTCATTTTTGTAATTTTTTTTGTTTTGTTTTTGTTTCTTGTCTTTCGAATGATCAGCTCATTGTTGCGACAAATGAAGAAGAACTTTCCAGGTTGGATAATATTTTTGAGAGAGGACAGAAGAATAACGTCAAAGACATGAAGATGGTGGATGCCAAACAAATCAAAGAGATTGAACCGAACTGTGTGGTGAGGAAATTCTAACCCTGTTTTTTTTTTCCCTCCCCATGAGGGCCTTATGCCTACCTTTGCACTTGTACAGAGGAAAGTAAATAACGAAGTTTTTTTTTTTTATAAAGAATAAGTTATAAAATATTTGTAAATATAATTATGTCAAATTTGTTAAATCTTATTGTTTGTTATACTTGTTGCTTACAGAAAAAAGAAAGAAAAGTTTTAAAACTTTAAATTGCTTCAGTTTGGAAACTTATTTTTGAAGTCTAAGTTCGCCCTCATGGGGAGGCAAAACAGAAGATTACTGAAGTCCATTGGGAATGTGGTGTAAAATAGCTAGCATGGAACTAAATTCAAGTTCTGTTCGGATTGAATGAGTTTGCTGATTAAAGGAGATAAATTGTAGAAGCAAATACGTTGTTTAATTGTGTTAGAGTTAATAATGAGTTCAGATTCAAGAAGTTTTCAGCATAATTCATTTGCAATGAATGTAATTAATGTAATTCCATTTAAATTTGAACTTGGGAATCTTTATGTTGAACTCGGGACTAAAAAGTTCCCAAGTTCGAAAAGATACACTTGAAGAAGTTCAAAGGTTATATCGGCTGAAACATCGTAAATATAACAAAGCATCAATCCTCATCTAAAAAATAATGAAAAAAAAATTTAAATAAAACTTAGGAAATATAACAACCAAGATGAGAAGAGTAGTCCTAATAATCCAAATCATCAATCCTCATCTAAAAAATAATGAAAAAAAAATTTAAATAAAACTTAGGAAATATAACAACCAATGTGAGAAGAGTAGTCCTAATAATCCAAATCATCAATCCTCATCTAAAAAATAATGAAAAATTTTTTTTGTAAATAAAACTTAAAAAATGCATAAAATAAAATGAACTTCGAACACATAAAATCTGCTTCATCGTTTTGAACTTGTAAATCTTCTAGTTGAACTTGGGAAGTCCGTTGAGTTAGGGTGCAAAATAGCTAGCCTGGATCAAAATTCAAGTTCTGTTCAGATAGAATAAGTTTGCTGATTAAAGGAGATAAATTGTAGAAACTGTTACATTGTTTAATTTGGTTAGAGTTTAAAATGAGTGCTGATTCAAGAAGTTTTCAGCATAATTCATTTGCAATGAATTTAATTTCATTTAAATTTGAACTTGGGAATCTTTATATTGAACTTGGGGCTAAAAAGTTCCCAAGTTCGAAAAGATGCACTTGAAGAAGGTCAAAGGTTATATCGGCTGAAACATCGGAAATATAGCAACCAAGACGAGAATAGTAGTCCGAATAATCCAAATCATCAATCCTCATGTAAAAAATAATGAAAGCATTTTTTTGGTAAATAAAACTTTAAAAATGCATAAAATAAAAGGAACTTCGAGCACATAAAATCTGCTTCAGGTACATCGTTTCGAACTTGTAAATCTTCTAGTTGAACTTGGGAATATTTAATGTCGAAATCAGAACTAGAAGGTTCTCAATTTCAAAAAAGATGCGCCTGAAAACGAACGAAGGTTACATCGGCCGAAACGTTGCGAATATAAGAACCAAGATGAGAATGCATCAAATAAAAGAAACATCGAACACAGAAAATCCTAATAAAACATTTACTTTGCGATCCACAAACTAAATAACAACTTGTGTTCTATTAATAGTATATAATAGGTGATTATTTATATCTAAAAATGGTTAAACTGATTAATTTAAACCAATCTAATCCAAACTTGTAAGTTTTTATTTTTTATATTTCATCTGAAAGTTCCCAATAATGTCCAGGAAATTAATCTTTATTATTTTTTTTTTTAGTGAATATATTTTCTTTTTTGTTTTGGTTTTACTTTATATTATTATTTTTTTTTGTTTTTGTGTAGGGCATCCGTGCCATTCATTCTCCGCATACAGGGATTGTGGATTGGAGACGTGTGGCCATAAGCTACGGATCTAACTTTGAATTGGCAGGAGGCAAGATATTCACAGAATTTACAGTGGATTCATTTTCCAGTGAGAATCCAGACTATCCCGTAACTGTTCTTGGTGACGCTAAAAAGGTGAGAATTTCACCGTTTGCAGATAACATTAAACAATGGCGACATTTTAGAAAATATTTATAAACTTTTCAGAAATTTTTTTTCAGTGAAGAATATATCGAATAATAGGTATAAAATATTATATAGAGAAGAAAATGAAGAAAAAAAAAAATAGTTACAGTTACCTGGCCGCCATGATTATAAGAGTATTTTGCCTTTGTTTATTTCTTAATGACAAGCAGGCACTCTCAACATTGCCCCAGAATGAATAAGGACCCCTAAGGACCCCACTTCTACTCTCAGCCCTGATCCCTTATATTACCATTTTTTTTTATTTATTTTTTTCTATAATTTTCACTTTTAATTGTTTCAGGGGAAATAATTTTAAAACTATTTGTAGAGTTATATAAGTACTTGTCTAGATTAGGACCCAAGCTATAAAAAAAACTTGCCGTTGGTAGTTTCTGGATGTTTACGTAGACGGTCGGAAAATGCCGAAGCGCTTATCCAATCACAATGCGAGAAAATAAATAGACGACAAGTTAACATTTTAATTGATTGAATCATAAAATTCAATAATTAGAAATAAAAATTGATCAAAGCGATAATGATTTTTAACAAACCCTAGCCCTAACACCGTTTTAACATTTGTTTTGTTATATTTTTCTACAAAAAAAATTTTATGTACAAAAAAAAAATTTTTTTTTGTACATCCAGCCTAGTTTTGGGTTTTTTGGACACAGGCAAACGACTTTTCATTTGTCTTTTTCTGTCCATCTACGTAAACATCTGGAAACTACCTACGCAAAGTCGATTTTAGCTTGGGTCCTAATCTGGATAAGTACCGTTATATTCCTTGATTTAAAAAAAATTTCTTGAACATTTTTATTTTACTCCGCAATCACTAATTTGGTCTGTGGTGATCCCAGTATTTTTTTTACCATAACTTGCTGGAGGTCATACTAAATCAAAATATGTAATACACACATAAACAGTTATATAATAAATCAATTGGTGTAAACAAATTTGCCGGTCGTGCATATTCCTATTGTCATATTGACTGAACAGGTTGAATAAATAAAACAAATGAATTCCATCTACAAAGTCCATAAATTTGTTGCCATCTCGTCCTGATTTTATTTTCCAGGGTCAGAAAGTACAATGCAAATATTTGATTACGTGCGGAGGTTTGCACTCTGATCGTCTGGCTGAAAAATCTGGTTGTAACAGGGAGCCCCGAATTGTTCCGTTTCGAGGAGACTATCTTCTTCTGAAGTCAGAAAAAAGCAGCATGGTTAACGGAAATATTTATCCAGTTAAGTATCATTTGTTTCTACATGTGTGATACGATAGGACCCTAATCACACGACTTCCACAAATCACTGAAGATGAGTCTCTATAAAAAGATTGAGTAACAAGAAGAAAGCCCCGTTATTCAAAGGACTTATTTAATAATAATGTAAAATCAAATAATGATAATTAAATTCAAGATTAAAATCTTTAAACGAATTAAAACATGATCAAAAGAGAGTTCTTTGGTCCGAATATCATATTTAAATGATATTAAAATTAATAAAATATTGTTAATTGAATTCAGTGGCATTAGATTTTTAAAAAATGATGATTTCCATTGAGAATGCTTTAAAGAAGTAAGTAGTGTATCCCAGATCAGATTAATATTGGACGGGAAGTAAAGCGATATATCTCACTTCATTAAATGTTAGATCTTTGTATCAACCGCCGTAGCATTGCCATGTCATGCAGTTGTGAAAAACTTGAGAGGAAAAGGGTTTTAGCATCAGGACCGGAATGAGCTAAGGATGACGGAAAGTGAAGAGCTAGTTACAGCCAGTCCTCCGGAGTGAGAAGACGGGGTGACAAAAAGTATCCTCCGTAATGGTGAAGCAAACATGAGGAGGTTGAGATGTCAGC
Organism: Sepiola atlantica; assembly: GCA_963556195.1. Classification (NCBI taxonomy): domain Eukaryota; kingdom Metazoa; phylum Mollusca; class Cephalopoda; order Sepiida; family Sepiolidae; genus Sepiola; species Sepiola atlantica. Next base: position 216,936,845 of record OY744518.1, read on the forward strand.
CGAACGATATCCCATCTCTATAAGCCTTAAAAGTCGCAGATTATAAGATTACGGTGTTACGCTTTTATTCTGATATTCCATGAATGATCGTGTAGGGTCACGCATATCAATTCCAGAATTTTTTGCAAAACGGATCGTTTAACAAATTTTGTTTTTCTAATTTCCGTAGCTATGGCAATATTTCAACTATTTTAAAGTAATATTTTGGTAAGTATGCTGTAGTTTAACTGGTGAAGAAACTGTGTTTATTTTGCAAGTAGCTACATCCATCAATTGTGATTCTTCAAACTGAAAATAAACACAAATTTGTCTATTGACAAAGCTAGAGTCCGCAAGGACCCGTGGGGCAGTGGATATAGTACGAAGTATAATTCAGTTCTAAGTGACAGTCATCTGAAGATTGAAGGTTCAATCCTCAGTGCGGACGATATGAAGAATTACAAATTACTGAAGATTTCTTCCCAGTCATGGCAGATGGAACGAGCATGCTACCTCCGTGGATTTAATAAAGGGTTCCGTTCGAAATTCTGTCCAGATTCCCGAGTTCGACAGAAAGATTCCTGAGTTCGACAAGATACACCTGAAGAAGGTCAGAGGTTAAAAAAACACCCAAGATGAGAACAGTAGTCCGAATATACCAAAGTCTATGAAAGCTAGAGTTGTAGAAGTGTTTTCTCAAATTATTTGTTTGTGTGTTTGTTTTGTTTTACGGTTATTTAATGCCGAATCAATTGTATTTTTTTAAAAAAGTTTTTTTGAAGAAAGAAAATAAAAAATAAATAAATAAATATTTTGAAAAAATTTGTTAAACTTTTTTTTTTAAAACATATCATTTTTTCCCGATTAATTTAACACCAAGTCAATGATTTTAGATCTCGTTTTGATCTGAAGACGCCGTCATACTGTCTGGCATGTGTTACCATGACGACCGCCATCCAAGTCGGCCTTATTTACCTGATTCCCGACCGCTTAAAAGTGGAATCCCAGGCACTGGGAGGCGTTCTGTGATCGCCACAGTGGCACAAAAGTCTGTAAACATAATCATGTTTACTACCACGAAATTACGGGCTGACCGATCAACTACCGCGATCACTGTGGCCAAAAATAGTACCACAAACAAACACAGTTTTCTGGAGTCAACGGCCATTATTGGTCTTCTCCCCTGCGAGCCAAGAGTCTACAACTACGTCCGCCACTTTCACATAAAAACAGCTGGGTCCAGTAAACAAAAAAAGTTTTTTTTCTTTTACAGGAAGGAGAGATATAGAAGGGGGGGGGGGAAATCTGGAATCAGCCAAGAACACAAGAATAGCGACGTTCGGTCCTCCTCAAACAACGACGAGAAAAACCCAGCAACTTCAAGTACCAAATAACAATCGTCGACTATAACAACAATTTCGTCTGCTAATCGCCATTGAATCAGCGACGCTGAACACAACTATTCGCACTACTGCTACACCGCGTCCTCCAGCGCAGACGACTTCTCTACACCGCAACTATTACTGCTTCTACCACTGCTCGCTCGGCTCACAAATTACTACTACCCACCAAGGCTTCTCGACTGTTATTGACATTCACTCCAATTCCAAAATACAAGAATAGCGACGTTCGGTCCTCCTCAAACAACGATAAAAAAAAAAAAAACCCAGCAACTTCAAGTACCAAATAACAATCGTCGACTATCACGACAATTTCGTCTGCTAAACGCCATTGAATCAGCGACGCTGAACAACACAACTATTCGCACTACTGCTACACCGCTTCTTCAGTGCCGACTTCTCTACACCACAACTATTACTGCTTCTACCACTGCTCGCTCGGCTCACAAATTACTACTGCCCACCAAGACTTCTCGATGACTATTGACATTCACTCCAATTCCAAAATAACTTATCGGAAAATAAACCATAGTATTTTTCTAATTTTAATCCCGTGTTGTTCGTTCATTTCTGCTTGTCACCATACGCTTACAGTTTTATAACAACTGGTGTCAGAAGCGTGCGATAAGTAGAATGGACTACTCGGGATTCATACCTAATGAACCTCTCAGCCTCATCGAAGATCACAGATCGGCAATTTCAAACACAAAATCTGGTAAAGAAGATGACATATCGTCCAGACCTCATCAACCGCGATTTTGGACATTTCAGCAGGCTCGGCGGACACGAACGGCAACACCAAGCCTCACGACTTAATACTGGTTGTTAAAGGTCGGGCTCGGCAAGCATCAGCATCACCCTTCGAGATCTACCGGCTCTCTTCAACGCAGGACGCGACAGCCACATCTTCCTGGACGTTCATCAGGCACCAGACATTCCCGGACATAGCTGACAACATTATGGAAGAAATCACACCGGTTCAAAAAAAACGGGTGCACCTGCACGGGCACGACCGGATACTCAACAACTGGACGTTCGTTGATCAACAGGAGGACCCATCAACTTGAACGACACGCAGCAACACCAGCGCAGACTCCCATGTGCAGCAGTCGCCAATGCGCTCATTCATCAGACAACCGCGCAGACCCACATGTGCAGCAGTCACCAATGCACTCGTTCATCAGACAACAGCGCAGACCCCCATGTGCAGCAGTCACCAATGCGCTCATTCATCAGACAACCGCGCAGACCCACATGTGCAGCAGTCACCAATGCGCTCGTTCATCAGACAACAGCGCAGACCCCCATGTGCAGCAGTCACCAATGCGCTCATTCATCAAGCAACCGCGCAGAGCAAGTGCGCTCATTCGTCAAGCAACCGCGCAGATACAAGTGCGCTCATTCGTCAAGCAACCGCGCAGAGCAAGTGCGCTCATTCGTCAAGCAACCGCGCAGATACAAGTGCGCTCATTCGTCAAGCAACCGCGCAGACCAAGTGCGCATATTCGTCAAGCAACCGCGCAGACCAAATGCGCCCATTCGTCAAGCAACCGCGCAGATCAAATGCGCTCATTCATCAAGCAACCGCGCAGAGCAAGTGCGCTCATTCGTCAAGCAACCGCGCAGATACAAGTGCGCTCATTCGTCAAGCAACCGCGCAGAGCAAGTGCGCTCATTCGTCAAGCAACCGCGCAGATACAAGTGCGCTCATTCGTCAAGCAACCGCGCAGACCAAGTGCGCATATTCGTCAAGCAACCGCGCAGACCAAATGCGCTCATTCGTCAAGCAACCGCGCAGATACAAGTGCGCTCATTCGTCAAGCAACCGCGCAGAGCAAGTGCGCTCATTCGTCAAGCAACCGCGCAGATACAAGTGCGCTCATTCGTCAAGCAACCGCGCGGACCAAATGCGCTCATTCGTCAAGCAACCGCGCAGACCAAGTGCGCTCATTTGTCAAGCAACCGCACAGATCAAATGCACTCATTCATCAGACAACCGCGCAGAATATACAAGACTCCAGACACATAGAAATCCCTCAAATGCCATCGGGATACAGACCAAACCTGATCCCTAGACTATTGACACTTCACACATGCAACTCTAACCGTGCCGGACAATTCAGGTCAAAATGAGATCTGGGGGAGCTGTTATGATTTTAGATCTCGTTTTGATCTGAAGACGCCGTCATACTGTCTGGCATGTGTTACCATGACGACCGCCATCCAAGTCGGCCTTATTTACCTGATTCCCGACCGCTTAAAAGTGGAATCCCAGGCACTGGGAGGCGTTCTGTGATCGCCACAGTGGCACAAAAGTCTGTAAACATAATCATGTTTACTACCACGAAATTACGGGCTGACCGATCAACTACCGCGATCACTGTGGCCAAAAATAGTACCACAAACAAACACAGTTTTCTGGAGTCAACGGCCATTATTGGTCTTCTCCCCTGCGAGCCAAGAGTCTACAACTACGTCCGCCACTTTCACATAAAAACAGCTGGGTCCAGTAAACAAAAAAAGTTTTTTTTCTTTTACAGGAAGGAGAGATATAGAAGGGGGGGGGGGAAATCTGGAATCAGCCAAGAACACAAGAATAGCGACGTTCGGTCCTCCTCAAACAACGACGAGAAAAACCCAGCAACTTCAAGTACCAAATAACAATCGTCGACTATAACAACAATTTCGTCTGCTAATCGCCATTGAATCAGCGACGCTGAACACAACTATTCGCACTACTGCTACACCGCGTCCTCCAGCGCAGACGACTTCTCTACACCGCAACTATTACTGCTTCTACCACTGCTCGCTCGGCTCACAAATTACTACTACCCACCAAGGCTTCTCGACTGTTATTGACATTCACTCCAATTCCAAAATACAAGAATAGCGACGTTCGGTCCTCCTCAAACAACGATAAAAAAAAAAAAAACCCAGCAACTTCAAGTACCAAATAACAATCGTCGACTATCACGACAATTTCGTCTGCTAAACGCCATTGAATCAGCGACGCTGAACAACACAACTATTCGCACTACTGCTACACCGCTTCTTCAGTGCCGACTTCTCTACACCACAACTATTACTGCTTCTACCACTGCTCGCTCGGCTCACAAATTACTACTGCCCACCAAGACTTCTCGATGACTATTGACATTCACTCCAATTCCAAAATAACTTATCGGAAAATAAACCATAGTATTTTTCTAATTTTAATCCCGTGTTGTTCGTTCATTTCTGCTTGTCACCATACGCTTACAGTTTTATAACAAAAGCTAGAGTTGTAGAAGTGTTTTCTCAAATTATTTGTTTGTGTGTTTGTTTTGTTTTACGGTTATTTAATGCCGAATCAATTGTATTTTTTTAAAAAAGTTTTTTTGAAGAAAGAAAATAAAAAATAAATAAATAAATATTTTGAAAAAATTTGTTAAACTTTTTTTTTTAAAACATATCATTTTTTCCCGATTAATTTAACACCAAGTCAAGCTTGATTTATATGTCTTTAGACAATTATATTTTTTATACAGATCGACAGCTTTCAAAAAGCTCATTATTGTCTCTACTTTATTTTTCTTAAACACTTCCTTCATTGTACCTGCTTTGTAGAAAGTTTCCCTTATAGGGGCCAGATCAATGCATTCAGTAAGAATATGATTGATTGTGTACGCAGTCTGGCATGCACTCAAATTATAGGCACGGGTGAGGGGGATCCTAATGATGTAATGCAATACACTTGAAGTATTTCTGCTGTGCTTAAAAGAATGACAACACACTGATATATGAAAATATAATGATATATCTTTATGTCAGTGACGATCAACTCGATACCAATTTTGGGTTGTTATTATATAACAATTTGTGACCCCCTGCAAATGTCTACTTGTTGGACTTCACTGACAATGTAATCATGTCCCCAGGGCATTTTATTCGGTGACAGAGTGTTTCTTTTTGCCACTAACTTTTTGCAGGTGATTTCAATCAACAATTATTTTATTTTTGGCAATCCACCATATTTGTTTTTCCCGGCCAGGTGGCCCGACTTCAACCAACAATTATTGTATTTTTGACAATCAATCATGTTATGTTGTTTTCTTCCGGCCTGGTGTGTGTCCATACCAAGTTCACTTACTCCTCCCAATTGACCTTTTCAGTACATCTGGCCTGGATATTTAACAGAAGAAGGTCAAAGCGCACATCGTCTTTAATGTAGTACAAATATAAATATGAATGTTGATGAGGACATTAGTCCAAAGAGAAACTATGTAAATAATAACTTCTCCTCTTCCAAAAAAATCCGACAAAAAATCCATCTTTTTTTTTTCTTTTACTTATGATTTTATTTATTTCAGGTTCCTAATCCTCGTTTCCCGTTCCTTGGGGTGCATTTCACTCCCAGAATGGATGGCAGTGTTTGGCTCGGGCCAAATGCTGTTCTCTCCTTGAAAAGGGAAGGCTACAAAATGATGGATTTTAGTCTTCGAGACACGATTGATGCCTTGAGCTATCGGTAAGATATTCAAGCTTGTTTTCTTTTATGTGTTTTTTTTTATAAATTTTTCACAATTATTTTTTTTTTTTAATTTTTCACAATTATTTTTTTTTAAATTTTTCACAATTATTTTTTTTTTAATTTTTCACAATTATTTTTTTTTTCCTGAAAACCGGGCAGAAATATAAATATTGGTCATTATAAAATTCCATATCAGCGATAAAAAAGTAAAATAAAACAAAAGAAATGTTGATTAACAAAGTCAGAGGTCATAAGGTGTGTAGATGTGTTCTCCCAAATCATCATCATCATCATCATCATCATCAGTTCAACATCTGTTTTACATGCTGGCATGTGTTGGACGGCTTTAAGAAATTGACTTCCAAACTAACCTATCTCTGGCCAGATCTTTATTTATCCCTCTTTCGCTCAAGTCAATTTTTATCACTTCCTCCCATGTTTTCCTTGGCCTTCCCCTGTGAACTGACCCTGCTACCCTAACTGTTCTACATCTACTAACCCAAGAAGAACTCTCGTCAGTTCTTTATAGTCCACAGAAACAGCTTTCTGTTGCACATACCATTATTAAATGTTCAAATGGTTCTGAAATGAAAGAATATAAAACCTGCTACCTCAACTGTTCTACATCTACTAACCTCAAAACTCTCATCCATTCTTTCAACATGGCCATACCAATCAAAGTCTCCTGTTCTGCACACATCTCCCTACATTCTCCGGATTTTATCTTCCTCTGAGGTCATCAGATCTAAGTCTGTCTTTAAGACTCACATTACACATCCATCGTATCATTTTCATATCATATTAACCTTAAAAACATGTATTTATCGGGCTTTTATAGTTACTGTTTTCCACTCTCCTGAAGGTAAGCCCAGTCTAATTACGACCTTTACAAGCATTTATGAAAAAGACTTTTATAGTTGCAGATGGCCCAAATAACCCATATATAATCTTGTACCTTTCTCCATCTCTCCAAAACACTATCCCAGTTTAATACTACAAACCAGCAGTGACAATGGGAGTATGGTCATAGAATATCAAACATAGATTTAAATAAGTGACGCTAAGACGAGTTTTTTTTTTTGGGGGGGGGGGTATACTAAGGAGTTTCTACTTATTAAGACCAAAAAATGTTTGTAGGGAAGTAACTGAAAATCCCGCCCATAAATGAAGCAAATTTATTTTTTCAATATTAGACGACCTGTGACTATATAATAGTAAAGTTTATTTTGGGGTGTGATTGAGGAAAAAAATGAAAATGTACAGGGATTGAACTCACAGCATTCAAATTATGAGACGTTTGTGTTCGTTACACCCTCATCTGCTTCCTTCCGCCACTCAACCGTTCAAATTTTATTGATCTCAATTTACTCATGTATATATATATATATATATATATATATATATATATAAGAGGATTTAATGAATTAGAACATTCCAATTGTTCAAAGAATTAGAACATCAAGTCTAGTATGGCGTACGGTCATTTCCAAAACATTCTGGAAATACTTGTTTAAATTTTTTTTTAAATTTACAAAGCTACTCCAAAACACGTCTTCATCAGCGCCTTTAGCACCATGTCTTACAGAAATTCAAGGAAAAAAAAAATATATTTATTAATTTTATACGTACATAAAAGTAATCCATGGACACGTGTTTCTGGCTCACAGCCGTCATCAGCATGGCTAACTTAGACAAGGATCGAACCTTTGATATTGATGTCTATAGTCCAATGTTTTACCATTGGACCAAGACGCCCTGTCTAGAAATATGTACGATTTTTATTACCTAAATAATGAATGTATTTTTATGTAATTATTTTTATTGGTGATTGGAGCGTTCGTTGTTTTTTGGTTTTTTTTTGCTAACTACTATTTCGCTTGTTTCACTTCCTAAGCGATTAAGATGCAGAAAATTGCATTATTAGTCGCCCTTAACTTTATAGGACGTATTTTTCGTTAATATATATATATTTTTATTAATTTTCTACGTACATAAAGGTAATCCATAGACACGTGTTTATGGCTCACAGCTCGCTTTACCAGCTCGCTATCGCTTCACAAAGTTCAATACTTAAAATACTAATATATATATATATAAATTTATTTTAAAATTTTTTATATATATATATATATATATATATATAAATTTATTTTAAAATTTATATATATATATATATATATAAATTTATTTTAAAATTTATATATATATATATATATATAAATTTATTTTAAAATTTATATATATATATATATATATATATATAAATTTATTTTAAAATATATATATATATATATATATATTTATATATATAAATTTATTTTAAAATATATATATATATATAAATTTATTTTAAAATATATATATATATAAATTTATTTAAAAATATATATATATATATATATAAATTTATTTTAAAATATATATATATATATATAAATTTATTTTAAAATATATATATATATATATATATAAATTTATTTTAAAATATATATATATATATATATATATATATATATATATATATATATATATATATAAATTTATTTTTTAATTTATTTTTTACTTTGTATGTAATTTCCTGGAGATTTACAAATAGATTTTTTAATTATTTTAATATTATATTTTTTGTGTTTTTTTTTTTAATTTTACGAGTTTATATATTTCATTGCCTTTTTATTTCTAGGGGATTGAGAAAGATTGCTTTGAAGAATTTAAAATTTGGAATGGACGAAATGTATCGAAGTATAGCGATCAGTGCTCAAGTCAAACAACTACAGCGGTTTGTCCCAACGCTGAAATTGGAAGATGTTCAGAGGTGTGTATCTTTCTTATTCTCTAAGAGAACAAAAAGTGATTTATCATGAACAAATCGTATTGCATAAGCATGTCGAAGTTAATAATCTCGTATCCAGGTGTTTTATATCTTTTGTTAGCTTTTCACATGTTATATACTATGTATGGTTGCAATGAAACACAATAACATGTTGCCAATTAAGCAAAGGAAAAGATACAAGATTTAATTAGGAAATGATATAGTAGAGTCATATTATCGTGTAGTTACAGCGTCTTTAAATCTTGGGGGTTACGAAAACTGGGGTTCTTGCATTGTTGAATAAATAGTTTCATCGGCTGAAATGATATCAATATTAAAAACTCATATTTTTATTGTTACAAAATGCAAGTAAAATCCTCCCGGGCAACACCAGTTGAAATATGTATCAATTTGGTTGACAATAAATATCAAAATAAAAGAGCTACATATAGTAGACTAACAGACGAGCCGGAATAAAATGCTGTTTGTGAGTCTCTAGCATTTTTCTTTCATTTAAAACTTTCATTTTCTTTTTTTCTTTCTTTCTTTTTTTCTTTTTCTTTTTTTTCTTTCTTTCTTTCTTTTTTTTCATTAAAAATTTTACAAAATAATCATTTTCAATTTTTAAAGACTAATTAATCAGCATGCCAATAAGCTAAAGCATCAGAACACCAAAAAAAACATCAGCAGAAAATCCTAGAGTCGAGTTTCACTCTTCCTTGGATTCTTCAGTAGGATACAATAATAAATAAGCTACATATAGTAGACTAACAGACGAGCCGGAATAAAGTGCTGTTTAAAAAAAATATTTCTTTCTTTCTAAATGGTGGTTGATGAGTCTCTTCTAAGAACCATGATAGCCTTTTTCTTTCATCTAAAACTTTCATTTTCTTTTCCTTTTTTTTCTTTCTTTCTTTAATTTTTTCTTTTCTATCATTAAAATTTTTACAAACGAATTATTTTTAATTTTTAAAGTTTTAGTTAAAGTGTACATTTATTTTCACCATGCCAATGAGCTAAAGCATCGAAACACATCAACAGAAAATCCTAGAGTCTAGTTTCACTCTTTCTTGGATTCTTCAGTAGGATACAATAATAAAAGTCTCTTCTAAGAACCATGATAGTATTTTTCTTTCATCTAAAACTTTAATTTTCTTTTTCTTTTTTTTCTTTCTTTCTTTAATTTTTTCTTTTCTATCATTAAAATTTTTACAAACGAATTATTTTTAATTTTTAATTATTTTTAAAGAATAATTAATCAGTTTTAGTTAAAGTGTACATTTATTCTCACCATGCCAATGAGCTAAAGCATCGAAACACAAAAAAAACATCAACAGGAAATCCTAGAGTCGAGTTTCACTCTTCTTTGGATTCTTCAGTAGGATACATCCGACCCAGCATTTGCAATCTGATTCACTTCTATGCAAAGCAGCAACTCTGCTACAGACCACATATAAGAAAACTGAACAACCGCCGCAGCATCTGCAAGCCATGGTGAACGACCGAATGTAGGGAAAGGTAATTGCTCTTCTTGACAAAGGGTGCTGACATCCAACTAGCAAACTACAACTCCAACACCTCACAGCGGCACTTATAAAACTAACCAGATTGACGTCATATGATGAGCGGTTGTTCATTGTGGTTTGCATATGCTGTGGTAGTTTGTTTTTTGTGTTTTTTAACATAGTTCACCCCAAACAAGGCAGACCTCTCAACAAAAAAAACTTGCAGAATATTAGCAAGAACATAAAAAAAAAAAATGACAGATAAAGAATCGTGGACAAGAAAAAAGAAACGAAAAACCTGGAGAAAAAAAAAAGATTGTTTAACTAAGTATTCATAGCAACATAAATACATGTAATTATTTAAGATAGAGACAGTTCAGAAATAAGAAATTAAGAACTTAGCTGGTTTTTTTTTTTTTCTAAAATGTTTACCTATAAGCTTTAGTTGAATTTGAGGTCTCCATTCCTTGTCGGTGGCCTTCTTATATGTTGCCATGGTTCAGTGGCAGAGTTGTCACATCGCAGGTGATTTGAATTTCAAATCCTAAGTCAGGATGTATCGTACTGAAGAACCCAAAGGATGGTGAAATGACCATGTCGGGTTATTGAATGATGCTTGAGTGAGTGTAACTTTGAACATGTGAATCTGAGTTCACAAATAAAAATATGAGAAAGAATTTGACTGAAGAAACTTAGTATGATCAATAATTAATTATTTATTTACTTTTTACAATTGGAAGAAGAGGATTTACTAATTAATTGACATTTATATTGGGAGCTGAAACGATAACGTCATTACAGAACGGTTCTCTCGGTTTGGAGGCAAAGGGACGTAACTCTCGCAATTTCGCAAGTTTTCTCCTTTTAATATGTCTATTCTGAATGTCCCATTTTTCTAGCTAGAAATGCCTTTAGCTAACAGATGGCAAAACTCGAGTCTAGGATTTCCTGTTGATGGTGGGTGTGTATTGTAGAAAAATAATTATATATATAAGTTTACCCTGATGGTTGGAGGAGGAGGGGTAGCTATAGTGGTTAGGGTTGAGAGGGGGGGTAGCTATAGTGGTTGGGGGGGTACCTATAGTGGTTGTGGTTGGGGGGTACCTATAGTGGTTAGGGTTGAGAGGGGGTAGCTATTGTGGGTGGGTGGGTGGGGGGATATAGTGGTTGAGGTTGAGAGGGGGTAGCTATAGTGGTTAGGGTTGAGAGGGGGGTAGCTCTCGTGGTTAGGGTTGAGAGGGGGGTATCTATAGTGGGTTTGGGGGTACCTATAGTGGTTAGGGTTGAGAGGAGGTAGCTATTGTGGGGGGGGGGGGGCTATAGTGGGTGAGGTTGAGAGGGGGTAGCTATAGTGGTTAGGGTTGAGGGTAGCTATAGTGGTTAGGGGGTAGCTATAGTGGTTGGGCTTGGAGGGGTAGCTATAGTGGGTTGGAGGGGGTAGCTATAATGGTTAGGGTTGGGGGGTAGCTATAGTGGGTTGGAGGGGGGTAGCTATAGTGGTTAGGGTTGAGGGTAGCTATAGTGGGTTGGAGGGGGGTAGCTATAGTGGTTGGGGTTGGAGGGGTAGCTATAGTGGGTTGGAGGGGGGTAGCTATAGTGGTTAGGGTTGAGGGTAGCTATAGTGGGTTGGAGGGGGGTAGCTATAGTGGTTAGGGTTGAGGGTAGCTATAGTGGGTTGGAGGGGGGTAGCTATAGTGGTTAGGGTTGAGGGTAGCTATAGTGGTTAAGGTTGAGGGTAGCTATAGTGGGTTGGAGGGGGGTAGCTATAGTGGTTGGGGTTGGAGGAGTAGCTATAGTGGGTTGGAGGGGGGTAGCTATAGTGGTTGGGGTTGGAGGAGTAGCTATAGTGGGTTGAGAGGAGGGGTAGCTATAGTGACTTTTTTCTTAAAACAATGTTTCTATTGCTTTTATATATAACTTTCTGTTTTCAGAGGCCCGTCTGGTGTACGTGCACAGGCCTTGGACCGAGATGGAAATCTTGTGGATGATTTTATTTTCGACTCTGGTGTAGGAGAGTTGGCGAGTCGTATTCTTCATGTGCGCAATGCACCGTCCCCAGCAGCCACATCATCGCTATCCATTGCTATAATGATTGCAGACAAAGTTGATAAACTCTTCCAATTATAAAGTGATCAAAAAAGAAACAAAAAAACTTGGAACTTTATTATTAGATGTTCATGCCTGTCCGTTCCGTGCGAGATGTCTGGCCCTTATGGTTTCATGTCAATGCGACAGTTGGTGGCTGGAATGAAACTCGCATTTAAAAAGAAAACAACTACAATTTATTAATTTAGAGAGAATCGTAGTTAACTTGAAGCATTACTGGGAATTGTAATAAATGTATTAAGAAGGCTGAAGACAATGCAGAGAGCTGGATTGATGAGAAGCTGGAAAGAACAAAAAAAAAAAGCATCGAAGAAGAGGACTTACAACTATTTATTTATTTTTATTTTCAATCTTACATAAACAACAAGTTGGTGTTAGCTGTGTGTGATGTTCGTATGATGATTAGAAATCATTTGCTATTTCGGAAAAATATTCCCCTTGTCAAAACTGGACACAAAAGAAAAGTCCGACAATGTGGAATTCACTACGATGGATGCCAGAAAGTAGAAATCCTGTTTATGTAAGATTGGACAGAAAAATAAATTGATAGTTGTAAGACCTCTCCTTCGATTGTTTATTTTTGTTCTTTCTAGCTTCTCATCAATCCGGCACTCTGCATTGCCTTCAGCCTTCTTAATACTTTTATTATTTGTTAATTTAGGAAAATGGATCCAAATAAATAAAAATTGCTTCTGGATAACTGGTTAGGGTTAGGTATCTGAACACCTTTAATGCTCATATTCTGTACCTTAACTGGTCTAAATTTGAATCTACAACTAAATATTTAACTATTTTAAATATCTAACATGACAAAATCAACCAGCCACTCGTTGCACATTGGGTCACGTGACCTTGGGGGTCAGTCTCTGTCACTCAAAATAACCTTCTCTTCCAAAAACATAATACTGTTAATTTAATGTAACAGTTGATGGAATTGTCAGTTAAATTTTTGTGGTGATAGCTGACCTCAACAGCTCGACTTAACATGTATCTCAATTTGACTGTGACAGTCCCCGGATGTAAGCTCTGTCTTAGAGTCCCTCTCGATTTATGACTTTTTCCTGGTAACAGTGAAATGTCCCAGAATGCTCAGATATATTTTATTAAAAGAAAAGAAAGAACCTAAGCTCCAAGAAATAAAATGGGGAAATATTAATTTGCATTGACCTCTTCATTTATTGTTTGATAAAAAATGTTTTCTTTTTTGTTTATTTATTTTTTCTTACTTTGCTTGTTAATTGTTACGTCTGGATTTTTATACGCTATTGGTTCAATTACAACTCAGAAAAATGAAGGAAGTACGAAGTAGAACCGTTAACAGATTTATTTAACAAACACACTGATTAAATTAAAATGTAGAAAACCGCTGAACACGAGATGCTTGTTTGACTTCCTAACCTTCATTTATTGTTTGATAAAAAAAGGTTTTCTTTATTTATTTATTTTTTTACTTTGCTTGTTAATGCTGATCTGTGTCACTTCTTCTTTCCAACTGGAAACCCTTAACCGTTCGTGCATGTAGCCATCTTGTCTTCCACAACAACTAATTAATAAGGGAGTTCACTCTTAATACCTTACCCTATATAAAGGAGTTGACTCAAAGGGAAATAACTCAAAGGAGATCACTCAGAGATAACTTAAACAGTTAATACAGCAAATGTGATCGACAATTAGGTAGATGAATCTGGAGACGTTAAAAATTCCACGGATCAATTCGGACATATTTTCCAAAACAGTGTTACTTAAGAGTTCTACTTTTAAATCATGTGTCATATAACGTCTCCGCTTCAAGTTATTTTGAAAAACTGACCCTACCCTACCCCTCCTCATTCTTCAACTATTTACAAATCACATCTCCTACCTTCTCGATAATCTTAACGTAACACTGTAACTTCATGGAAGATTGTTTTTATAAAATTAATTTGTATTTCGTAATATTCTGAAGTTTTGCACCCATAAAAATGTGGAACAGTTCATTGGTACTTTCAGTTGTATTATAGATACAGAGTGTGACGTAGGTAGGTAGGTAGGTAGTTAGGTAGGTAGGTAGGTGTGTTAGGGAGAAATTTTATAAAAAATTTTTTAACATAGTTCACCCCAAAACAAGGCAGGCCACCACTGTAGACGTAAGGGACTATTGAGAAAAAGGGTGAAAGTTTTTTTTTTGTTAACCTAAATTGGGAACTGTGCAGCGAGATGTCTGTTTACATTAGTTTTAAATTTCTGCATGTCAGTACCGTCAGCAAAACAGGGAGCGGGGAGGGAGTTCCAGAGTCCAGCAGCACGAGAAAAGAAGCTTTTGGAGTAGAAAGATCTTTGGCATCTGGGGACCTCCACAGTGAATGGATGGGATTTGGCAGATTGTCGGGTTGGTCTAGTGAATTTGCGTCATAGGAGCACCAGAGCAGCATGTTCATCAGAGCACAATTTCAGAACCATTTGAATATTTAATAACTGTATGTGCAACAGAAAGCTATTTCCGTGGACTATAAAGAATTGACGAGAGTTCTTCTTGGGTTAGTAGATGTAGAACAGTTGAGGTAGCAGGTTCAGTTCACAGGGGAAGGCCAAGGAAAACATGGGAGGAAGTGATAAAAATAGACTTGAGAGAAAGAGGGATGAATAAATATTTTGCTAGAGATAGATTAGTTTGGAAGTCAATTTCTTGAAGCTGTACAACACATGCCAGCATGTAAAACAGACGTTAAACCAATGACGATGAATCGTGGATTTGAGAGTGGAAGACTGGAAAGTGCTAGAATATTGGAAGAGAGTGACCTGCATCTCAATATATATAAGGCAAAAATCTGTGATATGTATGTAACGCTAAGGCTTGTAAAATACAAAACAAACACCTCCGAATTAGGTATTATTTTAACCGGCATAACCTCGAGAAAATAATATCGAAAAATTAAAAAAAAAGATTCATTTTTAAGGGGTCAAATAGCCATTTTTTCGTTTTATGTGATCACGATTTTTAATGTTATCTTGTGCACATGACGTCACATAGATAGGTACATGACGTCATAGTGATAGGTTCGGATATTATTTTATGCTATCGTCACGTTATTATTGTTTTTTTTGCATTTTTCTTCGGACTATTGCCCTGATAAAAAGGAAGGGGAATAGGCGGGAGTTATTTTAGTATAGCTCTAAAGGCCTTCTTGTATTTGGGGATTGAAAATGATGAAGAATATCATGATGGGATTGAAAATAATGAAGAATGCCGTGAGAGGATTGAAAATGATGAAGAATACCATGTCAGGATTGAAAATGATTAATAATATCATAAGGGGATAAAAAATGATGAAGAATATCATGAAGTGATTGAAAATGATGAATAATAGGGTGAGAGGATTGAAAATGATGAAGAATATCATGAGTGGATTGAAAATGATAAAGAAAATAATGAGGGGATTGTAAATGATGAAGAATATCATGAAGTGATTGAAAATGATGAAGAATATCATGAGAGGATTGAAAATGATGAATAATATCATGAGAAGATTGAAAATGATGAAGAACAAAATGAGGGGATTGAAAATGATGAAGAATATCATGAGAAGATTAACAATGATGAAGAACATCATGAGAGGATTGACAATGATGAAGAATATCATGAGAGGATTGAAAATGATTAAGAACAACATGAGAGGATTGAAAATGCTGAAGAATAACATGAGAGGATTGAATATGATGTAGTATATAAATACCATGAGGGAATTGAAAATGATGAAGAACATCATGAGAGGATTGAAAATGATGAAGAATATTATGAGCGGATTGAAAATGATGAAGAATACTATGAGAGGATTGAAAATGATGTAGAATATCATGAGAGGATTGAAAATGCTGAAGAATACCATGAGGGGATTGAAAATGATGAAGAACATCATGAGAGGATTGAAAATGATGAAGAATATTATGAGAGGATTGACAATGATGAAGAATATCATGAGAGGATTGAAAATGATGAAGAATACAATGAGAGGATTGAAAATGATGAAGAACATTAAGAGAGGATTGAAAATGATGAAGAATATTATGAGATGATTGAAAATGATGAAGAATATCATGAGAGGATTGAAAATGATGAAGAATAGTATTGAAAATGATGAAGAATACCATGAGAGGATTGAAAATGATGACGAATGCAATGAGAGGATTTAAAATGATGAAGAATATCATGAGGGGATTGAAAATGATGAAGAATATCATGAGAGGATTGAAAATGATAAAGAATATTATGAGAGAATTGAAAATGATGAATAATATCATGAGGGGATTGAAAATGATTAAGAATACCATGAGAGGATTGAAAATGATGAAGAATACCATGAGAGGATTGAATATAGAAAAAGAATTTCATGAGGAGATTAAAAATCATGAAGAATATCATGAGAGGATTGAAAATGATAAAGAATGTCATAAGAGGATTGAACATGATGAAGAATATCATAAAGGGATTGAAAATGATGAAGAATATCATGAGGGGGTTGAAAATAATGAAGAATACAATGAGAGGATTGAAAATGATGTAGAATACCATGAGAGGATTAAAAATGATGTAGAATATCATGAGAGGATTGAAAATGATGAAGAATACAATGAGGGTATTGAAAATGATGAAGAACATCATGAGAGGATTGAAAATGATGAAGAATATTATGAAGGTTGAAAATGATGAAGAATATCATGAGAGGATTGAAAATGATGAAGAATACTATGGGGGGATTGAAAATGATGAAGAATACCATGAGAGGATTGAAAATGATGAAGAATAGCATGAGAGGATTGAAAATGATTAAGAATGTCATGAGAGGATTGAAAATGATGAAGAATATTATGAGAGGATTGAAAATGATTAAGAATACCATCCGAGGATTGAAAATGATGAAGAATACTATGAGAGGATTGAAAATGATGAAGAATATCATGAGGCATTGAAAATGATGAAGAATATCATGAGGGGATTGAAAATGATGAAGAATATCATGAGAGGATTGAAAATGATCAAGAACATCATGAGGGGATTGAAAATGATGAAGAACATCCTGAGGGGATTGAAAATGATTAAGAACATCATGAGGGGATTGAAAATGATGAAGAATACCATGAGGCGATTGAAAATGATGAAGAATATTATGAGAGGATTGAAAATGATGAAGAATAATATCAGAGGATTGAAAATGATGAAGAATACCATGAGAGGATTGAAAATGATGAATATCATGAAGGGGATTGAAAATGATGAAGAACATCATGAGGGGATTGAAAATGATGAAGAATATTATAAGGGGATTTAAAATGATGAAAAATATTATGAGGGGATTGAAAATGAATAAGAATATTATGAGGGGATTCATAATGATTAAGAATACCATGAGGGGATTGAAAATGATGAAGAATATCATGAGAGGATTGAAAATTATGAAGAATACCATGAGGGGATTGAAAATGATGAAGAATATCATGAGGAGATTGAAAATGATGAATAACATTATGAAGGGATTGAAAATGATGTAGAATACTATGAGGGGATTGAAAATAATGAAGAACATCATGAGGAGATTGAAAATTATGAAGAACATCATGAGAGGATTGAAAATGATGAAGATCATCATGTGGGATTGAAAATGATGAAGAATATCCATGATACATGATACATGATACATATCTATGATACATATACATGATACATATCTATGATACATACTACATATCTATGATACATGATACATATCTATGACAAATGATACAAGATAAATATCCATGATACATATACATGATACATGGTACATATCCATGATACATGATACTTATCCATGATACATGATACGTATCCATTATACATGATACATATCCATGATACATTATACATATCCATTATACATTATACATATCCTTGATACATATCATGATACATATCCATGATACATGATAGATATCTCTGATACATATCCATGATACATATCCATGATACATATCCATGATACATGATACATGATACATATACATGATACATATCCATAATAAATATCAATGACAAATGATACATAGCCATGATACATATCCGTGATACATGATACATATCGATTATATATATACATGATACATATCTATGATACATGATACATATCAATGATACCTGATACATATACATATCCATGATACATATCCATGATACATGATACATATCTATGATACATAACACATATCTATGATACATGATTCATGATACATATACATGATACATATCCATGAAACAGATATATATATCCATGATACATATACATATCCATTATACATGATACATACCCATGATACATATACATGATACATATCTATGATACATATCAAGGATAGATGATACACATCCATGATATATATCCATGATACATACCCATGATACATATACATACCCATGATACATATACATATACATGATACATATACATGATACATGATTCATATCTATTATACATAACACATATACATGATACATATCCATGATACATTATACATGATACATACCTATGATACATGATACATATCAATGATACATATCCATGATACATGATACATATCAATGATACAAATCCATGATACATGATACATATCGATGATACATATTCATGATACATATCCATGATACATGATACATATCCATGATACATGATACATGATACATATCCATGATACATATCCATGATACATTATACATATCCATGATACATGATACATATCCATGATACATATCCATGATACATATCCATGATACATGATACATATCCATGATACATGTCCATGACACATGATACATATACATATCCATGATACATATCCATGATACATATACATATCCATGATACATATCCATGATACATATACATATACGTGATACATACACATGATACATGATACATATACATTATACATATACATATACATGATACATATCCATAATACATATACATGATACATGATACATATCCATGATACATGTCCATGATACATGATACATATCTATGATACATGATACATATCCATGATACATGATACATGATCCATATCCATGATACATGATACATGATACATATCCATGATACATAATACATATACATATCCACGATACATAATACATATACATATCCACGATACATGATATATATATATACCTATACATGATACATATCCATGATACATATACGTATACATGATACATACACATGATACATATACATTCTACATATACATGATACATATACATGATACACGATATATATACATGATACATATACATGATATATATACATGATACATGATACATATCCATGATACATATCCATTTTTTCAACGTTAATTGCGTGGGAGAAAAGTGCTCAATATCCTAGATTGAGCTACTGTAGTGATAGGTTTGGAAAATATTTTAATGCCATCTTCGTCCCCTTTGGACTATTTTGCAGATTAAAAGGAGGGATACCTAAGTGATTTCAGTAGTGCTTAGGAGGCCTCCTTGACTTTCAAAGTACTCGGCGTTGTCCGGGATAAAAGTGCTCAATATCCTAGATAGAGTTTGTAGTGATAGGTTTGGATAATATTTTGACAGCATCTACGCTGAAAAGGATGGGGGAATCAATAAGAGTGATGTAATTAGTGCTCATGAAGCCTCCTTCATTTTCAAAGTAGCCGGCGTTGTCCAGGAGAAAAGTGCTCAATATCCTAGATAGAGCTACTGTAGTGATAGGTTTGGAAATTATTTTAACGCCATCTCAATATCCTAGCGTGTGCTTCTGCTGTATAGAAACGGGGGGGGTGCTTCTGCAATATAGCAACTGGGGGGTACTTCTGTGGTATAGCAACCGGAGGGTGGTTCTGCAATATAGAAACTTGAGGTTTCTGCGGTATAGCAACCGGGGAGGGTGCTTCTGCGGTATAGGAGCCTGGGGCTTCTGCGGTATGGCCCTCAGGGGGTGCGTCTGCGGTATAGGGGTGCCTCTATGGTATTGCACTCGGGGGGTGCTTCTGCAGTATAGGAACCTGAAGCTTCTGCGGTATAGCAACCAAGGGTGGGATGCTTCTGCGGTATAGGACCACAAGGCTTCTGCGGTATAGCAACAGGTGGGGGGTTCTTCTGCGGTATAGGACCACGAGGCTTCTGCAGTATAGCAACCGGGGGGTTCTTCTTTGGTATAGCAACGGGGGAGGGGTGCTTCTGTTGTATGGCACCTGGGGGTGTTTTTGCAGTATAGGAACCTGAGGCTTCTGTGGTATGCACCCAGGGGAGGTGCTTCTGCGGTATGGAACCCAGGGGGTTTCTTCTGCGGTATGGCAGCCAGGGGGGTGCTTCTGCGGTATAGAATCATGAGGCTTCCGCTGTATAGCAACCAGGGGTGGGGAGCTTCTGCGGTATAGTACCACAAGGCTTCTGCGGTATAGTATCTGCACTGGGCTGGTGATTGGTACGTATTTCGCATTCGCACTGGAGCTGCGATAGGAACATATGTAGCATTGCACCGGGGCAGCAATAGGTACGTATGTAGCATTCACACCGGGGCAGCGATAGGTACGTATATAGCATGCATACCGGGGCAGCAATGGGTACTTATATAGTATATGCACCGGGGCGGCAATAGGTACGTATATAGTATGCGCACTGGGGCGACGATAGGTACGTATATAGTCTGCGAACCACGGTGGCGATACATAGGTATATAGTATGAATACCGGAGCAGAGATAAGTACCTATATAGAAAGCGCAGATAGAGGTGGTACTTTTTATATAAATATGTCATACTATTGCCCTGGGCAACGTAGGAGAAATGGTGGGGAAGAAGCGGCCTTCCCAAAAGGCAAAATTAGTAGTAGGTGTTAAATGGGGCGACCAGGGAAGAGAAAGGTAGAAAGACAAATAGACGGCTATAGAGGAGGGGGGCAATACAAGTTTGAATATAAAGATGTTACACACGCGATTTCTCCTCAATTATATGTTTTTATGACCCCGAGCAACGCCGGGTAGCCCCGCTAGTTATATATAAAATAGAAAAATTGGTTTAAAAAAAAAGTAGTTATGGCTACCTCCCACCTTTATGAGAATACATCAATCATTGGTCAAGATATGACGTTTTTTCTTATCTTTTCAAAAAGTGTCAAATTTTCACGTGGTCCCCCTTGTGAGTACCTGATTCCAGAGAGAAATGGGGCAAACCAATGCCGACAACAGAACCAAGCCGCTCAAAAATCACGCGATGCTGATTCATACGAAAAGAAGTGAAAACAACAACCAAGACGAAAATGATAGTCCGAATAATCCAAATCATCAATCATCATCTCAAAAATTTTGAAACAAAAGCCTGTGACTGTTTTTTTAAAAATTATTTTTGAACAAACCGAGAAAAGAAGTGGGGAATAGATCACATAATCCTGAAGAACATATGCCATAATAGTATTTATAGAAAAGACTGAGACTAGCAACATCACGAGGAACGCAAAAGAAGAAAAAAAAAGATGCGGAAGGTTTTTTTGGGGTTGAATATCTGCATTTATTACCAGAAGGCTCAAGCACTTTCAACCAACACTGATCATTTTAAAGAGTATAGCATCACTTCCGGTCCGGTTTCGTTGCGACCGTTTTACTCAGACGAAAGCGGATAGTTTATTTATTCTTATTCATTGTAAGACATTCACAGCAAGAACTCGTCTTTTACAACACCGAATAAAAACTTGTCCTTTCTTCCTCCGTGTGCCGAGTGTCAGGTGAAATTTCTATGAACAGAACTTCTTTGCAACGGCTTCCCATTATGTGGAACACATTGCCGCAGGCTGCAACATGGTCGTCTTCAAAGCCAATGTTAACATATACTTGTCATAAACCGTTCTCGTAAATGATCAAATTTTGTTCATTTCATTCATCATTTCAAATCCTCTCATAATATTCTTCGTCATTTAACTAACAATCCATCAAAAAACAAAAAAAAGCATTGATTTAAAGTGGGGCCATCTACCGGCGTTTTCTTTTCACTGATAGCATCTCTTCCGGTTCGGTTTCGTCACGACTACTATACCTAGACAAAAGATGAAAATGTACCATAGTTCTGGGATTGAGATATATTTGAAAAAAAGAAGCCATACATAATTCATAATGAACTTAACAAGTCACCCATGTCTCTCTCGCCCCTTCTCAGTCTATATTGATTCAACCACTCTCTAGTATTTCTTAATGTCTCTGTGTGAGTATTTAGAGAAAGAGTGACTCTATTTTTTCAGCTTGGCCAGCTGATTTACATATGTGTCTCTGTACACACCACAGACACGTATGTAAATTAGATGGGAAAGTAATAAGTCTCTTTACTTCTCATTAAGAATAATAAGTTTTTGTTGTTTGTTGTTTTTCCCATAACATCCGCGGACGTCCTCTATCTGTCCTAACTTTTCTGTGGGCATGATGGAACCTGGTAGTGCCCATATCCTCTCCAGGCCACATGTAGCACCTGGTGTTCCCAAATGGTCACCCATCTAGTGTTGACCAGGCTCAACGTTGCTTAACTTCGGTGATCTAGCGGGAACCGGTGTGTTAACGTGATTATGCGTATATAATGTAGAAGAAAAGAGACTTATGATTTTTTTAGTTATACAAAAAAAATGTCTTAACAAATGTCTTAACAGATATGTCTTAACAGATATGTCTTAACAGAATGTCTTAACAGATATGTCTTAACAGAATGTCTTAACAGATATGTCTTAACAGATATGACGTCACAGTTAAAATAGATTAAACAAAAATGTGGTAGATTTAGTTTTTGAAATATTTCTTGCCAATAAATTTCCAGTGCTTGGAGAGATATAAAAAAAAATGTTTGATATTTTGAAACCGCATTTGAAAGTCTCAATAAAATGTTTGAGCATAGATGTTAGGTTTTTGGAGTGCATCAAACAGCAACCACTTTCGGGTTTGATAAATACTTCGTAACTCGCTACAAAAACATGAAACAGTGAGCTGAACCATTTTTCAAAGACCAAAAGAATGAAAAAAAAAATGGAAGGCAAAATAAGGAATCTGTCCATAAAAGTTCGATGCCAGAATTTAAAATCCAACTTCCCAGTCGATCGTCTGAGGGACTTGAAATTCTTCATAACAGACGAGTTGGTCTCCGCGTTGAAATTCTACATCTAGATCATTCAAGGAGATGCCGCATTCAAAATCGGTTTTGATAACATCGACTTCATTTTTGAAATGCTTCATCGACGACAAACCACCTGAAAATAAAAAAAATTTTTTAATTAATTTTAATTTCTCATCAAATTAGAAATAACTAGTGTACACAACAAATCAATTAGCAATAACTAGTGTACACAACAAATCAATTAGAAATAACTAGTGTACACAACAAATCAATTAGCAATAACTAGTGTACACAACAAATCAATTAGCAATAACTAGTGTACACAACAAATCAATTAGCAATAACTAGTGTACACAACAAATCAATTAGCAATAACTAGTGTACACAACAAATCAATTAGCAATAACTAGTGTACACAACAAATCAATTAGCAATAACTAGTGTACACAACAAATCAATTAGCAATAACTAGTGTACACAATAAAATTAAATTATGCTTTGCCTGTGTTCGCACTAATATTCATATAAAATCATAGAATTGCGTTAGACATTTCATCTTTTCATATATAAACTATCATTTCTGATGATCTAAAGAAAAAAAACGCCTACATAATATAACATAACTTGTTCAATTGTTATTTCAACCTTGTGTCATACATGGAAGTTTATAATCTCACATTAAGCTGCTTGCTCCTGTACGCTCCTTTTCTGCAATCTTTCCAGACTGAGGAAACGCAGCCTGCAATTAAGCTCTTTCATACCTCGAAAAAGAACTAAGTCAAGACAAAACTTGTCAGAAAACAAAGGAGGTTTATTCTGCTTGATCTTTGTTCCAAATCACTGAACAGTAGGAGGGGGACAAAGATAGAGAGAAAGAGAGTGTGATAATCACTAATAGAGCATTTTAAAATAACATATTCACATGTAGTGCTTCCAACTGAACTGCTGACTTCTCTCGCTCACTCGCTCACTCTCTCTTTGAGTCATGTGACATCACATCCGTCATATTCAGTTTGATATCTGTTTTACATACTGACATGCGTTGGACGGTTTTAACCTAAAATGCAACAGATTTTCTTTGGAAGTCATTTCCTTAGTTGAGGCAAGATTTTTTTATAGGCCGGATGCCGTTCCTGACGCCAACCCAGTGAGGTGATAGGGACCAGTGCTTTTTATTGAGACACTATCTCTAGGCGGTTGTCCCATCATCATTATGGTTTATGACTAGGTATATAAAATAATTCATAGGCAAACGACTATACAACATATAGATACATACATATGGTAACACTTTCTTACTGATGAGACAATCACCAAAGTGTCCCCAGCATATAATTGAATATACAACATGTAAACGCATATGGTAATTGCCACTTATTTACAGAAGGCCATCCCTACAAAATTGCAATGTCTGATTGTGATCGGGCAGATGGCTCAATAGCCCTGACACATTTTTACAATTCTTGCTGCAGATATGACATACAAGCCAACTGGCTTCAATTTGAATATCGCTATGTTCTACTCCTGTTTGACATTCGCATATTTGGGTTTCTGTCATGGGATCACATGTGGCTCATTAGACCAGCCACTGCCAGACAGACTCTACCGCATAAACCACACACATGGTTGCATTTTTTTAATAGGCCGGATGCCCTTCTTGACGTGGGGGTGATGGGGAGCAAATCTTTTTATCGAGACACCATTTCCAGGTGATTGCTAAAAAGCGGTTCTATTTGCTCGATAGCGCAGATGATGATGCAACACTTTATTTGTACTTCCGTTAATTCGCCTTTTCATTTCTTTGTTCAATCTCAATTTCGTTGTTGTTGTTGTTTCGCAAACACTCAAGTTTATTTACACTCTTTTATATATTCTTTCAAAATCAACAAAGAAGTAAATCGAATACCGACAGTAAAATTTGTTCATTTTATCAATTACAACATTTTTTTTCAAAGTACAACAAACTCTTTATATTTGTGACGTCATTAACGATTTTCTTTTTTTATATATATACTTCCCTCCTACAGTGAAAAGATGTGACACAAGGTCGGAAGGTGGGATTGGAAAGCCAGCGCCCGAGAGGAAGAGCACTCTGGCCTACAAAAAACACACGGTTGCATTTTTTTGAGGGGAGGTCACTCTGTATGTCATGTCAGGCTATCATCAAGGGAGAAACTGGTCTATCAGGAACCGATTTGCTGTCGGCAATGGCCGATCAAGAGCTCTGGAGCTCGGCATTTGTCAACGTTTCACCTAGTACCATTACTATTAGTGTTCTTATTACTTCCTCTGCCTCCCCACAGGTAATCTCGTTACAATGCGACACACACTAATAATCTAAGTGTAAAGGTTAGCTACAGGTAAATAAAGAGTCGATCGTGTGTGGCCGACTTTGATAATCATCACTAAATTGTTGCGTAACTTCAAGAGTGAAAATCGTTAATGGTGCAGGATGACCCAAGACGTGCTTGATTTAAGGGTTAGGGTTAGGGTTAGCAAAGTCAGACTACATCAAAGAACGACCTTGCAGGGGACAAATTAAATCAACACATGACACAATAACAAAATAGACTCACCGTCATAAATCACGTCTTCTCCCCGCAAAAGTTTAAAGTTAAGTTTTTTACGTAAGCTTCCTTTCGTGCATCGACAACCAGCAACAGGGATTTTCTTCTTGTTCACCGTCACGTTGAAAATTTCCAGGACATTCGCTTCACCTGAAGTCATAAAAAAAAAACAATTGTCCCAAAACCGGTTGAATTGAAGAAGGGGAAAATTTGCCTTCATTGATACAATGTCTGCGTATGCAATTACTAGACGTAGCCGTGACCCGTTGAGTCACAACCGCAACCACTATTTATTCCACTTTGATTTCATTAAAAAATTCATAAACTGTGACATATTTGTAAAGACATTCTTCTTGCATAACTAAAATTAAGTCTCTTTACTTCTATATTATTTTATTCTTCTTTTATAGAAGTAAAGACTTATTTTGCTATCTAATTTACATGTGTGTATCGTGAAATTATAGTGAAAGGGGGCGAGTGGAATGCATAGCTGCGAGAGAAATGAGTGACTTGTTTAGTTAATCATAAATTACAGCTAATTATACTAATTTTTTATTCAAACATAACTCGATCCCAGAACTTATTTTAGCATGTATTCTGTGATATTAAAGTATATAGGAAAATAGGCCTTAGGGAAACTAATGTTGATCAGCTGATGTTTAGTATTATATATTTATTATTATTTATTATATATTTATTTAGTATTATATATTTATTTAGTATTGTATATTTATTATTATTTATTATATTATTTAGTATTATATATTACTAGCCTGGCAACCCGGTGTTGCCTGGAATCTCGGAAAATGAATTAATAGTAAAAACAAAAAAAAAGTGTAGCATTTTTATTTCACCTTTTATTTTATTTAACTTTTATTTCACCTTTTATTTTTATTTAACTAAAATTAAGTTTCTTTACTTCTATATTATTTTATTCTTCTTTTATAGAAGTAAAGACTTATTTTGCTATCTAATTTACATGTGTGTATCGTGAAATTATAGTGATTGAATTACCCTAGTGAAAGGGGGCGAGAGGATTGCATAGCTGAGAGATGAGTGACTTGTTTACAGCTAATTATACTAATTTTTATTCAAACATAACTCAATCCCAGAACTCGGGTAGATTTTAGCATGTATTCTGTGTTATAAAAGTATATTGGAAAATAGGCCTTAGGGAAACTAATGTTGATCAACTGACATTTAGTATTATATATTTATTTAGTATTATATATTTATTATATTATTATTTATTATATTATTTATTATATTATTTATTATTATATATTACTAGCAGGGCAACCCGGTATTGCCTGGAATCTCAGAAAATGAATTAATAGTAAAAACAAAAAAGTATAACATTTTTTTTCACCTTGTTTTTTTTTTCTAACTCTTAATCGACGCACACACACACGCGCATGTCTTACGAATAAATTTTTGTTTCTTGAATTTTATATTTCAATTTACGTTTTCTTTTTAAAAAAGTAAATTAACTCAAATATTCATATATTTTTTGTGTTTTCAGAGTTTTTAGTCATATCATAAAATTGGTGCTTCTACAGAATTTGAACGGAACCGAATTTGGCTGAACAGAAACTTAAAAGAAAAAAATTTTGTTTATAGAAAGGAAATCATTGTAAAGTTTATAGAAAGGAAATCATTGTAAAGGTTATAGAAAGGAAATCATTGTAAAGTTTATAGAAAGGAAATCATTGTAAAGTTTATAGAAAGGAAATCATTGTAAAGTTTATAGAAAGGAAATCATTGTAAAGTTTATAGAAAGGAAATCATTGTGAATTTTATAGAAAGGAAATCATTGTAAAGTTTATAGAAAGGAAATCATTGTAAAGTTTATAGAAAGGAAATCATTGTAAAGTTTATAGAAAGGAAATCATTGTAAAGTTTATAGAAAGGAAATCATTGTAAAGTTTATAGAAAGGAAATCATTGTAAAGTTTATAGAAAGGAAATCGTTGTAAAGTTTATAGAAAGGAAATCGTTGTAAAGTTTATAGAAAGGAAATCATTGTAAAGTTTATAGAAAGGAAATCATTGTAAAGTTTATAGAAAGGAAATCATTGTAAAGTTTATAGAAAGGAAATCATTGTAAAGTTTATAGAAAGGAAATCACTGTAAAGTTTATAGAAAGGAAATCATTGTAAAGTTTATAGAAAGGAAATCATTGTAACGTTTATAGAAAGGAAATCATTGTAAAGTTTATAGAAAGGAAATCATTGTAAAGTTTATAGAAAGGAAATCATTGTAAAGTTTATAGAAAGGAAATCATTGTAAAGTTTATAGAAAGGAAATCATTGTAAAGTTTATAGAAAGGAAATCATTGTAAAGTTTATAGAAAGGAAATCATTGTAAAGTTTATAGAAAGGAAATCATTGTAAAGGTTATAGAAAGGAAATCATTGTAAAGTTTATAGAAAGGAAATCATTGTAAAGTTTATAGAAAGGAAATCATTGTAAAGTTTATAGAAAGGAAATCATTGTAAAGTTTATAGAAAGGAAATCACTGTGAATTTTATAGAAAGGAAATCATTGTAAAGTTTATAGAAAGGAAATCATTGTAAAGTTTATAGAAAGGAAATCATTGTAAAGTTTATAGAAAGGAAATCATTGTAAAGTTTATAGAAAGGAAATCATGTAAAGTTTATAGAAAGGAAATCATTGTAAAGTTTATAGAAAGGAAATCATTGTAAAGTTTATAGAAAGGAAATCATTGTAAAGTTTATAGAAAGGAAATCATTGTGAATTTTATAGAAAGGAAATCATTGTAAAGTTTATAGAAAGGAAATCATTGTGAATTTTATAGAAAGGAAATCATTGTAAAGTTTATAGAAATGAAAATCATTGTAAAGTTTATAGAAAGGAAATCATTGTAAAGTTTATAGAAAGGAAATCATTGTGAATTTTATAGAAAGGAAATCATTGTAAAGTTTATAGAAAGGAAATCATTGTAAAGTTTATAGAAAGGAAATCATTGTAAAGTTTATAGAAAGGAAATCATTGTAAAGGTTATAGAAAGGAAATCATTGTAAAGTTTATAGAAAGGAAATCATTGTGAATTTTATAGAAAGGAAATCATTGTAAAGTTTATAGAAAGGAAATCATTGTGAATTTTATAGAAAGGAAATCATTGTAAAGTTTATAGAAAGGAAATCATTGTAAAGTTTATAGAAAGGAAATCATTGTAAAGCTTATAGAAAGGAAATCATTGTGAATTTTATAGAAAGGAAATCATTGTAAAGTTTATAGAAAGGAAATCATTGTAAAGTTTATAGAAAGGAAATCATTGTAAAGTTTATAGAAAGGAAATCATTGTAAAGTTTATAGAAAGGAAATCATTGTAAAGTTTATAGAAAGGAAATCATTGTAAAGTTTATAGAAAGGAAATCATTGTAAAGTTTATAGAAAGGAAATCATTGTAAAGTTTATAGAAAGGAAATCATTGTAAAGTTTATAGAAAGGAAATCATTGTAAAGTTTATAGAAAGGAAATCATTGTAAAGTTTATAGAAAGGAAATCATTGTAAAGTTTATAGAAAGGAAATCATTGTGAATTTTATAGAAAGGAAATCATTGTAAAGTTTATAGAAAGGAAATCATTGTGAATTTTATAGAAAGGAAATCATTGTAAAGTTTATAGAAAGGAAATCATTGTAAAGTTTATAGAAAGGAAATCATTGTAAAGTTTATAGAAAGGAAATCATTGTGAATTTTATAGAAAGGAAATCATTGTAAAGTTTATAGAAAGGAAATCATTGTAAAGTTTATAGAAAGGAAATCATTGTAAAGTTTATAGAAAGGAAATCATTGTAAAGTTTATAGAAAGGAAATCATTGTAAAGGTTATAGAAAGGAAATCATTGTAAAGTTTATAGAAAGGAAATCATTGTGAATTTTATAGAAAGGAAATCATTGTAAAGTTTATAGAAAGGAAATCATTGTAAAGTTTATAGAAAGGAAATCATTGTAAAGTTTATAGAAAGGAAATCATTGTAAAGGTTATAGAAAGGAAATCATTGTAAAGTTTATAGAAAGGAAATCATTGTAAAGTTTATAGAAAGGAAATCATTGTAAAGTTTATAGAAAGGAAATCATTGTAAAGTTTATAGAAAGGAAATCATTGTAAAGTTTATAGAAAGGAAATCACTGTAAAGTTTATAGAAAGGAAATCACTGTAAAGTTTATAGAAAGGAAATCATTGTAAAGTTTATAGAAAGGAAATCATTGTAAAGTTTATAGAAAGGAAATCATTGTAAAGTTTATAGAAAGGAAATCATTGTAAAGTTTATAGAAAGGAAATCATTGTAAAGTTTATAGAAAGGAAATCATTGTAAAGTTTATAGAAAGGAAATCATTGTAAAGTTTATAGAAAGGAAATCATTGTAAAGTTTATAGAAAGGAAATCATTGTGAATTTTATAGAAAGGAAATCATTGTAAAGTTTATAGAAAGGAAATCATTGTAAAGTTTATAGAAAGGAAATCATTGTAAAGTTTATAGAAAGGAAATCATTGTAAAGGTTATAGAAAGGAAATCATTGTAAAGTTTATAGAAAGGAAATCATTGTAAAGTTTATAGAAAGGAAATCATTGTAAAGTTTATAGAAAGGAAATCATTGTAAAGTTTATAGAAAGGAAATCATTGTAAAGTTTATAGAAAGGAAATCACTGTAAAGTTTATAGAAAGGAAATCACTGTAAAGTTTATAGAAAGGAAATCATTGTAAAGTTTATAGAAAGGAAATCATTGTAAAGTTTATAGAAAGGAAATCATTGTAAAGTTTATAGAAAGGAAATCATTGTAAAGTTTATAGAAAGGAAATCATTGTAAAGTTTATAGAAAGGAAATCATTGTAAAGTTTATAGAAAGGAAATCATTGTAAAGTTTATAGAAAGGAAATCATTGTAAAGTTTATAGAAAGGAAATCAAATGTTCGTGTGTACTAAATGTACCCCTGACCCGTTGGGTCACAACCAGTGCCACTATTTATTCTTAATATTTTTAACATCTGTTTTACATGCTGGCATGTGTTTGACCGCTTTTAGAAATTGACTTCCAGACACATGCCAGCATGTAAAACAGACATTAGAACAACGATGGTGATGGCTGCGATGATGATGATGATGATGATGATGATGATGATGATGGTGATGATCGTCGTCATCATCATTATGTCACTTTCTTCAAGTTCAGCGTTTGAAAAAAAAATGAATGAATAGAATAATCGATTTTACCAATGATTTCTTCCTTTGTCAAGTCGGGAAGTTTTCCACTCAGATGATCCTTCAACTGATCAAAAAGTTTGTAAATAACGTTGTGCATCTGGACTGATACTTTGTGAGACCTTGCCAATTTGGCCACTGGTTCAGGCATCTTCACATGGAAACCCAATACGATGCCTGCAAAAAATAATATATATAAATCTGACAATTGCCTTCTGTAGGTATGAAACCCTGTGTAATGTTGGATCTGTGAGAAGAGATATAATAACATAGTTAGCTTCAATTTATTTTTTAAATTACTTAGTCCGGTCAAGACGACTGCTAATAAGAAAATATTTTTAAATAATCACCTAAAAATAAAAATCAGCAAAGGGGATAACTCATTTTAAATTAGAAAGAATATAATAATACAATGTACCTTAAGTTTAAAAAATATGCAAAAAGATAAAAATTAAAATGATTTCACTGCATCCCGGACAATGCTAGTTAGGTACACCTGTTGTATATATATTTAAAAAAAAAAAAAAAAAAAAAAATTATAAAAAAAAAAAAATATATATATTATTAAAACTAACAGTTTATCGAGCACCATACACTTAACTTAACATTACACAAATATTTTTGACCACCAAATCATATATGTAACATAACCTTAAAATAAGTTTAATTTACATTCCCTGCGAGACTGTTTTCGTTTTCGCTGCGGTTCTACATCTGGCAGCCATTTTGTTTTGTAGTATTCTCTGCACAGTCGGAGAAAATTTTTCTTCTGGTTTAATTATTTTTGACAAAGGGAAGTCTCTTTTCCCGAAATATTAAATGATTTTTAATCACCCGGACATCACACAAACAGCTAAACCACTCTTGCTGTTATGTAAGATTTTAGGAAAAATAAATAGTAAGTCATATTTCGTATTCGATTTATTGTTTTTGTTCCTTACAACTTGCATCTTACCCGGAATTTGCATTGCTCACAGCCTTTCAAAAACTTACTACTATATTTATTTATATTTTAAACAAAATACAATGGTATAGTATCTTGTTTTTGATGTGAACAACTTTCTGATGCAATTTAAAATATGAATATTAGAGTTCTTTTCCTCTGGAAAATCAAGCATTTTGAAGAAATAGGTTGAAACGTAAATTCTTATAATTAGTTCTACAAGAGTTATATTATTGGAATAAGAATTGAATCTTCTTAATATCTTCTTAAAACTTTCTTAATATCTTTTTAATATCTTCTTAAAACTTTCTTAATATCTTTTTAATATCTTCTTAATATCTTTTTAATATCTTCTTAATATCTTTCTTAATATCTTTCTTAATATCTTTCTTAATATCTTTTTAATATCTTTTTAATATCTTCTTAATATCTTCTTAATATCTTCTTAATATCTTCTTAATATCTTCTTAATATCTTTTTAATATCTTCTTAATATCTTTCTTAATATCTTCTTAATATCTTTTTAATATCTTCTTAATATCTTCTTAATATCTTCTTAATATCTTTTTAATATCTTCTTAAAACTTTCTTAATATCTTTTTAATATCTTCTTAATATCTTCTTAATATCTTCTTAATATCTTCTTAATATCTTCTTAATATCTTTTTAATATCTTTTTAATATCTTCTTAATATCTTCTTAATATTTTTTTAATATCTTTTTAATATCTTCTTAATATCTTCTTAATATCTTCTTAATATCTTCTTAATATCTTTTTAATATCTTCTTAATATCTTCTTAATATCTTTTTAATATCTTCTTAATATCTTCTTAATATCTTCTTAATATCTTTTTAATATATTCTTAATATCTTTTTAATATCTTCTTAATATCTTTTTAATATCTTTTTAATATCTTCTTAATATCTTCTTAATATCTTTTTAATATCTTCTTAATATCTTTTTAATATCTTCTTAATATCTTTTTAATATCTTCTTAATATCTTCTTAATATCTTTTTAATATCTTCTTAATATCTTTTTAATATCTTTTTAATATCTTCTTAATATCTTTTTAATATCTTCTTAATATCTTCTTAATATTTTTTTAATATCTTCTTAAAACTTTTTTAATATCTTTTTAATATCTTCTTAATATCTTTTTAATATCTTCTTAATATCTTTTTAATATCTTCTTAATTTTTTTTTAATATCTTCTTAAAACTTTTTTAATATCTTTTTAATATCTTTTTAATATCTTTTTAATATCTTTTTAATATCTTCTTAATATCTTTTTAATATCTTTTTAATATCTTCTTAATATCTTCTTAAAACTTTCTTAATATCTTTTTAATATCTTCTTAAAACTTTCTTAATATCTTTTTAATATCTTCTTAATATCTTTTTTAATATCTTCTTAATATCTTCTTAATATCTTTTTAATATCTTCTTAATATCTTTTTTAATATCTTCTTAATATCTTCTTAATATCTTTTTAATATCTTCTTAATATCTTCTTAATATCTTCTTAATATCTTCTTAATATCTTCTAAAAACTTTCTTAATATCTTTTTAATATCTTCTTAATATCTTTTTTAATATCTTCTTAATATCTTCTTAAAACTTTCTTAATATCTTTTTAATATCTTTTTAATATCTTCTTAATATCTTCTTAATATCTTCTTAATATCTTTTTAATATATTCTTAATATCTTTTTAATATCTTCTTAATATCTTCTTAATATCTTCTTAATATCTTTTTAATATATTCTTAATATATTCTTAATATTTTTTTAATATCTTTTTAATATCTTTTTAATATCTTCTTAATATCTTCTTAATATCTTCTTAATATCTTTTTAATATCTTTTTAATATCTTCTTAATATCTTTTTAATATCTTCTTAATATCTTTTTAATATCTTTTTAATATTATCTTAATATCTTTTTAATATCTTCTTAATATCTTCTTAATATCTTTTTAATATCTTCTTAATATCTTATAATATTTTTTTAATATCTTCTTAATATTTTTTTAATATCTTCTTAATATCTTCTTAATATCTTTTTAATATCTTCTTAATATCTTTTTAATATCTTCTTAATATCTTCTTAATATCTTCTTAATATTTTTTTAATATCTTCTTAATATCTTCTTAATATCTTCTTAATATTTTTTTAATATCTTTTTAATATCTTTTTAATATCTTCTTAATATCTTTTTAATATCTTCTTAATATCTTCTTAATATCTTCTTAATATTTTTTTAATATCTTCTTAAAACTTTTTTAATATCTTTTTAATATCTTTTTAATATCTTTTAAATATCTTCTTAATATCTTCTTAAAACTTTCTTAATATCCTTTTAATATCTTTTTAATATCTTCTTAAAACTTTCTTAATATCTTTTTAATATCTTCTTAATATCTTCTTAATATCTTTTTTAATATCTTCTTAATATCTTCTTAATATCTTCTTAATATCTTCTTAATATCTTTCTTAATATCTTCTTAATATCTTTTTAATATCTTTTTAATATCTTCTTAATATCTTCTTAATATCTTCTTAATATCTTCTTAATATCTTTTTAATATCTTTTTAATATCTTCTTAATATCTTTTTAATATCTTTTTAATATCTTTCTTAATATCTTCTTAATATCTTTTTAATATCTTCTTAATATATTCTTAATATATTCTTTATATCTTCTTAATATCTTCTTAATATCTTTTTAATATCTTCTTAATATCTTCTTAATATCTTCTTAATATCTTTTTAATATCTTTTTTAATATCTTTCTTAATATCTTCTTAATATCTTCTTAATATCTTTTTAATATCTTCTTAATATCTTTTTAATATCTTTTTTAATATCTTTCTTAATATCTTCTTAATATCTTCTTAATATCTTCTTAATATCTTTTTAATATCTTCTTAATATCTTTTTAATATCTTCTTAATATCTTTTTAATATCTTCTTAATATCTTTTTAATATCTTCTTAAAACCTTTTTAATATCTTCTTAATATCTTTTTAATATCTTCTTAAAACCTTTTTAATATCTTCTTAATATCTTCTTAATATCTTCTTAATATCTTCTTAATATCTTCTTAATATCTTCTTAATATCTTCTTAATATCTTCTTAATATCTTCTTAATATCTTTCTTAATATCTTCTTAATATCTCTTTAATATCTTTTTAATATCTTCTTAATATCTTCTTAATATCTTCTTAATATCTTCTTAATATCTTTTTAATATCTTCTTAATATCTTTTTAATATCTTCTTAATATCTTTTTAATATCTTCTTAATATCTTCTTAATATCTTCTTAATATCTTCTCGTCTGAAATACTGTTATTAGTGTTTGTGTTTATGAATCTCAAAAGTTTTTATTTATTTATCAAATCGTAGATGAAAAGAAATTTAAATTTATGATAAATAAAAAAGAAAGATGAAGAAACGATCCGTTAAATAAATTACAGACCTTGAAAAGCTGCGGCAGTCTCAATATCGTTGGCCGTGATGTTCCCAACCCCGAAGTGTAAAATATCCAGACGGCATTTCTCAGATTTGTACGTGTCTAGAGTATCCATAATGGCCTCCAAAGATCCATCAACATCACCTGGGAGAAAAGAAGACAAAAAAGGTTTTAATAAATACAATTGGGGAAGAAGGGACAGCTTTGTAATAAAATGCTACGGAAAGAGTTAAGAAAGATTAACACGTCTTTCAATATGTATTAGCCCCACAAGCCACGTCTCAAAAGCAATATCTAAAAAGGGCACTCATGAGCTTAATGTAGGGTTTTAAGTTGTCTTTCGCAAAAAAAATCCAAGTTGAAAACTTTAGTGAATAAAATTTTTTCCCTATTATCAAGTTCTTTCCGTCTGTTGTTTCATGGTTCAAGTTACGATCTCTTGACTCATACTTTTTTGTTACGGAAGGTTGTTATAACCTATAATCGTATGTTTCTCCGATTCTCCCCAGACACTAGCCCAGTCTAATAACATTAAACCAGCAGTGACAATGGCATATATGTATACTCTAAATTTCCTATCCTAGTTTTTTTTTTACTTGTTCCTTTTCACAGCTTTGTAATAAAATGCTTCGGAAAGAGTTGAGAAAGATTATAAGATTAACACGTCTTTCAATATTTATTAGCCACCCAATCCACGTCTCAAAAGCAATATCTAAAAAAAAAAGCAATCGCTCTGAACGAATAAAGGACGTGATTGTTATGTGGTGCAGTTGCAGAATGTGTCCCAAATGTGACGGAAACAACTTCTTTTTCTCTTCTATTCATTTAACGTCACTTTTCCAACCTTGCTCAAGGGTCAGACGTTTTCTGATATTATGCAAGCTCACTCTCCACCTCT
Organism: Sepiola atlantica; assembly: GCA_963556195.1. Lineage (NCBI taxonomy): Eukaryota > Metazoa > Mollusca > Cephalopoda > Sepiida > Sepiolidae > Sepiola > Sepiola atlantica. Next base: position 216,973,392 of record OY744518.1, read on the forward strand.
CACGGTTCAGCATGTCAACAGTCTCCAAATTCCACTCTGTGCAGTCTTGTCCAATCACTTGCTTCCAAATTTTCCTTGACCGATCAATCTCCCTGCGATTTAGGACATTCATGCTTCTGCAATGGTTTTTCCAAGAGAATTAACGTTTCACATGACCATACCAGCGTAATTGATTCATCATTAGGATAACCTTCATGCTGAGCAATTGTAGTGCTTTCAGCAAATCCTCTGACCTGATGTGTTGGGTTTGGTCAGATTTCACATTGCAGATCCATCTGATCATATATCTGTCATTGCGCTGCAGACTGGTGAGAGAGGACTGGGTGAGTGCCCAGCATTCACTGCCATATATCATGACGCTCCTGACACACCTGCTATGCAACTTACCCTGGATGTAGAGAGGGACAGTAGGTTATGTTATCAGAGGCAACAAATCACACACAAAGTTTCACCGAAGTTGCCTTCACTCTTGTGGCCGTACATTATTTTTTCACAAAACTTAACAAAAAGGTCATTTCAATTTTGCAAAACAACATATATATTTTTTTTTATTAATTTAAAAAGAACAAAACTTTTTAAAAAAATTAAATTAGGAAATCAACAACTTTACAAAAAAAAATGTTTAATTTTTTATTGAAATTTAAATTAAATAAACAACTTTTTCATTGGCTGTATAAGTTGAATATATTTGTGAATTCATTAATCATTTTTAGGAATGTCAAATTTGATTTTTTTTTCTTGATGTCACTTAATGTAAGGAGCTAAAAATAAAATACTACTTCAAGGTCAAAAACTAGCCAACGATAAGTGTTAGATGGATAGATTCCAACCCAGAAAACAGCAATTCTTCCTCCTTTGTCATAAACATAGCTCATGGAATGTTAGCACTAAAAGATAAAATAAGGGAAGTAAGAGTTACGAGGCTGCCGAAAGTAAACCCAAGTTAGTCACTTTCTGCTTTTCTTGAAAACAACATAATTTTTTTTTAATTAAATTAAGAAAACAATAACTTCTTTATCGGCCACGTAAAAAAAAAACTTTTTGTTTGTTAATTAAGTAAAATTCCTTATTTCTTTGTTTATTGTTTAAAACCTGTTTGATAAATGTTTGATAAATTTATTTAAATTTTAAACAAACTTTAAAAAATGTAAAAAAAATGTCTTATTTATTATAGATTCTTCAGTTTTAATGAAAACTCAAAATTGAAATTGCCTTTTTTGTCAGGTTTTGTGAAAAAATAAAATGGAGTCGTCTCCCTCACATTTGGGACACATTCTGTAAACTGTCCCAGTTACGTGACCTGTCTTCAAATACGTCCACAGTCAAAATCATTTTAGGATTTAACTACGAGGCGATATCAGAGAGAAAAACACATGGTCGACAATCTGACACTGTCAGAATGCCAGAGTTTGTCACTGTAGTTCAGGAGATCATCGCCAATAAACTCGATGCGTGCCGTTGCAAAGGAAGAAAGGCGTAGATGAAAACCTTATGAGGCTGATACTGCTATATTTGATACGAGATGAGGAAATGACAATTTCTGTCGAAGGTGATGCAAGAGAAACGACTGAAGCACGCAGAGAAGCTGATCGACAAGTTGAAACACCCACTGGAGCCAGACAGGCTGTGGTTCTTCTCCGAGAAGAAAAACTGCTGCCAATTCCAGAAGATCAATTCCCAGAATAACAAGTTGCTCACTGCCTCATCCAAAGACGTGTCCAGAGTCATGTGACCTGTCATCAAATACGTCTGCAGGCAAAATAATTTTTGTGCGCACAAAATAACATTTCTGTGTTCCAAAATTCATAATGATCGGTTAATTAGTTTAGGAGTGAATTCTGTACATACAAATATATGAACATGTATGCATACCTAACTTTATATAAATAGCGATAATTTCCTTTTTTTTGTAATAGTCTTCTAATGTATTATTTCTAATTATTGGTTAGGGTTCTAATGTATTATTTCTAATTATTGGTTAGGGTTCTAATCTATTTCTAATTATTGGTTACGGTTCTAATCTATTATTTCTAATTATTGGTTAGGGTTCTAATCTATTATTTCTAATTATTGGTTAGGGTTCTAATCTATTATTTCTAATTATTGGTTAGGGTTCTAATCTATTATTTCTAATTATTGGTTAGGGTTCTAATGTATTATTTCTAATTATTGGTTACGGTTCTAATCTATTATTTCTAATTATTGGTTACGGTTCTAATCTATTTCTAATTATTGGTTACGGTTCTAATCTATTATTTCTAATTATTGGTTAGGGTTCTAATCTATTATTTCTAATTATTGGTTAGGGTTCTAATCTATTATTTCTAATTATTGGTTAGGGTTCTAATCTATTATTTCTAATTATTGGTTACGGTTCTAATCTATTATTTCTAATTATTGGTTACGGTTCTAATCTATTATTTCTAATTATTGGTTACGGTTCTAATCTATTATTTCTAATTATTGGTTACGGTTCTAATCTATTTCTAATTATTGGTTACGGTTCTAATCTATTATTTGTAATTATTGGTTAGGGTTCTAATCTATTATTTCTAATTATTGGTTAGGGTTCTAATCTATTATTTCTAATTATTGGTTACGGTTCTAATCTATTATTTCTAATTATTGGTTACGGTTCTAATCTATTTCTAATTATTGGTTACGGTTCTAATCTATTATTTGTAATTATTGGTTAGGGTTCTAATCTATTATTTCTAATTATTGGTTAGGGTTCTAATCTATTATTTCTAATTATTGGTTACGGTTCTAATCTATTATTTCTAATTATTGGTTACGGTTCTAATCTATTTCTAATTATTGGTTACGGTTCTAATCTATTATTTGTAATTATTGGTTAGGGTTCTAATCTATTATTTCTAATTATTGGTTAGGGTTCTAATCTATTATTTCTAATTATTGGTTACGGTTCTAATCTATTATTTCTAATTATTGGTTACGGTTCTAATCTATTTCTAATTATTGGTTACGGTTCTAATCTATTATTTCTAATTATTGGTTAGGGTTCTAATCTATTATTTCTAATTATTGGTTACGGTTCTAATCTATTGTTTCTAATTATTGGTTAGGGTTCTAATCTATTATTTCTAATTATTGGTTAGGGTTCTAATCTATTATTTCTAATTATTGGTTACGGTTCTAATCTATTATTTCTAATTATTGGTTAGGGTTCTAATCTATTATTTCTAATTATTGGTTAGGGTTCTAATCTATTATTTCTAATTATTGGTTACGGTTCTAATCTACTATTTATAATTATTGGTTAGGGTTCTAATCTATTATTTCTAATTATTGGTTAGGGTTCTAATCTATTATTTCTAATTATTGGTTACGGTTCTAATCTGTTATTTGTAATTATTGGTTAGGTTACGGTTCTAATCTATTATTTGTAATTATTGGTTAGGGTTCTAATCTATTATTTGTAATTATTGGTTAGGGTTCTAATCTATTATTTCTAATTATTGGTTACAGTTCTAATCTATTATTTCTAATTATTGGTTAGGGTTCTAATCTACTATTTCTAATTATTGGTTACAGTTCTAATCTATTATTTCTAATTATTGGTTACGGTTCTAATCTATTATTTCTAATTATTGGTTAGGTTAGGGTTCTAATCTATTATTTCTAATTATTGGTTACGGTTCTAATCTGTTATTTGTAATTATTGGTTACGGTTCTAATCTGTTATTTGTAATTATTGGTTAGGGTTCTAATCTATTATTTCTAATTATTGGTTACGGTTCTAATCTATTATTTGTAATTATTGGTTAGGGTTCTAATCTATTATTTCTAATTATTGGTTAGGTTACGGTTCTAATCTATTATTTCTAATTATTGGTTAGGTTAGGGTTCTAATCTATCATTTGTAATTACTGGTTACGGTTCTAATCTATTATTTGTAATTATTGGTTAGGGTTCTAATCTACTATTTCTAATTATTGGTTAGGTTACGGTTCTAATCTATTATTTGTAATTATTGGTTAGGGTTCTAATCTATTATTTCTAATTATTGGTTAGGTTACGGTTCTAATCTATTATTTCTAATTATTGGTTAGGGTTCTAATCTATTATTTCTAATTATTGGTTAGGTTACGGTTCTAATCTATTATTTGTAATTATTGGTTACGGTTCTAATCTATTATTTGTAATTATTCGTTAGGTTACGGTTCTAATCTATTATTTCTTATTATTGGTTAGGTTAGGGTTCTAATCTATTGTTTTTAATTACTGGTTCCATATTACATTCTATACTAAGTCTATTTAGGAGGCCATTGTGTTGCCTTTTTCAGTTCAAAATTCTGTATGAATTCCAAAGTCCAACATCAAGATTCCTGTATTCAAAAAGATACACCTTAAGATGGTCGGAGGTTACATCAGCCGAAACGTTGTAAGAATTCTATTCCTACCTTTTAAAACAATTGACAGCTGCGGTCCTTCGTGCAGTTCGATGGCTTCCTTGGTCTTCATTTTCCTGAAGGCTCTTTTACGGCCAGACTCACGACGCTTCTGTAATTCAGCTTCATAAACTGACCGTTCATCCAGGCGTTTCTGGTCAATCAAAACTTGGTCGGCGTTCGTCTTAATGTCCGCTTCTTGCTGTTTTCGCCAGTTTAGGGCTTCCTTCAACTTTTGCTGTATAATTAAAAAAAAAAAAGAAACAAAAAAAGAAAAGAAACTTTGAGTAAATGTTGATGGTAGAAAATGTTGAAATAGCTTGTAATATCCTCCACTCTATAATAAAGAACAATGTGTATTTATTTGTAAATAGATATCCATCCCGTCACACAAAAGTTTACTCGGTGAATAAGAGAAGGGAGAATGCAAATCTATTTCCATAATGAGACGTTTTCTTTTTTTTGGTCCCCCGATTTATAAAATCGGGAGACCTATGTTTTGAGGCATTTCCGTGTGTGTGTCCGTCCGTCCGGATTTTTCTCCGCAACCATCCATTGAATTTCTCTGAAATTTTGCATGAAGTTGTAACTTTGGTCAGGTTAGAAAGTGACATTCTCCGATTTTTGAAAAAAAATCTGGTTATCCCCCCAGGGGGTCAAAAGGCCCCAAAATGGCAAAAAATGACATTTTTTGCCCCAGAACTTTTCATCCATCCATTCAATTTCTCTGAAACTTGACCAAAATGTGGAGGCAATTGTTACTAATAGAAAATAAGTATCGCTGACCTTGGAAAAAATCTGGTTCGCGCCCCCAGGGTGTCAAAAGCCCCCTAAAATGGCAAAAAATGACCCTTTCCTCCCATAACGTTTGATTCATCCATTCAATTTTTCTGAAACTTGGCCAAAATGTAGAGGCAATTGTTCTGGATATAAAATGAGCATCTTTGACCTCAGAAAAATTCTGGTTCGCGCCCCCAGGAAGTCAAAAATGCTCCAAATTGCCCAAATTTATTGCATTTTACACTCGCCACATCGAGTCACATACAGAGGGGGACCACGCATGCGCGACTTGTTTTCTTTCTGTTTTCTATACCGATTTATACGTTTTTTCTTTTTTAAAAATAAAAAAAAAAACTTTACAGTTTAAGACGTTTACTTTCTTTCTTATTCACTTTCACTAACGTCTTAAATATTCAGATTCGATATCATGGTAAATTTTATTTTACCAACTTAACATATATATGATGAAAAAAAATTACATCTTTGAAAAGCCATGGTTTAAGGAAGGGATAATAAAATAATTTTCTTATTTAAATCCCTTGTTTTGAACAATTGATGATTTAATAGATATTGTATTTTTAGTGAACTTTGAGGCATCAAAATCTATTTGCGGATTTTTGCTATTTGCGGGTGTGTCTGGAACGTAACCCTCGCGGATAGCAGGGGTGCGGGTGCGGGTGAGGGGGGGGGGTTCTACTGTATACCGAGATATTTGCTGCTGATGTTATCTTGCTGAGCTTGCTTGTCACTGTGCACACTTCATCTGTGAGAGAAATGGAATGATGCAAATAAGAAGATATTCTTACCTCAGTTTCTACCTGCAGCATCTCCTCCCCAGCCGATGGCAGGTCCTTCCAACCTATCACCTCCACGGGTGTGCTCGGACCAGCTTTTTGCACAGGTAAACCCTTGTCGTTAAACATTGCTCGTACCTAAAAACGCGACAAGATTTTGAAGAAAGAATTAAAAATTGTAAAGATGCTAACACAAATTGAAAAGTTAGAATTCTAAATTTTATGGGGAATAAACTTACAATAAAGACGAAACGTTGTACTTGTATGACATTTTTCTTCAAACTATCATCCTGAGGAAGTCTTACAATAAAGACGAAACGTTGTACTTGTATGACATTTTTCTTCAAACTATCATCCTGAGGAAGTCTTACAATAAAGACGAAACGTTGTACTTGTATGACATTTTTCTTCAAACTATCATCCTGAGGAAGTCTTACAATAAAGACGAAACGTTGTACTTGTATGACATTTTTCTTCAAACTATCATCCTGAGGAAGTCTTATAATAAAGACGAAACGTTGATAAATACATAAACAACTATCTCTTGGTTTTTCCTTTATCATTTCCCATATATATATATATATATATATATATTTATTTCAATGGACACTAAACATTAGTTTGATCTTCCATCGATACCTTCGGTTTCACGGAAATACTAAAAACTCAGCCCGCAGTGCTAAAGATATCAAATGTAACCGTTCTTCAGTCAATCAAAACATAACGGTAACAGTTTTCAGTGTTTTTGTAAAACCGAAGGTATCAATGAAAGATCAAACTAATATATCATGTGAAATTAAATTTAAAAAAAATATATATGCTCTTGCACAGCAAGTAATTGTGGAACTCTCTTCCTGCTGACTTTTTTCCTCCTACCTATAACCTAAGGCCAATAGACATCTCCTGTCTTTGTGATAACCATATTTGTTCTTGTTAGCTCCTTACATCAAGTGGCTTCATGCCTTGTCTGGAGTGATTTCCATAAAAAAAAATTGAGCACTCTGTTTTTTTTCCTATAAATTGCTATATACATATATGTATATATATATAATTTCTGCACTAATGAGAGCGAAAGCTCGAAACGCTAGCGTATGTAGGTAAAAATAATTTAATATTATTTATTTTAAATTAATATTGGTATATATATATATATATATATATATACCAATATTAATTTAAAATAAATAATATTAAATTATTTTTACCTACATACGCTAGCGTTTCGAGCTTTCGCTCTCATCAGTGCAGGGATGATAATCTCAGACGGTCGCACGGTTCGAACCCCTGCCACAGAATCAACCTAGACTGTAAGCAAGCGCTGTAACCATTAGGCCACGGGACATTACCACATTCAAGAAGGGAATTTAAGTTCTATTTATGCGAAGGGCGGCATATCAAGAAAGACCGACTATGAACAATGAACATTGTCGGAATATGCCTTATATATATATATATATATATATATATATATATATATATAATATATATATATTTAGACATGTTCAGTTGTAGATGATAGACAAATGTTGTCTACTAATTTTTTTTGTGATCCTTTCCAAATTCGTGATAAGAATTTTAATTTCATGTTTGAACTTGTTAATGAAATAGCCATATTTTTCTAAGTGCCCAAATACTTTCGGATTGTTCACAGTCCATCTTCAGGGTGTTTAGTATTAAGCATGGATAGGAGTATCATTTTATCTTTGCATATTTATAGTTTTTTTGTTTTTTAAGATTTCGGTTGCTATTTTTGCAGTGTTTTATACAGAATTCTACACGCGTAATAATTGATGTGTGCGCTTTAATAAATTTTGGATACAATTTTGAAGCATACAAGCAATTAGTGTCAAAGATAAAAAGAGAAGAAATGCGTGTACTTTTTTGAACATGAGTTCGAATACAATTTTGAAGCATGTAGACCCTTTATAAGGAACATGAAAAAACAATGCATATGCTTTTCTTACAGGAAGGGCAGTTGTCTGTATGTCTGTCTGTATGTCCAGCTACTCATCAAAAACTACTCGGCAAACTGTCAACAAGTTGATATCTTTAGGACCGGACAACGCCTGGGAGCATAATATTTCAAAATTACAAAAAAAAAAAATTTGCTGAGGGTCAACGGGGCTAGTTTTCGGCAGCGGGTCTGGTTTTTTCACGCTTTTTCAATGTTATTTACTACTAATTTGGAAATCAGCCAATGTATTTATGTAATAATAATTTTTTTTTCAACCTACTTATTATTGTGCACATGACGTCACAGTAATAGGTATATGACGTCATCGTTATAGGTTTTGAATTTTTTTTTTTTCTCTTCAAAATTTATTTTACTTCAACATTTTTTTTTCTTCAAAACTTAGGACCCGGAGGCTTCTGCAGAATAGGGACCATGGGTGCTTCTGCAGTATAGGGACCAGGGGTGCTTCTACAGTCACCTATATCAACAAAGTAAAGGTGTTTTTCGTTTACAGAAATAATATATTTTCACTAAGATTTTTAATAAAATAATGAATTCATTATATTCAGTGATTGTTAATTAATAAATACTGAATATTTCATTAAAATTTATTAATTTCCTGAATTTTAGGAAGGAGTCAAAATGTTTTTAAATTTTGTGGATCAGTCATTTATTTGACCGCAAACTAATGTAGGCCCTTAATAATGAACATGAAAAAATAATACACTTGGTCACCTATATCAACAAAGCATGAGGAGTAGGGTCCACAAGCGTTCGGGCAGTGCAAAGGTAGTTTGAGAAATTCTGTAGTGGTAATGATAACCTTCAAGAAGGTAGAGGATGGTCATGCACTTTTGACAATAAGCAAAGCCAATATCAAAGTGTCAGAGAAATGTCTAAAGCACTTGATGTCAGTATTTCAATGGTTTCCAACCAATCAGAAGCAAAATAGTTAAGGTGAAAAGTTTGATAAACAGGTCTCGCATGTGCTCAATGGATAAATGCTAAAAATGTCTATACATTAAAATCAACCCACCTTTACCCAGGCCATTCCTGCGAGAAGTAAGTCACCCTTTTTTAAAGTTCCTCGTTGGACGATAACCGTTGCTAATTTACTGTGGACGAAGAAAAAGAAAAGAAAAAACGAATGATAAATTTTTAAAAAATTTATTTTTAAAACTTCTGAATAAAAAATATCCTTCATTTAAACAGTTATCTCTATCTTTGTTATTTGAATCCCAGTGTTTCAGCTGAGAGGTGTCGATCCCTTAGAAATACAGTTTTGAGTCGTTTTTAGATGGAACACATGGGATGCTTAAGCCTCAAATTATAGCACACCCGCTTTGAAAATGCAAATATTTCCGATTAGCATTAAATCATTATATAACAACACATAATAAGACATTTTGATTTTAACTTAAGAATATTTTATTTAGGTCAAATGTGATTGTATGTTATGTTTTTCTTTCTTTCTTTTTCATTCTATGATATTAAAGAATGAGAGATAGAGTTCCATACTTACTTACATAAGGTCGGTTCTTAATGTGAGGAAAATCCAGTTCACCTAAAATGCGGCACTCTGGATAGGAACAATATATAATCCCATTAGCACTCCCTCTCAAATGAGGGAGTCTCAAGTAACAGGTAATATACCCATTCCTATATAGTCCCATTGGCACTCCCTCCCAAATGAGGGAGTCTCAAGTAACAGGTAATATACCCATTCCTATATAGTCCCATTGGCACTCCCTCCCAAATGAGGGAGTCTCAAGTAACAAGTAATATACCCATTCCTATATAGTCCCATTGGCACTCCCTCCCAAATGAGGGAGTCTCAAGTAACAGGTAATATACCCATTCCTATATAGTCCCATTGGCACTCCCTCCCAAATGAGGGAGTCTCAAGTAACAGGTAATATACCCATTCCTATATAGTCCCATTGGCACTCCCTCCCAAATGAGGGAGTCTCAAGTAACAGGTAATATACCCATTCCTATATAGTCCCATTGGCACTCCCTCCCAAATGAGGGAGTCTCAAGTAACAGGTAATATACCCATTCCTATATAGTCCCATTGGCACTCCCTCCCAAATGAGGGAGTCTCAAGTAACAGGTAATATACCCATTCCTATATAGTCCCATTGGCACTCCCTCCCAAATGAGGGAGTCTCAAGTAACAGGTAATATACCCATTCCTATATAGTCCCATTGGCACTCCCTCCCAAATGAGGGAGTCTCAAGTAACAGGTAATATACCCATTCCTATATAGTCCCATTGGCACTCCCTCCCAAATGAGGGAGTCTCAAGTAACAGGTAATATACCCATTCCTATATAGTCCCATTGGCACTCCCTCCCAAATGAGGGAGTCTCAAGTAACAGGTAATATACCCATTCCTATATAGTCCCATTGGCACTCCCTCCCAAATGAGGGAGTCTCAAGTAACAGGTAATATACCCATTCCTATATAGTCCCATTGGCACTCCCTCCCAAATGAGGGAGTCTCAAGTAACAAGTAATATACCCATTCCTATATAGTCCCATTGGCACTCCCGGTGCTTGTCCATAAAATTTTTTGCCTAATATGTAAGTATATCAAAGTGTTTTCCTGTTAATTTTTTGGAACTGCGATTTACACCTGTACGATTTTTATGGACAAGCATTGCACTCCCTCCCAAATGAGGGAGCCTCAAGTAACAGACAATATACCCATTCTCCCCTCAAATTTATTTTTGTGTGGAATGAAGGGAACTGAATGCCTCCCTTGAAAATAAATGTACTCATGGATTCAAAAAATATTAGAGAAACTTTTTATAAAATTTGGAACATAGAGAGAAGACGTTACATAGAGTGTAATGTGCTATATTTGATTTATTTTTAAGAGAAGCAAAGGGGTCAGAAAGCCTCGACCCCCAATTCACTCATGAATTCAAGAACCCTTGGATATTTATTTATTTTCATACAAGCTGTACCCACTTGGCGTTACCCAGGATACAGTAAAGTATTTTTATTTTATTTAAAAACACGCATCAGTATTACTGTTCTTGTAATAATATGAATATTTGCTGCTGATGAAAAAAATGGCTTCCACCTGTAAAAAAATATTTCAAGCGGAAATAATTGTATTTGTAATAAATTAAAGCAAATTACATTCTATTTTATTTTTAACAACATGGAACAACGCTAAAGAAAAGTCAATGGCTATTCAGAATGAAATATTGATATTTTAGGTCTGAAGTCGAACATCCGTCCGACTTAATTTTATATATTTGATATATTTAAAATTTTATCCTTATTTCATTTAATTTTTATTTCTTAAAAGTTATTTAATTCGATTATTGAATTCTTTTCTTTACAGATCGATAGATAAATAGAGAAGGGGGTTGAGATAATTTGTCAGATTATGAAAATCAAAACATCGATATTGAATGATTGACTAACCCTCGATTAGGATCCGTTCTTGCTTCAACGATCCGTCCTTCAACCAAACCTGTTGGATCGCCTTTCAGTTCCATCACTTCAGCCACGGCAGCAATATTTTCACACAGTTCAAGCAGATTTGTTCCCTACACGATAAACACAAAAAAAGGGGCCATCATTTCACCTGTAAAAAGGGGCCATCATTTCACCTGTAAAAAAGGGCCATCATTTCACCTGTAATAAGGGGCCATCATTTCACCTGTAAAAAGGGGCCATCATTTCACGTGTAAAAAGGGGCCATCATTTCACGTGTAAAAAGGAGCCATCATTTCACCTGTAAAAAAAGGGCCATCATTTCACCTGTAAAAAAGGGCTATCATTTCACGTGTAAAAAGGGGCCATCATTTCACGTGTAAAAAGGGCCATCATTTCACCTGTAAAAAGGGGCCATCATTTCACGTGTAAAAAAGGGCCATCATTTCACGTGTAAAAAGGGGCCATCATTTCACGTGTAAAAAGGGGCCATCATTTCACGTGTAAAAAAGGGCCATCATTTCACGTGTAAAAAGAGGCCATCATTTCACGTGTAAAAAGGGGCTATCATTTCATCTGTAAAAAGGGGCCATCATTTCATCTGTAAAAAGGGGCCATCATTTCACCTGTAAAAAGGGGCCATCATTTCACATGTAAAAAGGGGCCATCATTTCACGTGTAAAAAGGGCCATCATTTCATGTGTAAAAAGGGGCTATCATTTCACCTGTAAAAATTTACGATCTGGGGGTATTTGTGTAGATATGCCATGTACCAAAAAAGTATGACTCCCTCTATAGCTTTCTGTTATGGAAAATGTCCCCCCCCCCGCCTATGGTCAAGCCTATAGACAACTTTCAAGTACCCCCCGCCCCAGTGTTTCTACTAAAACTTAAACTGAAAACTCAAAAATTTCAAAAAAGGTTATAACAACTAAAAAGTCCAGAAAATCGAGTCATGAAACTTTTGTGTTTTGGAACAATGTTCGTGAAACTTGTCTTTTGAAAGTTTGCTTTTAAGAAACTCCCTTTAAAATGTTTATTTTGAAGATCTCTATCCCCCCTCTCTAAAACTTTTTTGCTTTAGAATACGTATGTGAAATGTTTTTTTTTGTTTTTTAAATCACCATCTTTAAAACTTATTTTTTGAAATCTCCTTGAAAACATTTTTTCGAACATCCTCTCTACAGTTTTAGTTTTTTTTTGTTTTTTTTTCTGTTAGACAAATAAATATTTACAACGAAAGCTTGCAAAAAACAAAATAAAGAAATAAATGATTTTTTCATTTAAATTGCACCATGTCTCGGTTTTCAAATTTCACTTAAATACATTTTCATGGGTGCTTCAAAGATGTTGTCAATTTCCTTATTCAAAATGCGCCAACCTGTGACAAACATCGACCGGACTCTACTTATTCTGATGTCTTTTACAACTGGACGTGTTTTTCTGCCTCTACTGTGATTCGACCCCTCGGGGTTAATACCATCAAAATGAGGAAGAAGAAGAAAAGAAAAAAAAAACTATAAGACAGTCTCACCTGACCAAGTTGTTTTACAATGAAACCTTGCAAAAAAAAAAATTTAAATAAATGATTTTTTCATTTAAATTGCACCATGTGTCGGTTTTCAAATTTCACTTAAATAAATATTAGTTGCCTGGATAACCGTTGCCGCAATTATCTAATAATTATTTCCTTCTGTTTTTGATACCTTTCTCTTGCAGAAATATTGTCAAATATCAAGGACTGTAGAGTCAGACATCTTAAAATTTCAGGAGTCGGTGATGTGTTAACAATAACCGACTCCATAGAAGTTTGGCATGTCACACTATTTTGGCGACTTTTCTGACTCTGACAGCTGGTAGCATGCAAACTGAACTGGAGCTGAAAAGGTTCAGATCTGACTAATATACTTACCTTCAAAGCAGAAATTGGCACAGAAGGTACATCACCACCTAACTCTTCAACCGTAACATTGTGTGTAAGAAGATCACGGCGGGTCTTTTCCTGCAAATTATAAATAAATAAATTACTAGAAAGGTTACTTCGCATTGCCCAGGTGAAAGATATAACATTGCATATCAGAATATGATAACAGATGTTTTCCAATTATTTATATCTATATATCTCACTCACACTAACTATCCAGATTTATCGTCTATGTTCCTTTCGACACAAAGGTTCAGCGCTGCTTGGCTATCCTTATGCTATGTCTCCAGTGATCACAATTGTGTGGATTGACTGCGTCCATTTGCCACTGTTTACGGTCTTGTCTGATGGTTTCTTTCCATGTCTTCCTAGGGCGCCCAGCTTTCTTTTTGCTGTCCAGCCTTAGGTCTCTGCGTGTGCTGATATATCCCTTGCTTCTCTCAACATGCCCGAACCAGCGAAGACGGTTTGCCTTTATTAGGACATCAAGTTTTGGAATTACTAATTTCTCAAGTAGAGTGTCTGACCTAATATATATATGTATATCTAGGCAGCATCTTCTCTTGCAGGCAAGTATTGTTGAATATAATTAAAAAATTATTATTAAAAACTTACTAACTCGAGCAAAACTAATTGCCTCCTCCCCTACTATCTTCCAACATTAACTTATCAATATAAAAAAAACTAGTTAATAATAGCTTCCCAAACTACATAATCGACCAACAAATTCGACTGTTTAAAAATAATTCCCATGATAATAATTATGGGAATTATTTTTAAACAGTCGAATTTGTTGGTCGATTATGTAGTTTGTAATAATAATAATAATAATAAATCCAATTCTCCACTTAACACAACTATTAAACTATTTTATCGCAACCAGTTCCATCACAATTATAAAATAGATGAACAAGTTCTAAGAAATATTATTAATAAGAACGCATTCCCTACTGACCCAAATAAAAAAGTAAAACTGATCATTTTCTACAATAAAGTAAAAACCACTAACCTTATTATCACAAATAATTCTTCCCCCTCGATTAGAGTTTTGGATAAGACAAACCTTGTTTATGAGTTCAAATGTCCTTTGGGAGACTGTGTCTCCGACAACAAAGAAGAAAACATATACATAGGTTTGACTGCCACGACTTTGTCGAGAAGATTAACGATGCATTTGTCTGATACTAGCGCCATAGCCCAACACTTAACTAACGACTACTCCTGTCCCCGATCGGAATTCAGAAAACTCTTAGTAGAAAATACCAAAATCTTAGAATATAGTACTAACAAACAAAAACTCCATATATTAGAAGCCCTATATATAAAAACCAAAAAAACCCTAATTAATAGAATTAACTTTAATATCAGTAATAATATTCTAAAATGTCTATAATTCTAAATATAGTTTCGTACTTATTACATAATTCCCGCCAAAACAATCTATAATACTAACACATGGTCTGTACCTGATTATCCTCATTCCCCTGAAGATGGACCTGGATGGGTCTGAAAGTACTTGGGAGACAAATCCAAACTATGGCAAATTCATCAGCCAATTCCCCTCCGAAACTAAGATCCTGATTCGGACTATTGAAAGGATCTACCAAAGGATATCTAGACATGAGTTGTCTCTTATATTAATCAATATATATATATATATATATATATATATATATACATACTCGACATATCAGTGACCCATTGGGTCACAACAATTATTTATTCTACTTTGATTGCATCCTCCTGGATAAAGCGTCGCAGAAGCATGGATTCTTGAATACAACGCTACCTTTGAGAAAGAAGAAACATAAAACCAAAATACTTACAACGTCAGCTCCCAATTGGTCGATTTTATTGATCGCCACAATTAGCGGTACTGAAATGAAATGAACATCATTTTTTTAACAGTTATTAATTTTAGGATGAAACACATACATATCTCGATAGTAATAAAAATTAGGCGATAACTTCTTGTGTATATGTGTTTCTCACCTCAATGTGACTTACATCTTTTTTTGGGTTCCCTATTACTGGATTTATTAAAAAATGAAATAAAACCAAATTTTAAAAGCCCTATTTAAAATATAATTGCTTTACAAAATTAAATCCATCAGAATGCATTTCAATTTTTGTATAAACAATTCAGCCATTTTAATCTTTTGTTACTAGTTTTTTTTTAAATTTTCATAGTTCACCCCAAACAAGTCAGGCCGCCACTGTAGATGTAAGGGGCTACTGAGAGAAAAAATTTTTTTTTTTAAATCTCCAATCGACAAAAGACACTGTATGTTTCTGACTCCGTACTTTTATTCAAGGTTGACTCCTGTTAGTGAGTATGGCCGTAAGGCAGTAAAGGTTTTAGATCATATGTGGTATACAACAACATCAACCCTGGTATTTTTATATCTCCATATTGTGCAAGCCAGGGGTTTTTACCCCATCTAATAAACCAGTATCGTCCGGGCCTTTGGGTCTGGATTTATGCCGGTCTATTGGGGGGTTGCTGGTCCTGTGCAGTTCTAGGAGGTGCACCCTCCCAGGCTTTGCCTCCCCTCTTTGGGGAGGAGTAAGTTTATTGCTTACTGTCTGAAGCGCCCCTACCGGGGAATGCCGACGGGGCTGCCCAGGCAATTTTTAAATGGCCAGAGTGCTCACCTCTCGAGCGCTGGCTTATCTAATCCCACTTTCCCGACCTTGTGTCACATCTTACCTTGTGGGAGGTAGATAAATAAAGCTAGCAATACACATGAAAAAATTTAAATTGCTTAAAATATCTCAATAACAGAAAGAGCTGGATAATCTAAGAAAAAATCTTTTTTAATTTTTTAAATTTGACTAAAAATAACGAAGTTATGACTATTTTTGTGCCTCGCACGATCGGATATTTCTCCGTCTTTAAGATCAAATGCGTTTCGTCACATTTTTTACGCTAATTTTTCAGTAAAAATCTTATATCTTTGTTAAAACACAAGATTAAGCAATGAAATTTATACACACATACATTACGTCACAAAGCAATTCTTACGTACCGTTTGCATTTTGCGCGTGTTCTATAGATTCGATAGTTTGTTGCATCACGCTGTCTTCGGCTGCCACAACCAATACCACAATGTCTGTTAGCAAAGCTCCTCTTGCTCTCATCGCAAAGAACGCGGCATGGCCAGGCGTGTCAAGGAATGTAATCTTCTCTCCAGAAGGCATATTCACTAAAGAAAAAAAAAGAAGACATCATAATAATAGGCACTAGCGGGACCCGTGTAAATTACACGCAATTTTTTTAATTTAAAATTTTTTATTTTTACTTACACCGTTGTGTTCGTGTTGTTAATTATTTCTTGAAAATAAAACTGAAAAAGTTGACAAAGTTATCGTCTGCCACGCTGACCCTAACTCTAACGACGGTGTCAAAGTTAGCGCGGGTCCTAATGTAACAAAGCACCCTCTATTTGTTAGTTACACTTCCTTTATTATGAGCCCCCCCCCCCTTCTAGATAAGAGTGAAATATTTTTTTTAAATGGTAACTCGTGTACGATGGACACTGCGTATATCTACTAAAAAAGGTTGATATGCCATCCGTTCAAAAAATTAAAAAAAAATAATAATGGCCCTCTCTACAACAAGAAAATGTAATTAAATAGACAATGCCCTTAAAAACGCCAAAATAAAAAAACAAAAAATAGTTTTAAGTTTAAAGCAACACAAAAAAGTACTTTTTAACCAGGTGAGTAGCATACAAAGATTCGGTAGGTCGTTGCTTTCGATGTAAGCATGACACACAAAATCACACACGCTATTGTATTAATATGTGTCTTCCCGGTCGTCCCCTCCCTACCTCTCTTCCCCTTCCCCTTAAAATGTAGAAAAAAAATCTTAGAGGTTGGTTGGGATCGAACTATAAACCAGTCGGGCCGAAGTCAAAAATACTACGTCGCTAACCGTTACGCTAGAGGGACATACTTCAAAACGCTTTGAAAATAAAGCGACTTGACTGTTTTTAAAAATCTAGGTGCGGCACGCATGCGCAGAGCTTTTGCCGGAAGCGTGACACACGAACACACACGCTATCGTATTAATATATAGATTATGTATCTATACCAGTTCGAAGCTACACACGGTCCGCAGGGTTTTCCAAATGACACACACAATTTCACAAAGAAAATAACATTTATTAAAATTTTATTTGTTTTGTTTCTTGAATTTATTTTTCTCGCAAAGTAATTCAATGTTTTTATCATTTATTTATTTATAAATGATAAAAACATTGCAATTACTTTCACGCTGTACTTCGAACAATTCGTTTAGAAAAGAGAAATGTTTTGTTTAGAAAAGTATTAAATGGTCGTAAAGGTTGATATGCCGCTAAACAAAATGACCCGACCCTTTATTATGCCTTCGATTACTAATGGAGATTTGGTATCCGTCTGCCTGAAACCGAAACTATACTAGGACTTCTATTCATGTACATAGACACCTTTGCTTTATATATATGAATTAAATGTTATCTTATATCGAATACATTGATTTTTAAAGCATTCATCTTTTTATTTTAATTGCGACTGTTCACCCTCTGTCAAAAATAACAACAACAAAAATTATGCTCAGCCAGTGTTTGCACTAATATTCATATAAAATAATCGGTGAAGTTAAAAAAATAGAAATAAGAAAGAAAAAAAATCTCTCAAACTGAAAAGTTAAAAAAAAAAGAAGAAAAAAACGCATCAATCCGTATAGAAAGAAGAAAGGAAAATAAATAAAGAAAACGTCTCATTATAGAAATAGAGTGAAGAATTTCTTTCCGAATTCATTTCAGAATTGGAACAAATTGAAGACATTGCTAAAGCTGCTGCAAAGAAGGTGGGCTCCATCTACCGTGCCAGTAAACATCTCACACCTGACATTATCCTATATCTCTACAAAGCCACCATTCGCCCATGCATGGAGTATTGTTGCCACATCTGGGCTGGTGCATCATCCACTAGTCTCTCCATCTGAGACAAGGTTAAAAAAAAGTCGTTAATTTAATAGGTCCCTCACTATCCAGTAAGCTCCAGCCCCTGTCCCATCGCCACAATGTTGCATTCTTGTGCCTGTTTTACAAGTACTTCAATGGATTTTGCTCCGATAAACTTGCTGCTCTGGTGCCCCCTCGGCGTAAATACACTCGACCAACTCGACAATCAGCTAAGTCCCATCCATTTACTGTGAAGGTAACCAGATGCCGAAAAGCCTTCTACTCCAGTAGATTCTTTCCTCGTGTTGTCGGCCTATGGAACTTCCTCCCTGCTCCCCCGACTGTACCGACATTACTTTTCAGACACGCCACGTATACTTTTCGTTTTTTGACCATTTAATCACTTGTAAACCACAGTGTAATTATTTTTTCAAAAAAAAAAGTAATACTAGAAAAAAAAAACTCTTTTTAACAGATTCTGTTTTTTAAACTCTTGAAAAAATTTCTGAAGACAAGAAAAGTTTCCGGGAACAAACCTGAAAAAGCGCCAATATGCTGAGTAATTCCACCAAATTCTTGCGACACAATGTCTGTCTTGCGGAGTGCATCCAGCAGTGTTGTCTTTCCATGATCTACATGGCCCATTATGGTTACAACTGGGGGCCTTTTCTCCAGAACGGAACTGTCAGGAGGATCTCTAAGGAAAAAATGAAAAAGGAGAAAATGTTATAAAGAGAGTAGAAAGTGACTAACTTGAGTTTACTTCGTAACTCTCGCTTCCCTTATTTTGTCTTTTAGTCCTCACATTCCATAAGCGATGTTTCTGACAAGGGGGGAAGAATTGCTGTTTCTGGGTCGGAATCTATTCATCTAACACTTATCATTGGCTAGTTTTGACCTTGAAACAGTATTTTTTTTTAACTCCTTACATCAAGTGGCTTCAGGCCTTGTCTGGAGCGATTTCCATGAAAAAAATAAAATAAAAAAATAACAGGGCCACTCCATGATTCATTGATTGATTTGGTTTATTTGCCGCTAGATGTTGCTTTTTTTAACAACAACAGGTCCGTTTTCATTTTACCTGCTTTTCATAGTTTTGAGCAACAGAGGACCAATTCACTTCCAGAATAATGTTCTCAAAACAAAATAGTCCCTCCATTTCCAAAATAGTCCCTCCATTTCCAAAATAGTCCCTTCATTTCCAATGTTTAAAAAATGAAAATAAAGACATTGCATGTTCAGCTTAACACACATTTGATATTCTAGCTTTAACATTTTTAGTGACGCACATGTTCGAGTATTTTTTCCACCATTTTAAGTGTTGTGTTCTCTTGGGTACACACGCGAGGGTAGGAAGAAAAGGGAAAGAAGACAATGAAGATGAAACGGCTGGATTTACATAGATACATGTTTATTCTCACATTGGCAGTTTGGCGAAGAAGAGGACACAAAATATGAGAGGTTGTACTTAACATGATATAAAACAGGAAAGAAGAGACATAAGTACTATAGAGAGAATACATTAAAGTCCTAATACAATCAATAAAAACATGTGTTGCCAGGATCAGGAGAGAGAGAGAGTAATGTAGAAGTTCAGGGTAACCAAGAAATTACTGAAGGATTTTTACATGGAATAGATTCTTTATTTTTTATGGTACCTCAATGGAATTTTAACATAATCTGACGAAGACAATGGAGATTTGTTTGCAAAAAATAACAAAAATGAAAAAAAATTCAATTTTGAAAAATAACATCTTTTAAATGGTTTCCATTTCAGCTTCACAAATTTGTGCCCTTTTCCAAAGAATTATCCGTGACGGATTGCAGGATCACTCGATTACGATTTAATTCCCCGACTTCATTCCTGATGTTCTCCTTCAATTCTTGTAGAGTTTCAGGTTTGTTGATGTAGACTTTTTCTTTGAGATACCCCTAGATGAGCAAAAATTTGTGAAGCTGAAAATGGAAACAATTTAAAAGATGATATTTTTCATAAATAATTTTTATTTTCATTTTTGTTCTTTTTTTTGCAAACAAATCTCCATTGTCTTTGCCATATTATGTTAAAATTCCTTTAAGGTACCATGAATAATAAAGAATCGATTCAAGTCAAAAATCCATCACTAATTTTCTATTAAATTACATATAGGCATTAATAAGTTTTGTGTTAAATGCACAAATTTCCAATTTCAATAATTTTGTAGCATTCTTACATTTCCTCTATTAGTATTCATTGTATTTTGTAAATTAAAGAGTGGGTTTAATTTTAGACTTCATGAAATCGCAACTTTTTAAATGGAACCATTTATTTAGAATATCTTCCATGTAAGTAACGAGATGTTCTCCATCCCACGTGTCCAATAGAAATGGTTAGACCTTTTTCTACGCTGACTCTTGTGCACTGATAATATCTGTTATTTTCTTTGACTTGTAGTTTTTGCAGCTGCAATACGTGTTAAGATAAAATAACAGCTGCAGTACTTTGTTAGTTTTCTAATGTGCAAAAAAGAACTTTACCTTGGAAGATAATTACATACTGTCATAAAACTAATTAAAATCATAACACACTGTCATAAAACTAATTAAAATCATAACACAATGTCATAAAACTAATTAAAATCATAACACAATGTCATAAAACTAATTAAAATCATAACATGAGCTGTGTAAACATGACCGTGCCACCTTGGGTATTATAAACTTAGATCCTCGCGACCGCCAAGCCTGGAGTGGAAGACTTCAAAATAATAACAATGTAATAAAACTAATCAAAATAATAACAATGTAATAAGATTACTTAAAATAATAACTATGTCATAAAACTAATTAAAATGATAATATAATGTCATAAAACTAATTAAAACAATAACAATGTCATAAAATTAATTAAAATAATAACGATGTCATAAAAATAATTAAAATAATAACAATATCATAAAACTAATTAAAATGATAACTATGTCATAAAACTAATTAAAATGATAATATGTCATAAAACTAATTAAAATCATAACAATGTCATAAAACTAATTAAAATCATAACTATGTCATAAAACTAATTAAAATGATAATATAATGTCATAAAACTAATTAAAATAATAACAATGTCATAAAATTAATTAAAATAATAATAATATCATAAAATTAATTAAAATAATAATACAATGTCATAAACTGATATTGGTGAGTAAATAAATTAGTAGTTATTTGGTTGAATTATGTTCATAGGGGTATTTAACATGTAAACAGGATGCATCGTAGACAAGGGTTCAGGTGGTTATTCTTTTGGGGCAATGTGCCAACATGGGAACTAGGTTTAGCAGAAATGATGTCAGATGACAGATTTGAGAATGCGAAGGTCTGGTAGTCTGGATGAAGAAATCAGAGCAATTGAACATGTTTAGAAATGTCTTAAAATCCATTTAATGACATGATATGCTTCTAAGTGTCTCCTTCTGTCCTACTCTGTTTGCCGCCTACCCCCCCCCCCCCCCCCGTTGCTTTACAGCCTAAAGATGAACAAAATAAAACCTTTGTAGAATTTGGTATATTCGGACTACTGTTCTCATCTTGGGTGTTTTTATCACAACGTTCTGGCCGATGTAATCTCCGACCTTCTTCCGCAAGGACCCATGGCACAGTGGATATAGTACTAAGTAAAATTCAGTTCCAAGTGACAGTCATCTGAAGGTTGAAGGTTCAATCCTCAGTGCGGGCGATACAAAGAATTACAAATTACTGAAGACTTCTTCCCAGTCATGGCAGATGGAACAAGCGCATGCTACCCCCCGTGGATTTAATAAAGGGTTCTGTTCAAAATTCCGTCCAAATTCCCGAGTTTGACAAGGTACACCTGAAGAAGGTTGGAGGTTACATCGACCAAAATGTTATGATAAAAACACCCAAGATGAGAACAGTAGTCTGAATATACCAAATTCTACAAATTATCAACCCTCATCTAAAGAATTCCGAAACATAAAATAAACCATCTTCTTCTGTAAGCGTGTTGGTTGATTAATTAATTGACGTAGCTATGTCTGCTTGAAACGACTTTGGATTGCAGCTGGCAAATTATTCTCTGTCTGAAAGGATAGCGACGACATTCATGTATACTGAGATGCTGACCGATAGATTGAGAAATGGACTGCATTATGAGAAGCTGGTACCAGGGGTATTGGGGAGCCTCCTGAGCGCTTTGCTTCGATAACAAGCCAACCATTGTGTCATCACATAACAAAATCGATAGAAGAGAAAATGGAAGAAAACTTACTGTCTCGTAATATCTTTATTTTCTTTCACCTTTTCGAGCCGTTTCGGTGCTGGGATGGACTTCATTCCGGACCGTTTTATGATTTCTTTGATCACATCCATACTCTCAATTTCTAGCAAGAAAAAAAGACACAACTGTAGCTTTCCTGCAGACTGCAACATGGTCATCTTCAAATACTTGTCATAAATTGTCCTCATAAGTCATCAAATGTTGTTCATTCCATCCATTCGACAAATAAAATTATATATATATATATATATATATATATATATAGTTGTTGGAACCTCATACGTCGCAATCGACGGGAGAGTCCATCATATATATATATATATATATATATATATATATATAAGGTTAATACAACAAAAGATATAAGAGGCAACTAATATCTTTAATTAGTGAACATCCGGATAAAAATAAAGCTCAATATGTCAAAATAAAGCTCAATATATTGTCGTTTTTGAACCACCATTCACCAATTGGATTATTTTTAATCAACCTCTTTGATATCTTGCCTGGAGCTATTTAAGACTTGTTGACTTGGATGAACTGTATAGTTTTACTAAAAAAGTATGTTTTGGGCCGATATATTTGATGTTTTATATACCTTTATGTATTTTTATATATATATTTTTTAATATATTTTTTCAAAGTTTAATTTT
Source organism: Sepiola atlantica (assembly GCA_963556195.1). Lineage (NCBI taxonomy): Eukaryota > Metazoa > Mollusca > Cephalopoda > Sepiida > Sepiolidae > Sepiola > Sepiola atlantica. Next base: position 216,996,593 of record OY744518.1, read on the forward strand.
TATTACCTGCAGTAATGTCATTGCGGTAATGGTCATCTGTGGAGAAGATTTTCTTTGAAAACTCATGAGTTAAGGACTTTAAAGAATTTTGCCTGAACATTGAATTGTAATAAAATTTGATTTGCACCTTATTTTATTCTTTCACTTTATCTATTGCTATATATATATATATATATATATATATATATATATATATATACATATGTATAAAGATAGAGGCAAAATGCCTTCATAAGAAACCATGTGTTAGATGCAGATATTTTTTATTAAATCAAAATAAAGAATCAAAACATTTTTTTTTTTCTTCATCTTGACTTTTTTTATCTAATATTTCGCTTGATATAACAAGCCTCGACAGGGTTTTAGACAAATAAAAGGTATTAACCTTTTTTTTTTTGTAATAATCCTTCCTGGTCTTGTAGAAGGGGTGTCCGATGTTATGGACTAATGGTGCAAATGTCTGTGTTCTTTATATTAAAATTCAAAAGATGATTAAAATAAAATTAAAAAAATGAACTTTCCCAAATTTATAATATATATATATATATATATATATATATATATAAGCATGACAGCCCCCTTCTCAATATAGACACATACACTAGTTAACAATACTAAAATAATACACCACGATACTAACACCAAAAGATTAAAAATTCTTGAAGCCCTCTACATAAAAACTAAACATCCCACAATCAATAATGTGAATTACGAAACTAGTAACAATATTTTAAAGTGTCTAGCATAGGAATGAACGTTACCAAATTCTTAGCCATTACGCAATTATACGTTGAAATCTTGAACGCGCTCAGAACCTAATCAAATTCTTAACGGTTAAGCAATCAAACTTTTGAATCCCGCATGCTCTTAGAACGTAATCACGCTCTCATGAAACATCTCATTATTATAGACGATCCTTTAAAGTTGTAAATTACTGGCCGTTATAATAATAATTTTAAAAACTCAAACAGTAAAGACATATTTTTAAGAAACCAAGACTAACACCGCCTCGAGATGATTTGACGAATCAAATCGAAAGTATTTGCGAAAAAAGAAAAGAAAATGGAACAAGAAACACATGAAACTTTGATACGACAATTTGACCGAAACATTAAATGAACCATTCAAAAAATTGAAAAAATTAAAAAAAGTCTTATAAGCAAAAACACTCCGTGTTATTTAATAATATTTGCCTAAATGAAATTATATATATATATATATATATATATATATAAATACTAAAACTCTGTGGATCTTGATTATTTACTTATTCCTGTGCACACTGGATGACATTATCATTTTACGATGTCATCAAAATGCACATTTGATGGCATCATTAAAATAACTGGGCACAGTGAATAATGTCGCAAAATTATGACATCATCTATCAAATAATAGAGGGAGGAGGGAAAAGAGTTTGGGTCACGAACGTCTCGACCCTTACGAGTCAAGTATACTAATAAAACTCTATGGATCTGGCGTGCTTGGTTGTTTTTCGCACGGAAAGGTCCCCAGTAAGAATATGAACATTTCGTTTTATTGCAATAAATTAATTTAATTTCGTTTATTTACTTTCATTTTGTTTTATTGGAATAAATTACATTTATATATATGTAGTTGTTTTTTGTTTTTTTTAAATTGCATGATTATCTCCCTTGCGAATTATCTGCCCTTGAATTATTTTTAAGAAAAAAAGATGGACGCTTACTGAACGAATCTCTGTTATGATACAAAAAATGGAAAAATACTTTTAATTAAAGTTCTAGTGGATAATTTTTTGTACTTTTTTCTACAGTGAGTAAGAAAATAACACTGAATAAGTATATAATACTGTTTTTATAAACAAAATTTTTTTCGTACGTCCGCTCATCTGCACAAGCACCTAACATTTCATTTAGATGACCCATAACTCAAACGGTCACAGGTCGTCTACTAGGGGTCTAGTAGGCTTTTAAGATTTCGAGGATGTTGTTAGATTGTTTGCTTGTCACCGTGCACCCAAAACTTATGCATGTTTTAGGTGGTGGGAGGAAGGGCTGATGATAAGAGAAGTAGTGAGAGGAATGCAATTATGTAAATAATTAAAAGAGAGGGGCAAGAGAGGAGGAGGAGGAGGAGGAGCAAGAAAAGAAAAAGGAAGGGAAGGGGAGAAGTTTGTCTTGTTTCGATAATTAATAAAACTACCCTGAATCTTTGTGCGTGACATCAATTTTCTTTCAGGTGAAACCGCCTTCTTCGCTGCAGCTTCAAGCCATCATCATCACAGCTTCAAGCCATCATCATCATCACAACTAACCGCATGCATAATACGACAATACCAAAAATATCTGATAAAACAAATACTTACGGCTGTGGACTTGATCATATTTCTCACCATCTTTTACGTATAAAAGAACTTCAAATACATGATCTGAAATATATATATATATATATTGTGAAAAAAATAAGTTTTACATCTCTATAAAAATATTGTGTGTGTATAAAAATATTGTGTGTATAAAAATATTGTGTGTATAAAAATATCGGGCATGTATAAAAATATCGGGTGTGTATAAAAATATCGGGTGTGTATAAAAATATCGGGTGTGTATAAAAATGTTGTGTGTGTATAAAAATATTGTGTGTATAAAAATAGTGTGTGTATAAAATATTGTGTGTATAAAAATATTGTGTGTGTATAAAAATATTGTGTATAAAAATATCGGGTGTGTATAAAAATATCGGGCATACATAAAAATATTGTGTGTGTATAAAAATATTGTGTGTATAAAAATATTGTGTGTATAAAAATATCGTGTGTGTATAAAAATATTGTGTGTATAAAAATATTGGGTGTATATAAAAATATCGGGCATGCATAAAAATATTGTGTGTGTATAAAAATATTGTGTGTATAAAAATATTGGGTGTGTATAAAAATATTGTGTGTATAAAAATATTGGGTGTATATAAAAATATCGGGCATGCATAAAAATATTGTGTGTGTATAAAAATATTGTGTGTATAAAAATATCGGGTGTGTATAAAAATATCGGGCATGCATAAAAATATTGTGTGTGTATAAAAATATTGGGTGTATAAAAATATCGTGTGTGTATAAAAATATTGGGTGTATATAAAAATATCGGGCATGCATAAAAATATTGTGTGTATAAAAATATTGGGTGTATAAAAATATCGTGTGTGTATAAAAATATTGTGTGTATAAAAATATTGGGTGTATATAAAAATATCGGGCATGCATTAAAATATTGTGTGTGTATAAAAATATTGTGTGTATAAAAATATCGGGTGTGTATAAAAATATCGGGCATGCATAAAAATATTGTGTGTGTATAAAAATATTGGGTGTATAAAAATATCGTGTGTGTATAAAAATATTGGGTGTATATAAAAATATCGGGCATGCATAAAAATATTGTGTGTATAAAAATATTGGGTGTATAAAAATATCGGGTGTGTATAAAAATATTGTGCGTGCATAAAAACATTGTGTGTGTATAAAAATATCGGGCATGTATAAAAATATTGTGTGTTTATAAAAATATTGTGTGTGTATAAAAATATCGTGTGTATAAAAATATTGTGTGTAAATATGAATAAGAGTGATTTGTCAAATTTTAAAAATAAATAGCAATTAATTAGTTAATAATTTACTGATTTAAAATAGTTAATTAAAAATTATAATGTAATGTATATTTTTAAGTTTCAACATCCTATTTAAAAAAAAAATAATTTGGAAAAAAATCAACCAGCAGTTAGTTTCTTGTTTCTATTTATGACTTCATAAATTAAAACAAAACACGAATGTATTTATGTGATTTAAAGTTCAACATTTTGAAAAATGCCTAATCGATTTTATTACAAACCAGATTTCTTTAAAGCCATTCATTCATTGAGTTATCGTTTCAATTATTAATTTTCAAGCATCGCTCCCAAAATATTAAATATAAATTCAACTTTTAATACCACATTCCTGAAAAACGAGGTGCATTATGGGAAGGATTATTGTAAAATTAATGTGTTTCCTTGGTTTAGGGCTAAGGTTAGGGTTTAGGGTTAGGAATTTGACTTGAGGTATATTTAACCCTTAAATGCTTTATTTTTTTATATTGGTTTGAAAAAAGTGAAAAACTTTTCATAGGGGTAATATAAAGTAGTATAAATGAGTTTTTGAAGAAAAAAATATATATTTATTGAACAAAAATAAATGATGTTGCAAATGTGCAACAAATGGCATAAAATTTAACATGTATAACAAAACACTACAATATATGCATCTAAATAATCATAATACACTAGAGAATCATAAAATAATTTTTACTTACTATTATAATGACCAGATTTTAAAGTTTAGGCTCCTGAATTAGGCAGATGACACACCGATGACACTCGCTCGTGACATCGAAGATACTGATTACCTATTTAGCGGGTGTGCTGATGCAACATCATACTAATACCTACTCACACTTGCCAACAGATCGTTGCAGATGTGAAACAAGTCGCAGTTTGACACATTTTCTTTGAATATTATATTAAATAGGCATTTTGTGGGAATGTGTCATATTTGGAACAAAAAGCATTTAAGGGTTAAAATCTTTTTTATATTAAATGGTTGGCTGTTGTCAGTTTTAAATTCTTTTTCTTTTTTTATTATTAATTTTCATGTTTTCATTTTTATTCTGCACATCCTGCTCTGTGTTAGTACCCCTAGAACGATCACCTGTGCGTAGTGGACCTCCCAGGACTACCCAAGACAATATACCCCAGCCCGACAGATAAAAGGCCACCGAAATGGCCCAGTTTCTGTCGGACTGATTGTCGAGAACGAATCTTTGACTGGTATTTCCCCATTCTGAATTCTTCAAGTAACCAAAGTTACAGAAAGATCGAACGGGCTGGGGCGGGATCCAAGACTGAGGAGCAGGTGCTTCCAGTATTTATGGTGAGTGAGAAGAGTCCAAGTAGTCCGTTATAGGTAAGGTACCATAACAATATCTTTTACAAAGTCAAATCCTACATTTTGTCCGAAGAATATGCATAACTTGTAGAAGATGTAATGGTAGTAGACAAAGCATAGATTCGTTAAAATGGCACCTCAAACACTCATAAAAGATTAATTCGGTACTGGTAGAGCTTTTGAACCAGACAAAACCGACTTTTGTAGACTCAGAATTACGTTAATAGCTGGAAAAAGCCGAATGAAAACGAATCGGCGTACAAAATCAAAACGAGACAGCGTTCCAACAGCAAAAAAATAATGAAACAATATTTAAAGCAAGAAAAACATTCACCGTATGTTTATTTTTATGAAAATAAAATTTATTTTTTGACAGAAAAAAAATTAATGAAACAACTTTTTTTTTCACGAGAAAGTTTAATTCAAAAAACTTATTCCTTTTGACAGAAAAAAAATTAATGAAACAACTTTTTTTTTCACGAGAAAATTTAATTCAAAAAAATTTTTAGTTTTTGACAGAAAAAAAATTAATTAAACAACTTTTTTTTTCACGAGAAAGTTTAATTCAAAAATTTTTTAATTTTTTGACAGAAAAAAAATTAATTAAACAACTTTTATTTTCACAAGAAAGTTTGAATTAAAAAAATTTTTTTTTTTCGGTACTAGTTCAGCTTTTGAACCCGACAAAAACAGAACAGTTTTTTTTTTTTTACACTAACCTAATCTTAACCTACTTTTATTGCCTTTGGTAACAATCTATTTGTTTTTTTGGGTTTTTTTAGTTTTTTCACCCTTTTTTTTCTTTGTTGAAAATTCTTGACAATCGCCAATTTATGATTTAACATGTTGTCTGCTTTTCTCGTCTTCCGATTGGACAAGCGCTTCAGCATCTTCCGGCTATTTATGTAAACAGTCAGAAATGTATTATTTGCACTTGAGACGCCCCCCCTCCTCCCCACACACTTCTTCCCTGCCTCCATACAAGAAATAGATTACAATTGTTCTTTGCATTTATACAAATTTCAGCAGGGACAATGAACTCCTATTTCTCCATGCCATCAAAGGGAATTTCCATGAACAGAGTTTCTTACCAAGAACTTCTCATCTGTGGAACACATTACCACAGCTTCCCTACAGACTACAACATGGTCGTCTTCAAATCCAATGTCAACAAATACTTGTCATAAACCGTCCTCAGAAGTAATTAATGAAGTACCGTTGTCATATTTGGGCTGGTGAATCTCTGTCCTATTTGAGGGTTCTTGATAAGGAGCAGAAACATATCTGTGATTTGATTGGCCCTACCCTTTCTTCTTCTCTGCACCATCTCTCTCACAAACGTGATGTTGCTAGTCTCAGTCTTTTCTATAAATACTATTGTAGCATGTGTTCTTCAGAATTATGTGATCTATTCCCCACTTCTTTTGTTCTGGCTCGTTTGACTTATTGGTCTAGTGGTCTTCATCAATTCGCTGTTTTGATACCTCATTGTAATACAGCTTCCTATTTCAGTAGCTTCTTTCCAAGAACTGCAGGCTTGTGGAACTCTCTTCCTGCTGACTTTTTTCCTCCTATCTTGGTCTTTTCAAAACTAAGACCAATAGGCATCTCCTGTCTTTGCGATCATCATATTTGTTCTTGTTAGCTCCTTACATCAAGTGGCTTCATACCTTGTCTGTAGCGATTTCCATAAAAAAATTTGAAAAATTAAATTCTGTCCATTTCAATTTTCATTTTCAATCCTCTCATAATAGTCTTCATTATTCAACTGACACTCAATCCATCTTATTAACTCTTATCCTTGAGTGACTTTTGGCCTCGTAAAAACACACACACAAAAAATTGAATAGATCGATTAGAATATATGAAATCATTCTCACCTGTGCTTTTTTCCATGCTTTCTGCAATTTCTTGAATTGTCATGTTCGGACTGATTGGGATGATTTTTGCATCTTTGTCCATTGGTTTTGGTTTGAATCGAATCGGGTCAGCCTAGAATTGTCAAAATAAAAAAATTATAATCAATCTCTGTCTGCATGTACCAAGTCTATAGACACCCAAACCACAAACCTCTTCTTTTGTGCCCTCTTGACTCTCCGTCTGACGTGTGTAAACACCTTATGTTGCTGTTCCAGGATCACTTTGGGGGAGTCCTCCCTCGTGTATTTCCGTTGAGGCTTCAGTAGATTGTCGATGGATAAGACAAGTTTAACACTTTTGAAGTTGATATCATTTTCCTGCGGCATAGAAATACACTTTTCCTGCGGCCTGACACTGGTGCATAGAAATACTCTTATCCAAAATGAAATATCGATCGGACTAAATATAGAAATCGGTAAGATTGATTGGAAGTAAAATTTTGTGATGAGGGGCAAGCGAGAAGACAGTGGGGGGGGGGGGGCGACCGGGGAAGAGACAGCTTTCGCCCCAGGCAACAGGGAGAGGAGGGCGGGGTGGTGAAGGGGGCAACCGGGGAAGAGAGAGCCCCGAGCAATGCCGGGTACCCCTGCTAGTAAAATATAATTCCATTTAATTTATTCCAGAAAATACATGGTCTATGTTAGAATTATTTTCAAATGGCTACCATCTTAAAAAAAGTTAAAGAACGTGACTCTGTATTCGTCCGTACAATTATTTTCGTTTGTATTGTAACAAAAAATAGTTGGGGAGAAAAACTGCGTAGTTTAACAAAAGAAAAGCAAAACAAATTACAAATAAGTACACTACCGGGCAACGCCGGATCGGGTCAGCTAGTAGAATATAAAAAAATACAAATATATATAGAGAGAAGATGAATAGAAGACACCAAAGATACAGAACTTCCTTGAACAGAGTTTCTTTTCAAGAACTTCCCATCTGTGGAACACATTACTACAGCACTGCTTCCCTAAAGACTACAACATGGTCATCTTTAAATCTAATGTCAACAAATAGATATCATAAACCGTCCTTATAAGAAAGAAACTTTGTTCCTTCCATTCATCCGTTTCAATCCTCTCATAATATTCTTCACCATTAAACTGACAATTTAACCTTATCATCGAATGGCTTTTGGCCTTGATAAACGGTGAAAAAAAAAAAAGAAATGTTTACCTTTCTTCTTCTTGCCGCTTCATGTTGAAACGAAAGATGGATCCACCGTTTCCGCAGTTGATAATCCGCCGCCAGCAATGCACTCGCCTGCCTTTCAGCTTTGAACAAAATGGAATTCCAAGACTTTCCCAAAACCTTGGAATGTCGATAGAGCAAAGGCCACTGTTGTAGAATGGCAGTCGTGAAAGATCTCTGCGCCATTATACGTGGTTGGATGTCTCGACTCTTTGCTGCCGACAAGTTCCCCACTGTAAATATCGATAATTTGAAGAGAAAAGAAAAAAAAAAAAAGAGTCAACACGAATGAGCATTAAGAATATTTCGAACGATTCGAACCCTGGAACGAGAGTAACCTTTTAACTCCACTTCCGAACGCTCTAACTAATGAGGCTAACTCCAACTGTTACACGATGTGACGAGAAATAAATCTTATTTATGCCGAGGCGGGCAACCATGGTCAGCTGTCATAACAGTGTTCAACAGTAAGGAACTTGCACACACACGTATATATATATTATATATATATATTATTTGTCGCCCCCCCAAACTAGGCTGGGCTCTGTAGCGAGTAGTATTAACACAACCGTCACCAGTGCAATGTTCCTTTCAAAAGTCAAACTCTTTACGACAGCTGGATTAATCTCTCACTGATTTACCGACAATGGCCGTGTGGGCAAAGATGTTGGAATTTGAGGTTGAAATATAATTGTGTTCCGGAGTTCGAGTCCGGCGACCGGTGTGAATAATTCTTCTCTACACTGACCATTCCCGTAAGGATGAAACGTATGCGTATGTAGATAAAAAAATATTTATAATTAACTTATATATATATATAAATATTTTTTATAATTAATTATAAAATTTATAATTAATTATAAATATTTCTTTTTATAATTAATTTATATATATATATATGTGTATAAGTATAAATTTTTATTTATACAAACATTATTGGTTACACATGTGCATACATGTTTCGGTTGCACTCTTCACAGAAAGTCAACCTCATCAGACCAAGGATTCCAGAGAATATATATATATATATATATAGTGATTGTATTTATGTTTCCTAGATGTTAATCAAATGAAACTCCGGTGTTTTTACAATAGTGCTCAATGACAAGTAGAGCTGCATTATAGCATAAATTCTTTTATTTATACAAACATTTTTGGCTACATATGTGCATACATGTTTCAGCTGCCATTTCTTTTGAAAGTCAGCTTCCGCAGGCCACGGTACAAATTTCAATTGAAAATGCTACCACTACGGTTTAGCAATTCTTTTTGGTGGTAGGGAGGGGGGCAGAAACATATTCAATTGGCCAAGCATTTAACTCAACATGGATTCTTCTCTTTCAGTTGACTCTTCCTTCCCTTTTATGATACGGTAATAAACCTGAAGACCCAGTCGAGGTCAAGTAATATGATACCCAGTGCTAAATAGTTATTAGACACGGGCATCTGTCCATTGGTCAGTTGGTCGGACCCACTTAACCTGGCCCTTAATCTTTAATGAGTTTTCCTGCTCGTACGACTATAAGGCTTGATTTAGTCGACCCCAACTCCATCCGAGGTCTAATAACTATGGAGACACACAATAGAATCTCGGCATCAACACGCCTAACCCCATCTCAGCTGACTTAAGCAAGCAGAAGGTTAGGGTTAAATAATTGCTGATACACCAATTACTTGGTTCGATCTGCAAAAGAAGCTCACAAGAGTCTGAAAGCAATCCGCAGTTGAAGCAGCTTTGGCCAACCTAACAAATAGAAACAGTGTGTAATTAACAATGTAATCCCGAACTGTTTTGGTTAACAGTATAAACTGCCCCAACTGGATGCTACACCGTAAAGCCAATAAATCAAAAGATGCAATAAGTCAGTTGTTACGAATTCAAAAGATAAAGACGTTAGGTCTTAAATAATAATGCAAGACAAGCCCCCTCCTCCATTGGGACCACCTCCACTTTACTTTTTAAGGTACCATCGACCTCTGGGGTTACCTCATACGAAAATCAGACCGACCGACCATTCTGGAGGTGACTTGTTCTCTGTCGGGCTGAGGTATCGTCCTGTGCAGTTCTAGGGGGTCCACCCTCCCAGGCTTTGCCTTCTCGCCCTTTGAGAAGGGGTTAGTTTATTGCTAATCGCTTGAGGTGCCCCTACCGGGGAATGCCGACGGGGCTGCCCAGGCATTTTTTGGTCGGCCAGAGTGCTCTTCTTCTAGAGTGCTGGCTACAAATCCCACTTTTTCGACCTTGTGTCACATCTTCCTGCCGTGAGAGGGAGATAAATAGCCAGCAATGAAGCTGACGTCACCTCAACCACTCAACAAACCAAACTCCACTGCATTCATATATGTTAATTTGTCCCATTTTTCATCACGGTTGTAAGTTGAAATTTTTTGAAGATTTGTTTTATTTATCGAAATACGCAGAGATTCTATGGTTTTATGAGGCAAACCAGACGAGTACCCGACTCAAAGTCAGCAGCAAACGGTGTTCGGTCAGATTTAGTTCCTGATATTAAACTTCATCCGTAACATAACTTCCGGTCATAGTTTTAGTTTCCCAAATTTATTTATTAAATTGTGAGGCGAAAGTACAGAATAGTTAACAAAGCCCCCATCCCCATGTGTTAAAAATGGCTTTCTAAATAATAACCTTATTATTTCATCAGAAGATTATTTACAATGCCATTCTTAACACTGGGAGGGGGAGGCTTTGTTAACTATTCTGTACTTTCACTTAACAATTTAATAAATAATGTAATAAATAAAAATTAGTACAAAACTTGGCAAACTAGAAGAGTAAGCGACCCAACAGAGGAAGTCTTTAATATCAGGAACTAAATCTGACCGAACACCGTTTGCTGCTCACATTGAGTCGGGTACTCTTCTGGTTTGCTGGTTTATGAATATTAAGGTTGGGGTACTCACGCCAAATATTGGACTATTAAAAAAAAAAAGCAAGTGCTTATCCAGATGAAGGGAGACATTAAAAAAAAAAACTAAACAAAACTTAGAAATATTTGTTTGATGTACGTACATGTCACGGGATGAATATATCATATCCGAAATATTACGTAAATTTATCAAGTAGTTTTTATTTTATAAATAAAAATTAAATTTTACAGATAAACGAATAAATGTACGCGCTCTGGCCATGCCGTTGCCCCCACACCGCCAGAAACGATGCCCAAATCAACCCCGCATGCAATAGTTAAGGTTATCTCCCTTGGATATGTAATGACGGCCGTATTTTCCAGTCATTCGTTTATCGGTAAAATTTAATTTTTACTTATAAACTAAAAACTACTTGATTAATTTACGTGATTTTTGGTATAGGATATATTCAGCCCGTGACAGGTACGGACAGCAAACATTCAGTTTGTTTTATTTTTTTCGAATGTCTCCCTTCATCTGGATAAGCACCAAAAAATAAAAATAAATAAAGGGGAGTGGTTGCAACGCAGTATAAACATGGGATATTTCGTCATCGACCATCGACGGGTGCCTTAAAAAGAAAAAAAAGAAGCCGTTTTTTTTTGTGTGGAATGAATGATGGGGAGAAATTGCATCGATCGGACAATTGATTCCTTTTAATAAATGAAAAACAAACGATAGAAATACGCAAAACAAGAGACCTTACTCTTACGCACCATGTTTCTGTGACTTCGCGTCGTCAACGTTCGGGCCGGTCTCGGAATCGCCCAAGAGTCGACAAAACTATTAACCAATCAGCCGATAACTTTGGAAGAAATTAATCGCGTTCAATAAAAGAAAAAGAAAATAAATGAATGTCTATAATCTCTCCCGAAGGACTAATTAAGTTTTTTGAAAAAAATTGTAAAAAAAACCCCCCCAAAAAACATAGAAAAAAATTTAAAAACAAAAACGTTTGCTTAACAAATCAAATAAAATCATCTTTTGAAACTTTCCAGTGCACAAACAAACAAAAAAAAAAACATTTAATTTAAAAACATTTGATTAACAATATTTCCTTTGACAAAAAAATAAATAAATAAACATCTAATTACTAACAGTTTGGTTTGTTCGTTCTTTATATGTATTTTAGTTTGATTTTCTTAGTCGTAATTTATCGGCTGCCAGTCTTCATTCAATTTAGCGGTTGGCAGTTTTCGCCTCGTCAAGTCTCGGACGCTTCCGTAACCTGCCCGAACGTTGACGACGCGAAGTCACGGAAACATGGTGCGTCATCTATAAGAGTACCAAAAAAACTCAGCGGGCAAATTAAAGGTTCAATGTCACAAGAAAGCCCGAACACACAAGACCCTACTTTTTTGGCGTTGTCAATCATTACAAGAAATAGTTTTGGTAATGTAAAAGTACATTGGTAAATAACTTACATTAAGATTAAACATTAAAAGGAATTTAATCTTTTGTAATTGGAGTTACGTTATACTCATACTTCATCAATTCGCATGTTTACATGTGGGCGCCGCCATCTTAAAATGCCGAAAACGGTGTAAAGCGATAAGTTGTTCCTCGTTAACAAAAATCCTTCTTTTTTTTTTCGGAATCGACCCATGGCGCGACGGATTACTGCGTTGAGTGACAATCAGTCTTCTGAAGATTGCAGGTTCAATCCTCACTAAGAATAACATAAAAATTACATAATCAAAATAATATAAGACATTTAATCATATTTCGTTCTTGTTAGCTCCTTACATCAAGTGGCTTCATGCCTTGTCTGGAGCGATTTCCATAAAAAAATTTTTTTAAAAATAAACGTCGGACCTAAATTAAATGAACCCTCTCTCTAAAATTGATTTTATTTTTTTTACTTTTATATTTTTTTTATTTTTTTTAAATTTAAAAAATTTTTTTTTTTAATCTTCAGATTATTATCGATTAAGTCCCAAATTTTAAAATTATTAATGAAACTTTTTTTTAAAAACTACTTGTTTAATTTTTAGCAGAGTGATTCCTTTTTTGGGGGAAAATTGTATGTTAACACCCTCCGCTACCCACCTCACTACCACAAAAATGAGATTCTACTTATTTTAGGCGATTACATATGAACACACTGAAAAACTTGGCAGAAAGAAGAAATAAAAGTATTTAAGAATTTAAAGTTGGGGATCAGTTTCATATGTAAATTTAACGTAAATTGATACCCCATTTTCGGACTAACTTTTTAGGGCAATTGACTAAATTTTGTTACCACTAACATAAGGTCGTAAAACCATACCTAATCGCCCAAGAAAGAAAATTTATCTCATACATAAAAAAAAAAAGTTACTGCCCTAAAACGCTATAATGGCCTGGAAATGAGTGATCCTTTTACGTTAAATTTATGTACAAAACTAATCCCCACTCTAAATTTTAAAATAATTGTTTATTTTGTGTTGTTTTTCTTTGCGCCAAGTCTTTCAGAGGGATTACGTGTTTACGTAATCCCGTAAAAAAAGTAGAATCTTAGTTTGAGATTAGCAGATTAATCTACAATAAATAATACCAATTTTTCTCTGCAAATTTAACGTAAAAATACTTTGTTGGCAAGGTTTTAGCGACAGAAGAATATTAAAATAGCATCTGTGTCTGTCTATGTATCGATCCGTATCGATCACAGGGTAATCCGAGAGGATGGACATTTGACCAGGTTGTGCTAATGGAATTCCATAATCCAGTTCTGCTGGGGAATATCCTAGATTCTCCTTGATAGCAGCGTGGCAGCCAAGGAGAACAATAGGTATATATTCAATCTGGGAAAAATGTACAATAAAGGCCCCCTGGCTTGTGCGCATGCGCGAACAAACGTGACCGCAAAAATGAAATGTCTATTGGTAAAAATGAAAAAAACAAACACCTAAATTTACACGAGATACAAACGTCGCAGTACAAATGCATCTGTTGTCTATCAGTGCACCATTTCGATTGTAGACCCACAATCGCATATTCTAGAAGCTTTTGATAATTTTAACTGAATAAGAAAGTTCAATAATCTAGGAGTTGTCGACACGTGCTCATGTAATTCAGCGATCTTCATTTTCAATCGATTTTCACTTTCATTTTTGCGGTCACGTTTGTTCGCGCATGCGCACAGCAAGGGGGCCTTTATTGTACATTTTTACCTCCAATCTATCATTGAGGATCAGGAACTGCACATAAAGCGGCTTTCAATTAGAAGCTGCGTGATAACTAGTGGTCCTTGTGCGTTTTGTAACCAGAATTTTGCAAAGTTCTTGAAATAGATGGGATGGATTCGCCTGCCCCGATCAGTGATAATTGTTGCCAGGACAGCATAACGCGAAATCCAGCCCACGATTAGGGCATTTTGGAAGTCGAAGGCTATAAACAGGTTTCCCAATCTATCTATCCACTTTTGTCACATATATTTTGTTCAGCCGAGACGCTAAAATTGGGAAAATTGAACAAGTTGTTAGCCATATCTCTCTTCTCTCGCGTAGACTTCCTTTCTTTTTTTGGGGGGTAGAGAACGTGAGCCCGTCACTAAAATTCTCGTCGCCAAATGTCGTAGACTTGGCCCGCGAGACTAAAACAAAAAGGTGAAAAGAATAAAAAGAACAAGATGAAGAGATATACGCGCGGTTTCAATTCGCGTCGGAGTTAAGCTGATGAATTTTCCCCACACATTTTTTATTTCCGGTATCTCTCTTCTCGACTTTCGATATGCAAAGGGGAGCAAATCTTGACTCGACATTAAAAGGTGCTGATTTTCTCCACCTTTTCAACTGGTGGACGCAAATTGACAGATTGGTAAATTGGCAGGTTGGTAAATTGGTAGATTGGCAGATTGGTAGATTACAATATTAAATCAACAATATTTTAGACCACTTACTTATTTTTATTACTTGAAGACTCTTATCAGTCTAAGTTCCTTTTTGAATTTCAAAATAAATCAGCTTGCTCACTCCATAATGCATTCCTTTCAGACTCAACCCCGGGGTTCATACATGACCCTGTTTTTTCATGCCCTCGTCGTCTCTCTATCCAAAGTTAAAGGCAACGAAGGCCAAATTTAATCACATGATTCAGCTAAGGATTTGAAATAAAGAGTTAATAAAGTGACACCGAATTATTCCTTTGTTTCTTGAAACACAGAGTTGATAAATCGCCGCCGGTCTTGAAATAAAGAGACGACGAATTATTCCTTTGTTTCTTGAAATACAGAGTTGATAAATCGCCGCCGGTCTTGAAATAAAGA
The DNA here is from genome assembly GCA_963556195.1 of Sepiola atlantica. NCBI lineage: Eukaryota > Metazoa > Mollusca > Cephalopoda > Sepiida > Sepiolidae > Sepiola > Sepiola atlantica. Next base: position 217,011,835 of record OY744518.1, read on the forward strand.
GACGACGAATTATTCCTTTGTTTCTTGAAACACAGAGTTGATAAATCGCCGCCGGTCTTGAAATAAAGAGACGACGAATTATTCCTTTGTTTCTTGAAACACAGAGTTGATAAATCGCCGCCGGTCTTGAAATAAAGAGACGACGAATTATTCCTTTGTTTCTTGAAACACAGAGTTGATAAATCGCCGCCGGTCTTGAAATAAAGAGACGACGAATTATTCCTTTGTTTCTTGAAACACAGAGTTGATAAATCGCCGCCGGTCTTGAAATAAAGAGACGACGAATTATTCCTTTGTTTCTTGAAACACAGAGTTGATAAATCGCCGCCGGTCTTGAAATAAAGAGACGACGAATTATTCCTTTGTTTCTTGAAACACAGAGTTGATAAATCGCCGCCGGTCTTGAAATAAAGAGACGACGAATTATTCCTTTGTTTCTTGAAACACAGAGTTGATAAATCGCCGCCGGTCTTGAAATAAAGAGACGACAAATTATTCCTTGAAATACACAGTTCTTTTCTTTCCTTTCTATCGATACGCACGTGAATCCCGTCGATTAAAAAAAAACTCTTTTTATTCACCTTTTCTTCACTGCTAACCGCACCTAATTTGCATAATTCAACTCTCTCGTGATGTGGATATCGTTTCCTGTAGTTTAATGGGCGTGGGTTCGCGCCTGCGTGCGACGACTACAGGATTATTCGTCCCTTATCTAGCCACTGGACATATCCTTTCGATATGGTTCTGAAGCGTTCTGTGGATTGGCATCCCACCGGAGATTTCCATTGTTTGAACACAATTACTATTCCTGATCTGATCAGTCCCTCATATCCAAGATTTCGCTTCGTCTTTGCACGGCTGTAAAAGTTTTTTCAAATTGGACCTGGTCAAGGCTTGCCACCAAATTCCGGTTAATCTGGCAGATATTCTGAAAATGGATGTAATTACTCTCTCTCTTCAAAGCTTTTGAATTATTAACCATGCCGTTCGGATTACGTAATTAAAATTTTTTTTTTTAACATAGTTCACCCCAAACAAGGCAGGCCGCCACTGTAGACGTAAAGGGCTACTGAGAAAAAAGAAAAGGGGAGAAGGTGGGGTGGGAGGGGGGTCAACCTAAATTGGGATCTGCGCAGCGAGATGTCTGTTTACATTAGTTTTAAATCTCTGCATGTCTGTACTGTCGGGGAAACAGGGGGCAGGGAGAGAGTTCCAGAGGCCAGCAACTCGTACTTTTCAGCTTTTTATGAAATAAGTTGTATGTGACTTCGATTTCCTATACAGTTATATAGACGGTATTCTAGTAGATGAGAATTGATACTTTTTATTATGACTATTGTTCTCATCTTTAACATTGTTCTCACAACGTTTCGGTCAAGCTAACTCCGGACCTTTCTTGCTCTGGTTCCGGACTCATGGCGAAAGTAATTTGCAATTATATCATTAGTATCGCCCGTACTGAGGATTGAACCATCAACCTCCAGAAGACAGTCATTTAGAACGAATTATCAGTTGGTACTTTTATTCGTTGCGTCACAAGTCCTTGTGATTCATGAGTTCGACAAGAAGGTCGAGGGTTACATCGGCCGAAACGTTATGAGCACATTCAAATAATACACAAGTAGTTACATGTTGAAATAAACTACAAATTTATCAAATTCTTTGCTGCGACATTAATACTCATATATAATGAAATAATAATAATAACAATCGGTTAAATACCCGTTTTCACATGCTGGCATGTGTTGGACGGCTTTAACAAATTGATTTCCAAACTGGCCGAGTTATACTTCCTACATCATCACACATGGTTGATAGTGGTAACGATCCTCTTATAATATTCATCATTCAACTCACAATCCATGCATCTCATTCCCCTGTATCCTCGAGTGGCTTTTGGACTTGATAAGTGGTGGCGAGTCATTAATATAAAATAATAGACGTTATCAATTGCAGGCTATTTATTTACAAAATATATACAAAAAAATAATATAAAAACTTTTACCAAAAATGACTGAATTCGGCATTGAATAACATACAAAATGAAAAAAGAATGCTATTTTCTTTGAGAAAAGGAGTATTTCTTACGAAAAAAATCACACAATCATCAATTTTGATCTGCCCGTACTGAGAGTGCAAGTTTCACAAAAAGTGAAAAGCAAATTTAATAATAAATAACTTATAGACATGACTTCGCTCTTATACCCTTTTCAATTTTTTGTTTCCGTTCACTCTCAATACGGGCAGATTGCATGAGGAACATTTTGTATATCTCCGTCTTCTCTTTAAACATTTGCAGCAGTACCGTGTCAGGATAAACCCTGTGAAATGTAACTTTGGTGCTACAACTCTTGTCTTTTAGGGCCCATGTCATTAGCTCAAAGGGAATTTCACCCCTTCTTGAAAAAATTTAACGCTCTACAGGATTTACGACCACTAACTTCTTGTTAGGTCAACCTAACAAGACAGAATCGAGTTATTTCCCTTGGACAAAAGAAAAGAGTTATCGCCCTTGGATAAAAAAAGTCGTCTACCATGACAGTTGAAAAAGTAAACAGAACAGTCTCACGATCAAACAAGCATCTCGCGTTCAGCGGTTTTCTACATTCTAATTTAATCGGTGTTTTTGTTAAATAAATTTGTTAAAGGTTCTACTTCGTCCTTCTTTCATTTTTGAGTTGAAATTAAGCCGATAACAGCGTGTAAACACCAGACGTAAAATTCTCTTGCAACATTTTCTCGGACTATTGAATTATTACAGATGCTTCATCGCATGCCGCTCAGATATTCTTGCTCCTTTAACTGATTTTTTTAAAAACAGAAAAAATAAAAATGGAGCTATTTCTAAAAAACAAAAAACAGAAAAATGAAGCCATTACATTGAATGTCAACTGAAAGTCTTTGTAGCAACTTACATGAATTAACTATTTTCTGTCGATCTACGCGAGTTGTGATTCGGCTTGGCGCTGATGTAATCATAGTCTGTTCACTACACGAACAAGCAGCACGCCTCGGCTCAATGAGATTCATATACAATGAATCATCTTGGCGCAAAAACCACGTCACGTGATCAACATGCACCATCGGTTCGAGACTGATTCCCAAACAGACAAGATGTGATCCTGTAATTCTCTGCCGGGCCGACGGCAGAAGAATCACCAAACTCCAAGATAACGTTTATTTCGTCTTGTCTACATTCACGCAACCCAATGTATTATCCTTGTCTCTAAGACCAGATCATGTGATAAACATAACTCTTCAATTCCATCCTGACTCCCAAACAGGCAAGGTGTAAATTTTGCCTTCTTTACCGGGCCGAAGGTAGATGAATCGAGGAACTCCAGAATTACATTATTTCGTCTTGTCAACATTCACGCAACCCAATGAATTATCCTTGTTCTGTTCCTGTGTTTCCAGTAAATAAAACGGCACACCACTTTAGTTGTGAGGCCATCGTTTATTTCGGGAGGAATGGCGATCTTTCATTTCCTGGCAAGGGCGACCCTCAATTGGCCGAGCAAGTCCCTGATACCTTTTACCCAGTCGGGGTCTGTTGCGAGCCTACCACGTACTCCGGTACATTTTTAGTGTACGCATAGAGTACAATGGCGTTGCTCTCTACCCCCTTTCTACACACTGAGTGTAGAGCAGAGCCTTTTAGTGCATGCTGTTCAGGACCACTTGGTGGTGTTGACCCTCAGTCCTTTAGCTTCCATTCCGTCTTTCCATACTCTGAGTCTCTCCGCAAGCTCATCCACGGTCTCAGTCATGACATACAAAAGAATGATGAGGAATATTATGAGTGGATTGAAAGTGATGAATTGATTACTTTTGAGGTCATCTGCATACAAAAGTTCCCAAGGGCATCCAGTGCGGAATTCTCCAGACAGGGCCTCAAGGATAATGATGAACAACAGCGGACTGAGGACCGATTGAAATCATCTCTGTAACTGTCATTCACCCACACTCTGCTTCTTGCATTAGTGTACATACTCTGTACTAGCCGGATAAGCCACCCCTCCTGTCATGTTTCGTACCCGGCCCTTCTTTCCATCAGGGACAGATTCATCCCTTCACCGCTTTTTCTTTAGTTTGCGTTTCATTCTCGCTACGACATGTTTCTTTTTGTCTTTCTTTTTCTTCATTCCTTTTTTATTCTGCGTTCTTCTATGAGGATTTTAACTAGTTTTATCCTGCTTTAATTATCACCCACTCTCGTTAGCGTGACTTGCTAGAGACTTGTTCTTTTGGCGTTTTTTTCAACCGTCGCCATTTTCCTGCAGTTCATTAAACGAAACACAAGGGCGCTTCACGCCGCAGATTCTTACACCCCGCTAACATAACTTGGTATGTAAATTAATTCTCTCCTTTCCTTGCTAAGCTAATCCTCCTTATTATGCCTCTCATGTTTTCATTACCAATGTCTCCCCGTCGTAACAATGTTACAACTCATTCCCGGCGTTGCTCAGGTTTCCTACGACGTTGTCCCCTGAGATTTCTACCTCCTTCGCCTCGCTCCCCCTAATAGTTAAATTAAGTCATCTATCTTATTGTACTGATTTGCTTCATCTTTTTTCCTTTCGTTTATCTATGAATACTTGTTTCTTCGTCTTCGTCGTAGTGAGTTACCTTTTTGTTTATTTTTTTATTTTCAGATTTTTTACCTGTTTCATATGGAATAAAGGTTTTTTCTTAAATGGAATTCGTTTGTTTTTCATTGCTTCCTTTGTCTCCGTGTGATTCCGAGTTAACTGGCTGTCTAGGCAAGATGATAAATATCATTTTGACGATGGCAGCACACCTCCGTACCTAGCTTCCTCATTGATCGCCATGCTACCTGTCTGGGTACCCTGTTGAATGCCTTTTCTAGGTCGACGAATGCCATGAATCTGCCCCAACATACTGATGAGGAAAATAATAAAAATTGAAATGAATCACACAAAACAGTTTTAGAAAAAACTTCTTTTTAATTATGCTTTATTTTTATTTCAGAAAGTAAAAATAAACGTTTGCAACGAATTTCTTTAGTAAAATATTTTTTACGCAAATTTTTTTTATAGTAGAACATTTTACACTGACATTTTTTAATTATTTATAAACTTTTGAAAAATTTATTTCATAGTAAAAATACTGTTAAGATGATGTTAAACACTGACATTTTTTAATTATTTATAAATTTATGAAAAATTTATTTCAGAGTCAAAATACTGATGGAGGCCAATTCAGAAAGAAAAAAAAGAAGGAAGTTTTAAGTTTATAAAAATGTGCAAAGAAATATCTTCCTAAAATTTTATGAAAGAGAAAAAAATAGGTGCTTGTACAGAGAAGGTTGCATATTAAATTATAAATACCACAAAAACAGTATTATATACTTACGCAGCAGATTTAAACAAGTATCGTCACCAAAAAGTAGGAAAAATGGTCGAGTAGAAATTTAATTATAAGCAAAATCCATGTTCGAAGGCCGGCATCTTAAGGTAACCGGAGACATTATACCAAACGCGCTTACGTCCCCTGATTTTGTCTCTTAAGATGACTGCCTTCGAACATGTCAATTGACTGTTCCCAAAAAATGGATTTTGCTTATAATTAAAATTCTACTTGATAATTTTCCCTACTTTTTGGTGAGGATACTTATTTAAATCTGCTGCGTAAGTATATAATACGTTTTTTTTTTTTGTGGTATTGATAATTTAATACGGACGCTTCTCTGTACAAGCACCAAAAAATATAAAGTTATGTAAATAATGTTTGGACGTAAAATTCTTTAAGGAGAGAAAGTCCCTTTGTCTACATAAAGATGGCTGTCTGATACTAATTGAATAGAAATAAATATCTTGAGATGAAACGAAGAAGAGACAGTTCGAAGTATTTGAAAACAACCGTTCGTGGATCGGTTGCTTTGTTTTATGGCATATCAACATTTTCCGAATCATTTAATGCCAAATCCAATCATTTTAATTAAAGTTTATTAAAGTTTTTAATTAAATTTAATTAAAGTTTTTAGACTTCAAATTCTTGATATCTTTAAATATTTATTCATGTATAAATATTCACTGAAATAAAATTACAACTAAAACCATTAATGAAATTTATTACCAGTTCTTAGAAAGATTAGATAAACCCCCCACCCCTAAGCTGTACTGATCTGGCATTGTCCAGGATTCTGTGAAGTCATTTTAGTTTTCAATTTTTATTTGTTTGCACATTTTTAAACTTAAGGTAGACAACTTCTATTATATCATTCAATTTAAAATGAGTTTTGCTGTTTTCTTTAAATTTTTAGATGATTATTTAAACATGTTTCATATTAGGAGTCGTCTGGATCGAACTAAGTAATTTCTTGGCGTATCAGAAGCAAAAGCGATCCGTAGTCAGTGTACCGCTATTCTGAATTCACGACAGCAAGTTACATTCAATAGACTGTCTCTCCGGTCATCATTTTTAAAAAGTCAAAATCTTTTTCATGTAAAACTTTATAATTAAAACTTTATAATTTAAACTTTATGATTAAAACTTGCTGGTAAATTTTTTTAAATGAAAATTAAATATAAAGTAAAAATGCATTTTTTTTTTAATATCTGCGATCTGACAGCATTTTTATGATTGGTAGAAAAATTCATATTTCAATGTTTCGAAAAAAAAACAAAAAAAAAACCTATTTGATTACTTATTTTTCTAAAAGAAATTATTTAAAATAAAAATGGAAAACCTTTTCTTTTCAGCAAGTTTTAATTATAAAGTTTTACATGAAAAATTATTTGACTTTTTAAAAATTATAGCCAGAGAGATTGTGGCTTGCTGTTGTGAATTCGGAATAGCGGCACACTGAATACAGGTCGCTTCTTCTTCTGATACGCCTATTTTAAAAATAAATTGCAACGACATACATTATTATAGTGCCGTTAACATAGTATAGTGATAACAAATGAAAATTGGCGAGTCAAAGGCAAAATTTGATTATTTTTTTATAGCTCAAATGCTATTTCAGTCTGATTTTGAAAATCCTACAAGATAACTTTATATGTTAGATACATAATAAAATTTGAAATGAGTGTAGACGATTCCATAGTACCCATTTGGTCAATCACGCAACCCCACGAAACGAAAAATTAAAAAAATCAAACCGTTGTTGGTCAAGATGAAAATATTGTTCAAACATTTTGAGACAAAGCATAAAAACATTGAATAAAACTGAAAAGCAATCACGGTTTATCAGTAGAAAAAGTTTTGAAATAGCGTGCATCTTTCATTCCAATTTAATGGTAAATTCTTCATCCACATCATTCGGAATATTTGCAGTCGTTAGGGTTTCTTCTATATGTTCCGGTGTCACATACGAAACGCTGTGATCGCTCGACTGCGTCATCATGAGAGAATTCTGCAAGTACTGGGCACATTTTTTAGCCCTTTCTCTGCGAAAAGAAATTAAGAGAACGTTAGAAGTCAACCGAGTGGTGAGATTCAATATATATATATATATATATATATATATATATATATAATTTATTTAGATACTGTATATTACATATTTCAGCAATGTACCGCAGTTTCATCCAAAAGGGCAGATTTAGACATCTTTAGTAAATCTCTGTGCCCAGTGGAATCATCGGCAAGCTGAAACGATTGTAGTCACGGCCCGATAGGGAATGGCGTCAACAATGACAGAAAACGGTGTATCTCTGAGAAGGTCCCCGAAAAAATCACTATCCCACACCGGATTTTTTCGGGGACCTTCTCAGAGATACAGGGCAATGGTGAAAAAGAACATATTAGTTTTGTGGGTGTGTCTTGTGTTGTTTTTTACTTTTAGCTGAACACACATACACAGACTTAGGACTTTTCTTTTATAAAATATGGAATCCAGGATGGCAACCCAGCCAAGGTTTACACAAAAGAATCGAAATCGAAGTCACGAGAAAAAAATATGCAACACATTCAGTTGTGAATAAATAAAAAAATAAAAAATGCAAAAAAAAATGCAAAAAAAACAATGATACTAACTTGTAAGGCAATTTCTTATTAGGTGACATTGCCCTCCATACATTTCCCATCATTTTACTTATATTCGATGTATGAACCCCGGGGTTGAGACTGGAAGAAATCAAGAAACGGACAGATTAAATAAAGCAAATGAACAAAAATAAAAAAAAATGAAATAATCCATTAACTCTAGCGTAATGCAATGTTCCTTCGCCGTGAGCTGAACACTATATAACGTGCTTTCAATGTTCGTCTTCAGTCGTAACAATATAGATCTTGATTCTCTTCAATTTCTCGTGATGATTGTTGGTGGCCGTGGGGAAAGAGTCGGCCTGCAGAGTCAGTGGTGATTTTGTGACCGAGATCGAATCCTTCGATCAGCAATAATTATCATCTCTCCTACTCCTACACTGATGACTGCGAAAAGCAAGAAACATTAGTGTTCTTAAGTAAAAATAATTAGTATTTTTTTAATTAAAATATTGGTATATATATATATATATATATATATATATAGAGTAAGCAATGAAAATATATATGGCAATCAAGCTACACAGAGGCTCCCGTGTTTCATCCCCCGGGGGAATCGTCAGGCTAAATGCCCCCCGGGGATGAAACACGGGAGCCTCTGTGTAGCTTGATTGCCATATATATTTTCATTGCTTACTACCTAGCTCTACTTACGTATCGAGCACTGTTGAAGTAAATACTGGAAACTGATACATAAAAAATTATATCTCCTTATAATATTTTATGTGGATATATGAAGTACTAATATATATATATATTTGTATAATTGGGTAGCATTCCTTCTTTTATGCATGTTTGCTTAAACAGGAGTGCCAACTTCTGCTTATTCAGCTTTTGATCCGTTTTTTCTAGTCTTCGTATGACGGATTTAATGTTATAGGAGTGTAAAAAATGTCGGTCGAAAACGTTTGCACAAAATACGGAGATTTTTTACACTCTTTGGATTATAACATCAAATCCGTCGTACGAAGACGAGAAAAAAACGGATCAAAAGCTGAATAAGCAGAAGTTGGCACTCCTGTTTAATCAAACATGAATATATATATTATATATATATATAATTTGTATGGTTGTTAGTACATAGGTGTTAATCCCATTTTTATTTATACACACATTTTTGGCTACATATGTGCATACATGTTTCATCTAGGACTTTATTCAAAGTCTGGCTTCATCAGGCCACTAACACACACACATCCATACATGACAGCATTGGATATAATTGTTGAAGTGTAAAGTGACAGTTTAAAGACATCAAAACCATTTTCAAATTTCATCAGATAACGAATAAAGTAACATTTTCTTAACGTATATCGGCGAGACAATATATATTGAAAGTTTTATCAATAAGAATGTAATAAATCAATTTTAAAAAAAAAAATGAAGCTAACACTGGGGGAACGTTTCAGTTGCTAACAGCCGATTAATGAAGAAAAATGGCACAAAAGTGTATATTTTATAAACAGATAATTTGTAAAAGTTAACGGACCCGGGTGTAACGGCAACCAAGGAGTGACCCCCATATCGGGGCCCTACCAATAGGTGTAATGTACACACTGAATTATGTTTGTAAAAACAAAAAAAAGGGATCAAAAAATATACATACTCAATAAATGCTCTTCTGTTTTCCTGACTAAACATCATAAATCCGTTCATCCATGAGACTCGTCTACGGTCGACTTTTACCGGCTCTTTCAGCTCCGCATTCCTGATATTAAAGAATTAACCAAAAATGTCCCTTTTTAAACAAACGAGTGAAAGTTTTAAATACAAAAAAAAGGTAAGCACAATGAATTTATTGTTGGTAACAAAAACAATATCAAAGTGAATTCATATTTCACATTTAAAAAAAAAAAAGAAAATCGCAAATTTATTTAATTCAACAATTCTATTGTTACTAACACCAGCAGATTTACGCAGTTGCTGCAACTGCGTAAATCTGCTGACTATGTTGCACATGTGTTGTATGCTACTAACACCGGTGATGTTGTTATCTTGCTTGCTTGCTTGTCATCGTGCACACTTCACATGTGCATGAATCTTTTGGATCATCATCATATTCCGTTTAACGTCCAATTTACATTCTGGCATGTGTTGGACGACTTTTATAAATTGTACGAAATGGCTCGTTTCATTTAATCCAGTTAAAACTCAGCTCGTGTCTTTCAATTGTAGGTGTGCCCCTTTTCTTCCTGAGATTCTCATGGATGGCTCTACTCTTGAGGAGAAATCGACTCTGAAACTTCTTGGTCTTTTTCTCTCATAAAATCTTTCTTGGAGTTCATACATTAGATCCATTGCTCTTTCTGCTTCTTGTAAAATCGGTTCTCTCTATCGCTGCAAACACTTTCTCACAGCTGAGGCTTTTCTCCATCTCTACAAATCCACAATCAGACCATGTGTGGAGTACTGGTGTCATATTTGGGCTGGTGAATCTCTGTCCTATTTGAGAGTTCTTGATAAGGTGCAGAAACGTATCTGTAATTTGATTGTTCCTACCCTTTCTTCTTCTCTGCACCCTCTCTCTCTCACAGACGCGATGTTGCTAGTCTCAGTCTTTTCTATAAGTATTATTATGGCATGTGTTCTTCAGAGTTATGTGATATATTCCCTGCTTCCAGTTCGTTGGTCTTGTCAATTCGCTGTTTTGATACCTCATTGTAATACAGCTTCCTATTCCAGTAGCTTTTTCCAAGAACCACAGACTTGTGGAACTCTCTTCCTGCTGACTGTTTTCCTCCAACCTATAATCTTGGTCTTTTCAAGACTAACGTCAATAGTCATCTCCTGTCTTTGCGATAATCCTATTTCGTTCTTGTTAGCGCCTTATATTAAGTGGCTTCATGCCTTGTCTGGAGCGATTTCCATTAAAAAAAAAAATCACATCTACAGAAAATTACTTGAAATAGACATACACACAATTTTGTTTTAAATGTGAAAAAGTAGGCACTGAGGGACGCTAACCCTAACCCGACGTAAGATCACATATGTGGATAATAGATGTTATAATTGATGGAACCATGGGTCTGGGCTCAAAACAGGCTAACCAAAAAAGAAGACCTTCAAGAGCCCAATAGGGGAGGAAGGAGTCATAAGTATAGATGTTTACTTGTATATGTGTGTATATTTTTTGGTGTGTTTGCGTATATGTACGTATGTATATGTACATGTGTGGGTGTATGTGTATATATATATATATATATATATATATATATATATATATATATATATATATATATATATATATATATGTATGTGTGTGTGCATATGTATATATATATGTGTGTGTGTGTATATGTATATATATGTGTGTGTGCATATGTATATATATGTGTGTATATGCATATGTATATATACATGTGTGTGCATATGTATATATGAGTCTGTGTGGATATGTATATATGTGTGTGTATGTATGTATGTATGCCTGTGTATGTGTATATATGTGACATGGTCTCTGACCTTGGATGTCTGTTGTCTGTTGTCTGTTTTCAAATCGTTCTCTCCCTACCCCAAGATATTTCTTTAGTCGCCTAACTGCAGACAATTTCCAAGTGGCAGAGGCGGTTTTTGGGGTTGGTGACATCTTGACACGCTGACCTGGTTTCTTGAGACATTGAATACCCTCCCTGCTCCTTTACAATTTCCCAATTTCTCTCTCTATATATGACCTTTTCTTCCCTCTCTATATTGCCTTCCGTCATAAATCATGTAATCCCCCCATCTATCTTCTATCTATTATATAAAGGGCAGTTGTCTGTATGTCTGTCTGTTTGTTTGTTTGTATGTCCAGATACTCCTAAAAAACTACGCGGCGACATGTCAAAAAGTTGATATCTTTAGCACCGTACATATCCCGGAATCATAATATCTAAAAATCACGACAAACGATTCACTCGCTGACAGTCAACCGGACCACTTTCCGACAAAAGGTAGCAGTTTTTTCGTATTTTTCACGAAATTTCAACGTTAATATGTAGTAAATTCGAAATAATCTAATGTATTTATGTACTAATCCGATAAAAATGCCGAGTCACTGTAAACATCCCATAATCCCTTGCCGGATGTACCCGGTCTTGCCCTAAATTGTGTCCGGTTGTATCAGATCATCCAATAACTTCTGTCCGATTGCATCAATAACAACATAGGAATCCTACGTTAAGAGTGTGTAGTGAAACAAGGGTTGCTCAATCACATCCGCACCTATCCCATAATCCCTTGCCGGATGTACCCGGTCTTGACCTAAATTGTGTCCGGTTATATCAGGTCATCATGACGTCAGAGAGTGGCAGTTTTCCTTTCTGTCATTTTTCCCTCTCACACTTTCTTTCTTAATTATTAATAGACGCTAACATTCCCCCCCCACCCCCCGCCTTCCCTGTGGCCGTTCTGTTATCATGATAGGAATTACCTCCTCCTTTCAGGCCAGACTGGGGGGGGGGGGGGGTTACGGTATTCGCCGGTGTGAGCATTACCTCCTCCTTTTTTGAGAGTGTTGAGGTAGGGTAGTATCGGTTCCGTTGTCATGATGCCCTCATCCCATGCATTATCTCCTCCTTTTTTGAGAGTGTTGAGGTAGGGTAGTATCGGTTCCGTTGTCATGATGCACTATTCCCATGCATTACCTCCTCCTTTTTTGAGAAGTGTTGAGGTAGGGTAGTATCGGTTCCGTTGTCATGATGCACTCATCACATGCATTATCTCCTCCTTTTTTGCATTACCTCCTCCTTTTTTGAGAAGTGTTGAGGTAGGGTAGTATCGGTTCCGTTGTCATGATGCACCACATGCATTATCTCCTCCTTTTTTGAGAAGTGTAGAGGTAGGGTCGTATCGGTTCCGTTGTCATGATGCACTCATCACATGCATTATCTCCTCCTTTTTTGCATTACCTCCTCCTTTTTTGAGAAGTGTTGAGGTAGGGTAGTATCGGTTCCGTTGTCATGATGCACCACATGCATTATCTCCTCCTTTTTTGAGAAGTGTAGAGGTAGGGTCGTATCGGTTCCGTTGTCAGGGGGGCATTCGGCGGTGGAAGGGAGGGTCGGCATTTGGCGGTGGGGCGCCTCAGGCCAAATCTGCGGAGGAGGAGTGTCGGCGGTGGGGCGCCTCAGGCCGAATTTAGGGAGGGGGGAATGTCGCCATTCGCCAGTATGAGCGCCTCAGGCGAAATTCGGGGAGAGTGTCGGCATTCTCCAGTATGAGCGCCTCATGCCGAATTTGGGGGGGGGGGGGGGGGTACGGCATTCGCCAGTATGAGCGCCTCAGGCCAAATTTGGGGAGAAGTGTCAGCATTCGGCAGTATGAGCGCCTCAGGCGAAATTCGGGGAGAGTGTCGCCTCATGCCGAATTTTTTTTTTGGGGGGGGGGGGGTACGGCATTCGCCAGTTTGAGAGCCTCATGCCGAATTTGGGAGGGGGGTACGGCATTTGAGCGCCGTTATTTATCTACCTCCCACAAGGTAAGATGTGACACAAGGCCGGGAAAGTGGGATTAGATAAGCCAGCGCTCGAGAGGTGAGTACTCTGGCTTTTTAAAAAGTTTTGGGGGAGTTCCGGTATTCGCCGGTGTGGAGGAGTACCAGTATTAGTTGGTAATAGAGAGATCTCGACGGTGGGCGCGTATCAGCCCGTACTTTAGGGGAGAGGAAGTGAACAAAAGGAAAAGGGATTAAAAAATAAAATGATAATCTGATTTTTGATTCGAGAGTGTAAGATCGACACCTATCGGATAGGACTAGATAATACACTTTATCTCAAGGCAAAAATGCCGAGAACAGATACTACACTTTGATCTTAGCCAAAAGGCCATCGAAGCGGAAGAAATTACAAGGTATTTACTCCACCTCAGGAGTTAGGCACAAGGCCAGTTTTATCCTACTCCCACAAGTAAGATGTGACCACAGATTGGGTCGAGAAAGTGGGGTTAAAAGCCAGCGCTCGAGAGGTGAGCACTCTGGCCATTTAAAAATTGCCTGGGCAGCCCCGTCGGCATTCCCCGGTAGGGGCGCCTCAGACAGTAAGCAATAAACTTACTCCTCCCCAAAGAGGGGAGGCGAAGCCTGGGAGGGTGGACCTCCTAGAACTGCACAGGACAATCCCATAGACCGGCGTAAATCAAGCCCCGGAGGCCAAGACAATACCAGTCTATGGGGTGCAGTATCCATCGGAACAGATACTACACTTTGATCTTCGCCAAAAGGCGGAAGAAATTACAAGGTATTTACTCCACCTCAGGAGTTAGGCACAAGGCCAGTTTTATCCTACTCCCACAAGTAAGATGTGACCACAGATTGGGTCGAGAAAGTGGGGTTAAAAGCCAGCGCTCGAGAGGTGAGCACTCTGGCCATTTAAAAATTGCCTGGGCAGCCCCGTCGGCATTCCCCGGTAGGGGCGCCTCAGACAGTAAGCAATAAACTTACTCCTCCCCAAAGAGGGGAGGCGAAGCCTGGGAGGGTGGACCTCCTAGAACTGCACAGGACAATCCCATAGACCGGCGTAAATCAAGCCCCGGAGGCCAAGACAATACCAGTCTATGGGGTGCAGTATCCATCGGAACAGATACTACACTTTGATCTTCGCCAAAAGGCGGAAGAAATTACAAGGTATTTACTCCACCTCAGGAGTTAGGCACAAGGCCAGTTTTATCCTACTCCCACAAGTAAGATGTGACCACAGATTGGGTCGAGAAAGTGGGGTTAAAAGCCAGCGCTCGAGAGGTGAGCACTCTGGCCATTTAAAAATTGCCTGGGCAGCCCCGTCGGCATTCCCCGGTAGGGGCGCCTCAGACAGTAAGCAATAAACTTACTCCTCCCCAAAGAGGGGAGGCGAAGCCTGGGAGGGTGGACCTCCTAGAACTGCACAGGACAATCCCATAGACCGGCGTAAATCAAGCCCCGGAGGCCAAGACAATACCAGTCTATGGGGTGCAGTATCCATCGGAACAGATACTACACTTTGATCTTCGCCAAAAGGCGGAAGAAATTACAACTGTTGAGTCGATTTACTGGAGTATTTATAACCAATCTACACCTGAACAGCGGTCTATCCACTAGACACTGTTTAAATTACATTATTAAATTAACAAGTATTAATAATTATGATTTTCTTTCAACAAACATTGTATAATACTATTTAACAAATTCTTATATAACTTTTGAATATCAAGAATGAATTTTAGACTCCCCTAGGCCGTTTTTCTCTAATTCAACATAGCTTTCATACGCCATTACCGAAAATGACATTAATTCACTTCTTTTAGCTAACATCAAAGTGTATCTGTTTCGATGGATACTGCACCCCATAGACTGGTATCGTCTTGGCCTTCGGGGCTTCATTCCGTCGGTCTATGGGTTTGTCCTGTGCAGTTCTAGAAGGTCCACACTCCCAGGCTTTGCCTCCCCTCTTTGGGGAGGAGTAAGTTTATTGCTAGAGGCGCCCTATCATCTCAGAACCAGAAAAAAAAAATTGCCTCTTCGGGGGTCGACTGAGCACTTTTCTCCAATGGGGGGTTGCCTTTTTCCTCGATTTTCAACGTTGTTTAGTACTAATTTGAGAAAAAACAATGCTATCGTGTATAATTTTAGAAATATGCAAAGTCACGCTTTTAACAGGAAATGACGTCAGAGGAAAAGAGTGTAGGGAAGAAAATCCCTCACACTAAAACTCTTCTTTCCCTCTCACTCCCACCCTTTCTACCTTCCCTTCCTCCCCTACGCCCGTTCTGTTGTTATGATACCACCCTCCTAGGCATTACCTCCTCCTTTTTGAGAGTTGTGGAGATAGTGCGGCGGTGTGACTGCTTCAGGTCAAATTAAGGGGGGGGGGGGGGGTCGGCATTCGCCAAATTTGGGGAAGCGGCGCGTCAGGCGAAATTTGGAGAGGGGGGAGTGTCGGAAAAAAAAATTGACTCTTCGGGGGGGGGGGGGGGGTTCCATCACTTTTCGACGTTGTTTAGTACTAATTTGAGAAAAAAACAATGCTATCATCGTCACGCTTTTAACAATAAATGACGTCAAAGGAAATCGCTAACGGAACTTTTTTGAACATGAGTTTATAGTTAAGCAAGGGTTGCTTAACTACTAACGGCATTTTTTGAAACATGCGTTTATAGTGACGCAAGTGTTGTTTAATCAATAACGGCACTTTTTTGAACATGAGTTTATAGTGAAGCAAGAGTTGCTTATACTAACCGCATTTCTTCTGTTGACATGATACCATCCTCCCAGGTATTACCTCCTCCTTTTTGAGAGGTGTGAAGTTAGTGTATTATCAGTAAAACTAAAGTAATAAATAATTATGCACCACCATTGTTTTCACTAATATTTGTATACATATTAAATAACGTCTAAATAAGTAAAGTAAGAAGAGAAAAATTATGCTCCGCCATTGTTTTCACTAATATTTGTATACATGTTAAATAACGTCTAAATAAGTAAAGTAAGAAGAGAAAAATTATGCTCCGCCATTGTTTTCACTAATATTTGTATACATATTAAATAACGTCTAAATAAGTAAAGTAAGAAGAGAAAAATTATGCTCCGCCATTGTTTTCACTAATATTTGTATACATATTAAATAACGTCTAAATAAATAAAGTAAGAAGAGAAATAATTATGCTCCGCCATTGTTTTCACTTATATTTGTATACATGTTAAATAACGTCTCAATCAGTAAAATTAAAGGAAAAACTAATTATGCTCCGCCATTGTTTTCACTTATATTTGTATACATGTAAAATAACGTCTCAATATATAAAGTAAGAAGAGAAATAATTATGCTCCACCGCTGTTTTCACTAATATTTGTATACATACTAAATAACGTCTCAATAAGTAAAGTAAGAAGAGAAATAATTATGCTCCGCCATTGTTTTCACTAATATTTGTATACATGTTAAATAACGTCTCAATAAGTAAAGTAAGAAGACAAATAATTATGCCGCACCATTGTTTTCATTAATATTTGTATACATGTTAAATAACGTCTCAATAAGTAAAGTAAGAAGAGAAATAATTATGCTCCGCCATTGTTTTCACTACTATTTGTATACATACTAAATAACGTCTCAATAAGTAAAGTAAGAAGAGAAATACTTATGTTCCGCCAATGTTTTCACTAATATTTGTATACATATTAAATAACGTCTCAATAAGTAAAGTAAGAAGAAAAATAATTATGCTCCACCACTGTTTTCACTACTATTTGTATACATATTACATAACGTCTCAATAAGTAAAGTAAGAAGAGAAATAATTATGCTCCACCGCTGTTTTCACTAATATTTGTATACATATTAAATAACGTCTCAATAAGTAAAGTAAGAAGAGAAATACTTATGCTCCGCCAATGTTTTCACTAATATTTGTATACATATTAAATAACGTCTCAATAAGTTAAGTAAGAAGAAAAATAATTATGCTCCACCACTGTTTTCACTACTATTTGTATACATATTACATAACGTCTCAATAAGTAAAGTAAGAAGAGAAATAATTATGCTCCGCCATTGTTTTCACTAATATTTGTATACATATTATTAACGTCTCAATAAGTAAAGTAAGAAGAGAAATAATTATGCTCCGCCGCTGTTTTCACTAATATTTGTATACATATTAAATAACGTCTCAATAAGTAAAGTAAGAAGACAAATAATTATGCTCCGCCATTGTTTTCACTAATATTTGTATACATGTTAAATAACGTCTAAATAAGTAAAGTAAGAAGAGAAATAATTATGCTCCACCGCTGTTTTCACTAATATTTGTATACATATTACATAACGTCTCAATAAGTAAAGTAAGAAGAGAAATAATTATGCTCCGCCATTGTTTTCACTAATATTTGTATACATATTATTAACGTCTCAATAAGTAAAGTAAGAAGAGAAATAATTATGCTCCGCCGCTGTTTTCACTAATATTTGTATACATATTAAATAACGTCTCAATAAGTAAAGTAAGAAGAGAAATAATTATGCTCCACCGCTGTTTTCACTAATATTTGTATACATATTACATAACGTCTCAATAAGTAAAGTAAGAAGAGAAATAATTATGCTCCGCCATTGTTTTCACTAATATTTGTATACATATTATTAACGTCTCAATAAGTAAAGTAAGAAGAGAAATAATTATGCTCCGCCGCTGTTTTCACTAATATTTGTATACATATTAAATAACGTCTCAATAAGTAAAGTAAGAAGAAAAATAATTATGCTCCTCCATTGTTTTCACTAATATTTGTATACATATTAAATAACGTTTCAATAAGTAAAGTACAAAGTGAAATACTTATGCTCCACCGCTGTTTTCACTAATATTTGTATACATATTAAATAACGTCTCAATAAGTAAAGTAAGAAAAATAATTATGCTCCGCCATTGTTTTCAATAATATTTGTATACATATTAAATAACGTTTCAATAAGTAAAGTAAGAAGAAAAATAATTATGCACCGCCATTGTTTTCACTAATATGTGTATACATATTAAATAACGTCTGAATAAGTAAAGTAAAAAGAGAAATAATTATGCTCCGCCATTGTTTTCACTAATATTTGTATACATGTAAAATAACATTTTTTTGTTTTGAACTCAAAATATTTCTCAGGGTTGGGGAAGAGTGAACAATTAGGGGGCTGGAGAGATTTAGGGGTCGGGGAAAATTTTAGGGGTCAGGACGAACTTTTTAGGGGTCAGGCCAATTTTTTTTCTTTATTTTAATTTTGAACTCAAAATATTTCTCAGGGTTGGGGGAGAGTGAAAAATTAGGGGGCTGGAGAGATTTAGGGGTCGGGGAAAATTTTAGGGGTCAGGACGAACTTTTTAGGGGTCAGGCCAAATTTTATTGTTTTTTTTTGTTTTGAAGTCAAAATATTTCTCATCGTTGGGGGAGAGTGAAAAATTAGGGGGGCTGGAGAGATTTAGGGGTCGGGGAAAATTTTAGGGGTCAGGACGAACTTTTTAGGGCTCAGGCCAAATTTTTTTCTTTTTTTTTGTTTTGAAGGGTAAAATATTTCTCAGGGTTGGGTGAGAGTGAAAAATTAGGGGGCTGGAGAGATTTAGGGGTCGGGGAAAATTTTAGGGGTCAGGACGAACTTTTTAGGGGTCAGGCCAAATTTTTTTGTTTTTTTTTGTTTTGAACTGAAAATATTTCTCAGGGTTGGGGGAGAGTGAAAAATAAGGGGGCCGGAGAGATTTAGGGATCGGGGAAAATTTTAGGGGTCAGGACGAACTTTTTAGGGGTCAGGCCAAATTTTTTTGTTTTTTTTTGGTTTTGAACTCAAAATATTTCTCAGGGTTGGGGGAGAGTGAAAAATTAGGGGGCTGGAGAGATTCAGGGGTCGGGGAAAATTTTAGGGGTCAGGCGGAACTTTTTAGGGGTCAGGCCAAATTTTTTTGTTTTTTTTTTGTTTTGAAGTGAGAATATTTCTCATGGTTGGGGGAGAGTGAAAAATTAGGTGCTGGAGAGATTTAGGTGTCGGGGAAAATTTTAGGGGTCAGGCCAAATTTTTTAGGGGTCCGCCCAAATTTAGGGGCGGCGATATGTACGTATTTAGCTTCTACAAAGGGGCGGCGATAGGTACTTATTTAGCATTCAGCGGTGGTGATAGGTACTTATATAGCATGTGCACATGGGTGGTAATAAGTATTATATAGTATGCGCACCGGGGCAGTGATAGGTATGTATTTAGCATGCGCACTGAGGCAGCGATCGGTTCATATATAGCACGCGCACCAAGGCGGCGATAGGTACGTATATAGCACGCGCACAGCGGCGGCGAAAGGTACATATTTAAAATTCACACCGGGGCGGCTAAAGGTACATATTTAAAATTCACACCGGGGCGGCGATAGGTACGTATTTAGCATTCACACCGGGGCGGCGATAGGTATGTATTTAGCATTGACACCGGGGCAGCGATAGGTATTTATTTAGCATTCGCACCGGGGTGGCGATATGTACGTATTTAGCTTCCGCACCGGGGCGGCGATAGGTACGTATTTAGAATTCACACCGGGGCGACGATAGGTACGTATTTAGAATTCACACCGGGGCGGCGATAGGTATGTATTTAGCATTCGCACCGGGGCGGCGATATGTACGTATTTAGCTTCCACAACAGGGCGGCGATAAGTACGTATTCAGAATTCAGGGGTGGCGATAGCTACGTATATAGCATGTACACATGGGCAGCAATAAGTATGTACATAGCATGCGCTCTGCGGCGGCGATCAGTACATATATAGCACGCGCACCGGGGCGGCGAAAGGTATGTATTTCGCATTCGCACTGTGGTGGTGATAGGTACGTATTTAGCATTCGCACCGGGGCGGCTATAGGTATGTATTTAGCATTCGCACCAGGGCGGCTATATGTACAAATTTAGCATTCGCAGTGGGCCGGCGATAGGTACGTATTTAGCATTCACACCAAAGCGGCAATATGTACATATTAATTATTGGCACTAGGGCAGCGATAGGTACTTATGTAGCATGCACACCGGGGCGCAATTGGTATGTCTTTAGTATTCGCACTAGGGCAGCGATAGGTACTTATGTAACATGCACACTGGGGCGCAATAGGTATGTATTTAGCATTCTCACTGGGCCAACGATAGGTACTATTTAGCATTCGCAACGGGGCGGCGATAGGTACTCAAATAGTATCTGCACCGGGGCGGCGATAGGTACGTATATAGTATGTGCACTGAGCGGCGATAGGTACGTATATAGTATGCGCACCGGGGTGATGATAGATACGTATATAGTATGAACACCGGGGTGGAGATAAGTACCTATATAGAAGGCGCAGATAGAGGTGTTACTTTTTATAGAAATATGTCATACTATTACCCTGGGCAATAGGAGAAATGGTGGGGAAGAAACAGCTTTTGCAAAAGGCAAAATTAGAAAGTAGCGGCGAAATGGGGCGACCAGGGAAGAGAAAGGTAACAGATAAAGAGACGGCTATAGAGAGAGGGGGCGGACATAGAAGTTTGAATATAAAGATGTTACACACACGATCTTTCTTCAAATATATGTTTTTATGACCCCGAGCAACGCCGGGTAGCCCCGCTAGTCTTCTCCTCTATAAAGGAGAGTTGTCTGTATGTTTGTCTGTCTGTTTGTATGTCCAGCTTCTCCTCAAAAACTACGCGGCGACATGTCAAAAAGTTGCTATCTTCAGCACCGTACAACACCTGGGATCATAATATCTAAAAATTACAACAAAAAAACATGTTGCTGGGGGTCAACGGGGCCAGTCTCTGGTAGCGGGTCTGGTTTTTTCAAACTTTTCTAATGTTATTCAGTAGTAATTTGGAAATCAGCCAATGTAATTATGTAATAATAATTTTGTTTTCAACCAACTTATTCTTGTGCACGTGACGTCACAGTAATAGGTATATGACGTCATCGTTATAGGTTTTGAATCTTTTTTTCTCTTCAAAATTTATTTTACTTCAACATATTTTTATACATAACATATAAAAGTGTATTCTGATGTAAAATTCACAGAGTAAGATGCTGAGAGTATTCCCGAATCTATAAACCCACGTCTTAGGGGTCCATGCGGCATATTTCATCGGGGGGGGGGGGGGGGGGGGGGGGGGGGGGGGGGGGGGCTCTTCAGTTATTTTTCATTATATATATATTTTAGAAATATGCAAAGTCACGCTTTTAACAGGAAATGACGTCAGAGGAAAATAGTGTAGGGAAGAAAATCCCTCACACTACAACCCTGCTTTCCCTCTCACTCCCACCCTTTCTACCTTCCCTTCCTCCCTACGCCCATTCTGTTGTTATGATACCACCCTCCTAGGCATTACCTCCTCCTTGTTGAGAGTTGTGGAGATAGTGCGGCGGTGTGACTGCTTCAGGTCAAATTAGGGTGAGGCCGAGTGTCGGCATTCGCCGGTGGAGCGCCTCAGGCCAAATTTGGAGATGGGGGATTGTTGGCATAATGCAAAGTCACGATTTTAACAGGAAATGACGTCAGAGGAAATCCCTAACGGCACTTTTTTGAACATGAGTTTATAGTGAAGCAAGGGTTGCTTAATCCTAACGAAACATAAGTTTATATTGAAGCAAGTGTTGCTTAATCCATAACGGCACTTTTTAGAACATGAGTCCATAGGTAAGCAAGGGTTGCTTATTCTATACCGGTATTTTTTGAATATGAGTTTATAGTGAAGCAAGTGTTGCTTAATCCTAACCGCATTTCTTCTTTTGACATGATACCATCCTCCCAGGTGTTACCTCCTTCTTTTTGAGAGGTGTGAAGTTAGTGTAGTATCATTAAAATTAAAGTAATAAATAATTATGCTCCACCATTGTTTTCACTAATATTTGTATACATATTAAATAACGTCTAAATAAGTAAAGTAAGAAGAGAAAAATTATGCTCCGCCATTGTTTTCACTTATATTTGTATACATATTAAATAACGTCTCAATAAGAATAGTAAGAGAAATAATTATGCTCCGCCATTGTTTTCACTAATATCTGTATACATATTAAATAACGTCTCAATAAGTAAAGTAAGAAGAGAAATAATTATGCTCCGCCATTGTTTTCACTAATATCTGTATACATATAAAATAACGTCTCAATAAGTAAAGTAAGAAGAGAAATAATTAGGCTCCACCACTGTTTTCACTAATATTTGTATACATGTTAAATAACGTGTCAATAAGTAAAGTAAGAAGAGAAAAATGATGCTCCACCACTGTTTTCACTAATATTTGTATACATGTTAAATAACGTGTCAATAAGTAAAGTAAGAAGAGAAAAATGATGCTCCACCACTGTTTTCACTAATATTTGTATACATGTTAAATAACGTGTCAATAAGTAAAGTAAGAAAAGAAATAATTATGCTCCGCCATTGTTTTCACTAATATTTGTATACATGTTAAATAACGTGTCAATAAGTAAAGTAAGAAGAAAAATAATTATGCTCCATCATTGTTTTCACTTATATCTGTATACATGTTAAATAACGTGTCAATAAGTAAAGTAAGAAGAGAAATAATTATGCTCCACCACTGTTTTCACTAATATTTGTATACATGTTAAATAACGTGTCAATAAGTAAAGTAAGAAGAGAAATAATTATGCTCTACCACTGTTTTCACTAATATTTGTATACATGTTAAATAACGTGTCAATAAGTAAAGTAAGAAGAAAAATAATTATGCTCCGCCATTGTTTTCACTAATATTTGTATACATGTTAAATAACGACTCAATAAGTAAAGTAAGAAGAAAAATAATTATGCTCCATTATGCTTTTGTTTTGAACTCAAAATATTTCTCAGGGTTGGGGGAGAGTACAAAATTAGGGGCTGGAGAGATTGAGGGGTCAAGCCGAACTTTTTAGGGGTCCGGCCAAATCTTTTTGTTTTTTTTGTTTTGAACTCAAAATATTTCTCAGGGTTTAAGGAGAGTGAAAAATATGTTGAGATGGGGGCTGGAGAGAATAAGGGGTCGGGGAAAATTTTAGGGGTCAGGCCAGACTTTTTAGGGGTCAGGCCAAATTTTTTTCTTTTTTTTTGTTTTGAACTCAAAATATTTCTCAGGGTGTGGGAGAGTTAAAAATTAGGGAGCTGGAAGGATTAAGGGGTCTGGGAAAATTTTAGGGGTCAGGCCAAATTTTTTTGTTTTTTTTGTTTTGAAGTCAAAATATTTCTCAGGGTTGGGGGAGAGTGAAAAATTCGAGGGCTGGAGAGATTGAGGGGTCGGGGAAAATTTTAGGGGTCAGGCCGAACTTTTTAGGGGTCAGGCAAATTTTTTTTTTTGTTTTTGTTTTGAAGTCAAAATATTTCTCATGGTTGAGGGAGAGTGAAAAATTAGGGGGCTAGAGAGATTTAGGGATCGGGGAAAATTTTAGGGGTCAGGACGAACTTTTTAGGGGTCAAGTCAAATTTTTTGTTTTTTTTGTTTTGAAGTCAAAATATTTCTCATCGTTCAGGGAGAGTGAAAAATTAGGGGGCTGGAGAGATACAGGAGTCGGGGAAACTTTTAGGGGTCAGGACGAACTTTTTAGGGGTCAGGCCAAATTTTTGTTTGTTTTGGTTTTGAACTCAAAATATTTATCAAGGTTTGGGGAGAGTGAAAAATTAGGGGGCTGGAGAGATTTAGGGGTCGGGGAAAATTTAAGGGGTCAGGACGAACTTTTTAGGGGTCAGGCCAAATTTTTTTGTTTTTTTTGGTTTTGAACTCAAAATATTTCTCATGGTTGGGGGAGAGTGAAAAATTAGGGGGCTGGAGAGATTTAGGGGTGGGGGAAAATTTTAGGTGTCAGGACGAACTTTTTAGGGGTCAGGCCAAATTTTTTTGTTTTTTTTTGTTTTGAAGTCAAAATATTTCTCATGGTTGGGGGAGAGTGAAAAATTAGGGGGCTGGAGAGATTTAGGGGTCGGGGAAAATTTTAGGGGTCAGGACGAACTTTTTAGGGGTCAGGCCAAATTTTTTTCTTTTTTTTTTTTTGAAGTCAAAATATTTCTCATGGTTGGGGGAGAGTGAACAATTAGGGGGCTGGAGAGATTTAGGGGTCGGGGAAAATTTTAGGGGTCAGGACGAACTTTTTAGGGGTCAGGCCAAATTTTTTTGTTTTTTTTGGTTTTGAACTCAAAATATTTCTCAGGGTTGGGGGAGAGTGAAAAATTAGGGGGCTGGAGAGATTTAGGGGTCGGGGAAAATTTTAGGGGTCAGGACGAACTTTTTAGGGGTCAGGCCAAATATTTTTCTTTTTTTTTGGTTTTGAACTCAAAATATTTCTCATGGTTGGGGGAGAGTGGAAAATTAGGGTGCTGGAGAGATTTAGGGGTCGGGGAAAATTTTAGGGGTCAGGACGAACTTTTTAGGGGTCAGGCCAAATTTTTTTGTTTTTTTTGGTTTTGAACTCAAAATATTTCTCAGGGTTGGGGGAGAGTGAAAAATTAGGGGGCTGGAGAGATTTAGGGGTCGGGGAAAATTTTAGGGGTCAGGACGAACTTTTTAGGGGTCAGGCCAAATTTTTTTGTTTTTTTTTTATTTTGAAGTCAAAATATTTCTCATGGTTGGGGAGAGTGAAAAATTAGGGGGTTGGAGAGATTTAGGGGTCGGGGAAAATTTTAGGTGTCAGGACGAACTTTTTAGGGGTCAGGCCAAATATTTTTCTTTTTTTTTGGTTTTGAACTCAAAATATTTCTCATGGTTGGGGGAGAGTGGAAAATTAGGGTGCTGGAGAGATTTAGGGGTCGGGGAAAATTTTAGGGGTCAGGACGAACTTTTTAGGGGTCAGGCCAAATTTTTTTGTTCTTTTTTGTTTTGAAGTCAAAATATTTCTCATGGTTGGGGGAGAGTGAAAAATTAGGGGGCTGGAGAGATTTAGGGGTCGGGGAAAATTTTAGGGGTCAGGACGAACTTTTTAGGGGTCAGGCCAAATTTTTTTCTTTTTTTTTTGTTTTGAACTCAAAATATTTCTCAGGGTTGGGGGAGAGTGAAAAATTAGGGGGCTGGAGAGATTTAGGGGTCGGGGAAAATTTTAGGGGTCAGGACGAACTTTTTAGGGGTCAGGCCAAATTTTTTTGTTTTTTTTGTTTTGAAGTCAAAATATTTCTCATGGTTGGGGGAGAGTGAAAAATTAGGGGGCTGGAGAGATTTAGGGGTCGGGGAAAATTTTAGGGGTCAGGACGAACTTTTTAGGGGTCAGGCCAAATTTTTTTCTTTTTTTTTGG
The DNA here is from genome assembly GCA_963556195.1 of Sepiola atlantica. Lineage (NCBI taxonomy): Eukaryota > Metazoa > Mollusca > Cephalopoda > Sepiida > Sepiolidae > Sepiola > Sepiola atlantica. Next base: position 217,037,567 of record OY744518.1, read on the forward strand.
TTTTGAACTCAAAATATTTCTCATGGTTGGGGAAGAGTGAAAAATTAGGGGGCTGGAGAGATTTAGGGGTCGGGGAAAATTTTAGGGGTCAGGCCAAATTTTTTAGGGGTCCGCCCAAATTTAGGGGCCGCGATATGTACGTATTTAGCTTCCACACCGGGGCGGCGATAGGTACTTATTTAGCATTCAGCGGTGGTGATAGGTACTTATATAGCATGTGCACATGGCAGGTAATAAGTACGTATATAGTATGCGCACCGGGGCAGTGATAGGTATGTATTTAGCATGCGCTCTGAGGCAGCGATCGGTTCATATATAGCAAGCGCACCGGGGCAAGGATAGGTACATATTTAAAATTCACACCGGGGCGGCGAAAGGTACATATTTAAAATTCACACCGGGGCGGCGATAGGTACGTACTTAGCATTCACACCAGGGCGGCGATAGGTATGTATTTAGCATTCACACCGGGGCAGCGATAGGTATGTATTTTGCATTCGCACCGGGGGTGGCGATATGTACGTATTTAGCTTCCGCACCGGGGCGGCGATAGGTACGTATTTAGAATACACATTGGGGTGGCGATAGGTACGTATTTAGAATTCACACCGGGGCGGCGATAGGTATGTATTTAGCATTCGCACTGGGGCGGCGATATGTACGTATTTAGCTTCCACACCAGGGCGGCGATAGGTACGTATTCAGAATTCAGGGGTGCGATAGCTACGTATATAGCATGTACATATGGGCAGCAATAAGTACGTACATAGCATGCGCTCTGCGGCGGCGATCAGTACATATATAGCACGCGCACCGGGGTGGCGAAAGGTATGTATTTCGCATTTGCACCGTGGTGGTGATAGGTACGTATTTAGCATTCGCACCGGGGCGGCTATAGGTACGTATTTAGCATTCGCACCAGGGCGGCTATAGGTACGTATTTAGCATTCGCACTGGGCCGGCGATAGGTATGTATTTAGCATTCACACCAAAGCGGCAATATGTACATATTAATTATTTGCACTAGGGCAGCGATAGGTACTTATGTAGCATGCACACCGGGGCGCAATTGGTATGTCTTTAGTATTCGCACTAGGGCAGCGATAGGTACTTATGTAGCATTCACACCGGGGCGCAATAGGTATGTATTTAGCATTCACACCGGAGCAACGATAGATACTATTTAGCATTCACAACGGGGCGGCGATAGGTACTTAAATAGTATCTGCACCGGGGCGGCGATAGGTACATATATAGTATGTGCACTGGGGCGGCGATAGGTACGTATATAGTATGCGCACCGGGGTGATGATAGATACGTATATAGTATGAACACCGGGGTGGAGATAAGTACCTATATAGAAGGTGCAGATAGAGGTGTTACTTTTTATAGAAGTATGTCATACTATTACCCTGGGCAATAGGAGAAATGGTGGGGAAGAAACAGCTTTTGCAAAAGGCAAAATTAGAAAGTAGCGGCGAAATGGGGTGACCAGGGAAGTGAAAGGTAGCAGATAAAGAGACGGCTATAGAGAGAGGGGGCGGACATAGAAGTTTTAATATAAAGATGTTACACACACGATCTTTCTTCAAATATATGTTTTTATGACCCCGAGCAACGCCGGGTAGCCCCGCTAGTCTATTATATAAAGGCCAGTTGTCTGTATGTCTGTTTGTCTGTATGGCCAGCTACTCCTCAAAAACTACGCGGCGACATGGCAAAAAGTTTACATCTTTAGGACCGCACATATCCTGGGATCATAATATCTCAAAATTACAAAAAAAAAAAATGTCCCCGGGGGTCAACGGGGCCAGTTTTCGGGGGCGGGTCTGGTTTTTTGAAACTTTTTCAACGTTATTTACTGGTGATTTTGAAATCAGCCAATGTATTCATGTAACAACTTGATAAAAATGCACTGTCCGGTTGTATCAAGTCATCCCATAACTTCTGTCCGGATGTATCGATAACAGTGAAACAAGGGTTGCTCAATCACATCCGCACCTAGAAACCTAAACTTATATCTTTTAAAATAAAAATAGTTCTTTGGGGGGAGGGGGGGGAGAATGTTTGGGACGCGGGTGGGGTAGGGGGAATTATCAACATCTTCATCCTGTGGGGGTGCATATACAATATAGGACCCGGGTGCTTCTGCAGAATAGGGACCATGGGTTCTTATGCAGTATAGGGATCAGGGGTACTTCTACAGTATAGGGACCAGGGGTGCTTCTACAGCATAGGACCCAGCACCGGGGGTGCTTCTACAGAATAGGGACCATGGGTGTTTATGCAGTATAGGCACCGGGGGTGCTTCTACAGTATAGGATCCAGAGGCTTCTGCAGTACAGGCACGGGGGGGTGCTTCTGCAGTATAGCCACCGGGGCGCTTCTACAGTATAGGACCCAGCACTGGGGGTGCTTTTACAGTATAGGACCCAGCACCGGGGGGGGGGGGGCTTCGTCAATTTAGGACCCAGAGGCTTTGGCGTTAAGTGCTCAATTTGCGGAGAGGAGAGGAGGAGGAGGGAGAGCCCCGGGCAACGCCGGGTACCCCTGCTAGTAAAATTATAAATCAAACATGCTTCAAATTTCCCCCTCTCTCTAAATATGTATTAGATATGTTGTCACTCGCACTCTCTCTACATATATTTGAATTATCGAGTGTGAATTTCTCTTTTCTCATTTTCAAAAATGTAATCATCTCACTTGGATGCTTGACAATACCACAAGGTTGAAATAAATTATTGCATCGATGATTATGTAATTTCGTGTTACTATATTTTATTTTATTCTTGCTCTGTTTATTACATTGATCTCTCATACCCGGATTTCCTCCTGGAATTTATTTCATTATAACACACTATATATATATATATATATATATATATATATATATATATATATATATATATATATATATATTATAACCTTATTTATCCTGAGTTTGAAAAGATACACCTGAAGAAGGCCGGAGGTTACAGTGGTCGAAATGTTGTGAGAATAACACTCAAAATGAGAACAGTAGTCCGGATAATCCAAATACACATACTTTTGTTAATTATGCCAGTGTTTGTCTTGATTATTGCAAGGCCACAACATCCATGTACAGAAGTCGACACGTTATTAGAGAATTAAGATATAGATAAAAATAATTTTTTAAAAAATCAATATATAGATAAAGATAATTAAAAACAAATTAATATACAGATAAAAATAATTTTAAAAAATGAATATATAAATAAAAATAATTTTTTTTAAATTAATATATAGATAAAAATAATTAAAAAAAAATTAATATATAGATAAAAATAATTCAAAAAAAATTCAAACCTCTGCATAACTGTCTCAACTTTTTTACCAATTTGATCAAAATTTTCTTCCTTCAAAGCTGCCCTGTCTACGTTGTGTCTCATTGTGTTCGGTAGTTCAGTAAATTTCTTGCAATATTCAAATCTTACATCATCTGAAATATTTAGAAACGAAAAAAAGAAATGCTGTACAAATATTTGGTAAGTTATTTAATTGCAAAAATGAAAATTCAAAAAACTTATCTATGTAGATGGTTTCGGTCTTCTTTTAACGCGATTGAATGTTTGTGAAAAGTAATGAACTGGATGGTTTCTTAAAGTATGTTGTAGATTGAGGGACACAGCAGAACAGTAAGTCTTGCATGGCAGTCACGTCATGAGCGAGAGGCAGGAGATTAAAACGGCTTCTTTTCCTTGACTAAATTTCTCGAGTGCGTCTAAGACCTGGCGGCGGTGGTGGAGTCTGAGTAGATATTAATGGCGATTTGGTACCACAGGGTTAATAGAAAAGATCTGAACTATAAATTTTTGTTTTGTCGTAATTACAACGTTGTAAAAATATAAATTTGTATGACTCAGCATGGTATGACTTTTGACCGTTGGAATTGGTTTACCCAGTTCTAAACCATCCCCAAAACTAAGTTATGGTTATGTAATGAATCTATAGCAAAAAATCTCGCTAATATCTTTGATATTGAAAAAGTCCAACACTCTCAAATATGCACATTTGGTGTTTCTTTAGTTTCACAACGACATGTTAGGCCTTTCTTTATAAAAAAAACAAAAAACAAAGTTCATACATTTCTTTTGCTATGTACTTACGTGGTAGCTGAAACGAAGACTGTACACAAAAAATTACCCAAATTCATCCAGTATTTATTAAATTAAAAATTAAAAATAAAACGATTGTATCTATCGGTCGCCAATTTGAGTTTTTCTGGAAAAAAAAAAAAAATCTGAGTTATCTCCCTTGCCTAATCAGTAAGTTGAACTGAGTAAATAATGTCGTTTTTTTCTTTTTCTTATAATTTAATAAATACTGGATGAATTTGCATAATTTTTTTCGTACAACTTAATATTTTCAACAAACACGTAAGTACATAACAAAGTTTATACATTTCTTTAAATATTTTCATGTTGTAGCGAAACTAAAGCACCTTATTACAGAAGTTTTACTTAACCTACCTCTGCAAACCAACCCTGCTATCTCAACTGTTCTACATTTACTAACCCAAGAACTCTCATCCATTCTTTCAATGTGACCATACCAACAGAGTTTCCTGTTCTGCACACATCTACCTATACTATGCAGATCTAAGTTAACTTTACATTTAATCTTCACGTCCGTTAACTTTTTCAAGTTCATTTTATTAACCAGTCTGACGAAAATCTAAAAGACAACAATATGAAGAATTGGCAAGAGGAAAGTCAAACGTTCCTTGCAATAAGATTTGTCTTTAAAAAAAAAAACAAAAAAAAAAAAACACCCAAAACTAAATTTACCAATGTAATGAAGTACAAAAGAAAAAACAAAAAATCAATCAAGCTCATATCTTCAATATTGAAACGGTTATTGATGGATGCCCGAATGCTCTCAAATATGCAAATTTTGCCTCGTTGCTTTACTATACATAAGGATTCAATAATTTGAACTTTCAGGCAACAATCATTTTCTTTCGAGTTTATCTGATGAAAATCAAAACGTAAAAGACGAGAATTTGAAGACTAAAAAAGCCACAAAACGAAGAAGAACGGTTGACAAGAGAAAAGTCAAACGTTTATTGCAACAAGATATGTCTCTTTAAAAACAAAAAACCCTTTTGTAAAATGGGTTAAACTTTATACACCCACTAAGAGCAGAGATGAGAAAAATGACTTTATTGTCGACTGCTCATCATCGTACTACGTGCTACATGTGTCTAAAAAAAATGGTATATCTGATAGGCCATATGATAAAGCAATCCTTGTCAGCATTGCAATGTAATTACACTTGGTTTTATGGTACGTCGCAGACTACTTTCAACTCTTTTCTTAGAAATGGCATAGCGCACTTTACAATTTTGCTTAGTTTGACTAAATTTTGTGAGCGCTGTATTTCATCCCCATAAAGGTGATGCCAACATTCCAGAAGGAATGATTTTCAAAGAATCTCATATAAAAAGTGTTAACAACTAATATGTATATCTACATACATATATACATACATACATATCTACATACATATATATCTACATACATATATACATACATACATACATATATACATACATATATACATACATACACACAAATTTAGGCTCAGGTAGAAATTGCCTTTTAGGACTTAGGATTCCTAAAAATGAGAATACAATTTTTTTTTTTTTTTGAAAATTGACAAAAATAAGCAAAAACAAACTTAAAGTTTATCTACTAAAAACCTGTAAGGATTTTATTTTTGAAAAATTCTTTCAATTTCTTTCGTTTTCGATATTTCTGAATGTATTTTCTCATGTTTCAATGATATATCGTTTGTAGTTCGAAGGGCGCAATGGGAGATTTGTATTTTGGAAAGCAAAACCATATGCTACACTTTTGTAACGAAAACATTTCTTTAAGTCAATTAAATAAAAGACAAAAACAACAAAAAAATTACAAAATTCTATCAATAAACTGGCAAAATTGTCTAGGATGTGTTTGGGTATATATATATATATATATATATATATATATATATATGTGTGTGTGTGTGTGTGTTTTGGTGGATTATAGATATATAGGAGCACTGTATTTCATCCCCATAAAGGTGATGCCAACATTCCAGAAGGATTGATTTTCAAAGAATCTCATATAAAAAGTGTTTACAACTAATATGCAACACCATGTTAATACATGTGCTTAAGCCGGGGCTCACTGGTTGGGAATCACATATTTAACGCATGAAGTGTTTTTGGTACTCTTATAGATGGCACACCATGTTTCTGTGACTTCTCGCTGTCAACGTTCGGGCAGGTCTCGGAAGAGCCCGAGAGTTGACGAAACTATTAACCAATCAGGCTACAGCAAGCATACGATAAGTTTTTGAAGAAATTAATCGCGTTCAATAAGAAAAAATGAATTTCTATAATCTCTGTCAGCTCGTTGAATTTCCCGAAGGATTAATTGAGTTTTTGAAAAAAAGTTAAAAAAGATTAATTGCAATTTTGGAAAACATATAAAAAAATTAAAAGACAAAATCATCTTTTAAAACTTTCCGGTGCACAAATAAAAAAACATTTAATTTAAAAACATTTGATTTCAACATTTCAAGAACCTTTGACAAAAAAACAAACATCAAATTAATAACAGTTGTTTAGCTATGGTTTATTCGTTCTTTATTTTTATATGTGTATTTTAATTTGGTTTTCTGTGTCATGATTTATCGACTGCCAGTCTTCAATTTAGCGTTTGGCAGTTTTCGTCTCGTCAAGTCTCGGGAGCTTCCGTAACCTGGCCGAACGTTGACAACGTGGAGTCATGGAAACATGGTGCGTCATCTTTGGTGCTTATGCATATCAACCCTGACATTCAAATATTTAAAGAATGTATAAACTTTATTATGTACTTACGTGTTAGCTGAAAATAAGATTGTGCAGAAAAAATGACGCAAATTCATCCAGTAGTTATTTAATTATAAATAAAAAACGATTTTAACGATTTTATCACTCGGTAGATATTTCCACCATTTTGTATCTTAGATTTTCCAGTGGTCAAGGACGATAACTCATTTTCACGATTTCGGGGTTTGGGGTCTCCATTGTTTACGAAAATGTCAAAATGTACGTAAACTCATTTTCTTTCTTTTTCTTATAATTTAATAACTACTGGATGAATTTGCGTAATTTTTTCTGCACAATCTTATTTTCAGCTAACACGTAAGTACATAATAAAGTTTATACATTTCTTTAAATATTTCAATGTCAGGGCTGATATGCATAAGCACCTCATCTTTTTATTTCATCTATTTTAAATCTAGAGTCAAATCATCAGTTTACCTTTCTTGCTAACAACTTTCCTCAGGGGTCGCTTCAAATAGGGTTTCCTGGGAGATAAATTTTTGTGTCTGATGCTCATCTCGGGTACTAGTTGGGATCTGTTGTTTGGAAGTTCCTGGGGTGCTGGTACGCCGGAATGAAAATTTGTGAAGTCGACAAGAGTAGCTTGATCAGAAACATACTCGAGTTCTTCGTCAGTTTCCATATTCACTTCATATTTATTTTTCCTTGCACACATGATTCGAGGACTATCGGTCACCTAAAATGAAAAAAAAAAGCTAAAGAAATATAAATAAACTCACATAATAATAATCAATTTTATCTGAATATGGTGAAGCTATTATTGAGGGTGTCGAGAAGTTTTGTTACCTTGGTGATACCATTGGAGCACAAGGTGGAGCAGGTGCTGGGGTGACTGAAAGAGTTAGGTGTGGATGAAGTTAGTTCAGGGAACTTCTGCCATTACTAACCAGCATAGTGTTAACACTGTTGACCAAGGGAAGAGACTATCAGACATGTGTACAAAGTGTGATGATGTATGGAAGTGAAACCTGACCAGTGAGGGTTGAGGATATGTGTTGCATGGAGAGAAATGATATGATGAATTTGCAAGGTGAGTTTAAAGACAGGCTTAGATCTGATGACCTCAGAGGAAAATTAAATTTGAACAGTACAGGGAAATGTGTGCAGAACAGGTAACTTTGTTGGTATGGTCACATTAAAAGGATGGAGGAGAGTGCTTGGCTTAGTAGATGTAGAACAGTTGAGATAGCAGAGTCAGTTGGCAGGGGAAGGCAAAGGAAAACATGGGAGGAAGTAATAAGGATGAACGTGAGAGAAAGAGAGATAAATCAAGACCTGGCCAGAGATAGGTTATTTTGGAAGTCAATTTCTAAAAGTTGTCCAACGCATGCCAGCATGTAAAACGGACATTAAACCGAATATGATAATGAGAAAATGAACGAGTCAATAAAACGTTTATCCAAAAATAATTCGACCCTGGAATTATTCTTTCGTCACTTCTGCTTTTTACGAACAATAAAAAATTTATCCAAAAATAATGCGGCACTTTACCTTTCTCTTTCGTTCACTTTTTCTGACCAACGCATCTGCCAAAATCATGTTTGTTGTTCTTTATATCGGCAAAATCTCACTTATGCTAATAAGCTTACGCCCGCTGCCATTTACCTTCGAAAATTTTATATTTTGTACGTTGGCATTTCTGGGTTCGTACCGGCAGCTCTCCTCTGCACAAGCAGTAAACCAAACTCGTCTCTTTGATCGACGCAAACAAGTTTCTTCATTCACGGCAGTCGGCTGCTCCTGCTCTCCGCTACAGAAAACATACATTTTGTTCTGTTAATGCAAGCCATTACATATTTTTTTTATTTCCAAATATATTTTTTGATAAAAACTTAACCATCAATATATATTTTCTATATTCACTACAAAATCCCTTATTTTGTCCTTTAGTCCTCACATTCTATGAGCGATGTTTCTAACAAAGAGGGAAGAATTGCTGTTTTCTGGGTCGGAATCTATCTATCTAATAGTTATCATTGGATAGTTTTTGACCTTGAAGTGGTAAATTTTTTTTAGCTCCTTACATCAAATTGCTTCATGCCTTGTCTGGAGCGATTTCCATAAAAAAAAAAGTTTTTGACCTTGAAGTAGTTTTGTTTTTTAACTCCTTACATCAAGTTGCTTCATGCCTTGTCTGGAGTGATCCCCCCCCCCCCCAAAAAAAATCACGGCTAAAAGAACTCACATCCATGGAAGCTCTAACAAATCCCTGTTAGACAGCAGAGTGGACCTGGGAGTAATAGCAAGTGAGGGGTGACTGTAAAGTTCCCACCAGCCGATGCAGTTTAAGGTCTTACCCAGGTCCGTTTACTACTAAGTAATATGAAACAGGTTTATATAAATTTTCAAAACAAAAATAAATTTGATCCACAATAATAGTTAGTTTACCTGTTGGAACATAGGATCATTGTTCAAAAGAGCAGATTGGTTGGATTGTTTGTAGATTGGGACAAAGTCCGTCAACTCGGAAGAGGAATCCTCTGTAAAATGACTTCTCTTAAGAAAATTGGTTTCCTGAAACAACAAAAAAAATGAAATTAAAGATAAACAATTGCTTAAGTATTTTATACTTGGGAAAAAATTGCTTTTTAACAAAAGTAAAATATCTACGAGTGTATACCCTCCAGCAAAAATGACAAAAAAAAAAAATGCTTTGCCAGTGTTCGCACTAATCTATATTATAAAACTCGATGTCTGTGTGTGCCCTATAGATAGAAAGGTTAGAGAATCTCCATAAAATCTAAAAGTGTATTCTTATGTAAAATTAACCAGGGGGGGGGGGGGGGAAGAGATAATAGAAGTGTTCCGAGTCTCTAAATGCACCCCTAAGGGGGCTATGGAGCAGATTTCGTCGGGATGGAAGGGGCGGGGTAGTTTTTCAACCATGATTGGGAAAGAAAACATGTAATTGACTCCGCATTTTCTTTATTGAACATTTCTTAAGCTTCTCTTAGAACTAGAGAGGAAAGGAGGGGGGGGGCAAGAAACACGGAAAGGGTGGTCTTTGGAGCATCCTTAAATTTTATTTGAGTGGTTTCAGTAGCGCTCTTAACGGAAGCAATAAATGTAAGATTACAGTTATTGTTATTTGCTTTCCACCGTTGCCTAAACACTTGAAAAGGTTTCCTCCATGTGAAAGGACGGATATATATATATATATATATATATATATATATATATATATATATATGGATATATATATATATATATATATATATATATATATATATATATATATATTAGCTGTTGTTTCACAGTATCAAATTTGATACTGGGAAACAACAGCTAACCCATTTGGCCCGGCTGTAATAACAACAACAAGCCGGTATGAGAAAAAAAAAAAAAAATACAAATCCGATGACATCAGGATATTACACACCGAGGATGCCAGGGTTGTGGCGAAATATCTGTATCACTTTAAACTAACAAAAAAATGCTAGTTTGTAATAAAAAAAGAAAAAAAAAGAAATCGGTTTCGATTTATTGTTTTTCTTTTTATATAAAAAAAAAATTGATATCGCATCTTAATGCTTCAAAAGGTATTTATTTTACCTATATCTTCTTATTTATATATATATATATATATATATATATATTTATTTATATACAAAAAAATAAACATTGGTCTTTATTATAGAGTCGAGGATTATAAATGAAAGCAAATTACAGCAGATATCTTTTACCATAATATGTATCGCGTATAAGTATCCGTACTTACATATATATATATATATATATACACACACACACACACACAAGCTGTACTTCCTCGGTGTTGCCCTGAAGTGCAATTTGTTTCTTTGTTTTTTTTTCCAAAATAACGGTATTGGTAAATACAGAGTTATCTCTTTTCTGTAACATATCCATATGAAAATAATTCCTACCCGGTCAAAGTATTTTCTGGAAGAAATTAAATCCAATTACATTTTATTCTTCTTAACAACATGCTGCAATGATCGACCAAAACAACTGACAAACCAGAATCAGATATTGATTTTGTAGGAAGAAAGCTATCAATGACAAAAAAAAAACATTAAAAAGACTGACTTTACTTTATATATAAGAGATCTATAAAATTATGTCAGTCAAATTTTCAAAGTTAGACTTAAACAGCCTTTAACCTGACAAATCAAAATTTGTTTCTGACTAGCCAATTTTCACTTGTTATTGTTGTATCGTACGTATTGGCAATATAATAACATAATTTGCTGAAGTTTATTTAAAGAATTTGCTTAGGCCGGCCCAGACAGTCTATATTACGAAAGATTTTTAGCTAATCACCAAAAACTAAAAATGAGCAAGGGCAATAACTCCTATTTTTAAGTGAAGAGCTGTTTCCCTTACAACTATTTTTTTTTTGTCTAAGCAAAAAAACAAAAATTATTAAAACCTATTTCCAAATATTTATGAAAACATTTTGGAATTTACAAATATTTAATAATATATATATATATATATATATATATATATATATATATATATATATATATATATATAATTATTTTATCACTTTAATTCAAGAACTTTTTACTTTTTGTGAATTTTTCTGATGAATTTGTAATATTGCAGAGACAATATTGACATAAAAATGTTGTTTGGCACAAGACAAATGAAACGGACCATAAAAAATATATCTCACAGAAATGTTATGTTTTTTGGAAATGGGAAAAAATAAAAATAATAAAATAAAACCATGGCTATTGGAATATAATATGAACCTGACTGACCCAACAGGTCACAGGTGGCCAAGTATACTTTTAAAATCTTTGCTGGCGATTGATATTTTAAAATAAGGTGGTTCAAAATGGGTAGGAGAAAATTATCTTGATTGTTATAAGATGAATTAATTTTAACACATGTTATGAACTGAATACGATGATGATGATGATGATGATGATGATGATGATGATGATTCGTAATTAATTTCTTCTTTAATTTTCTTTTAAGGTTTCCACCATTCTGGCTCGTATTTCTTGTATGAGAGATCAGTTTGTAGGCATCTAATATTACCGTTTTCCATTGACTTTTTAAATTTACACCATTCTTGTTAGAAGCAGCAAATGTTGTTTTTACGAATCGACTTTCGATTGAACAAAAGTTCAAATCAATTCCTTTCAACCAATCACATCACAACAAATATTCACTCCCAAAATGTTGCGAGTACTATAAAAATCGAAACACAGCGTTTTTCTTCTTCTCTTTCCTGTTTTTCTTTTTCTTTCAAAGACAACACGCATGCATGCGACACAATCCTGCCTAGGCCTTTTGGGGGTCAAAAGTTCTCAACAGACGCAACGAGAGACATACACGTACTACTAAAAATAGCGACAACATATACACACTCCTAAAGAACAAATGTACACAGTTCATACACGCACTTGCTCCAATAACAAAACAGGCATGCTAACATACACACACATCTACATGGCTATCCAATTTACACATACTGTAACATGGAAACTCACACGGTGCCAGCCGAAACAAACATGGCTACTGAATTTCTCCTTACACGCAAAACAACTCTTCTTTCAGCTCGAACGTTCTTGGGACTCTTTGAACTCTCAATCTTTACTAACTCTTCATTTTTTATTGTCTTAACAAGTTGTCAATCAATTATTTTGTATAGGTAGAGTTTGTCAGTCTTTTATTCGATAATGTCACATTTTTAACAGTCTGTTTGCCAAAATATAAACAAATAGACATTCAGAGTATGAAATCGTCCAGGTATTTTATTTTCCTCCTCTCCAGGAGGTTAGCCACAAGGTCAGGTGTGGTTTTGAAAAAGCCAGCGCACTAGGAGAAGCGCAGCCTGGCCTCCAAAAATCCTGAGCAGCCCTGTCACATTTCCCGATAGGGATGCTTCAGGCGATTAGCAATAAATTAACCCCTTCTCAGGGAGAAGGTAAAGCCTGGGAAGGTGGAACTGCTAGGACTGAACAGAACCATATCGGACTGATTGTCAAGGACGTATCCCTGCCTGCTCCAAACCTACATAAGGTAAGTAATGAAAAAATAATAAACTTACATAAGGTAAGTAATGAAAAAATAATAAACTTACATAAGGTAAGTAATGAAAAAATAATAAACTTACATAAGGTAAGTAATGAAAAAATAATAAACTTACATAAGGTAAGTAATGAAAAAATAATAAACTTACATAAGGTAAGTAATGAAAAAATAATAAACTTACATAAGGTAAGTAATGAAAAAATAATAAACTTACATAAGGTAAGTAATGAAAAAATAATAAACTTACATAAGGTAAGTAATGAAAAAATAATAAACTTACATAAGGTAAGTAATGAAAAAATAATAAACTTACATAAGGTAAGTAATGAAAAAATAATAAACCTACATAAGGTAAGTAATGAAAAAATAATAAACTTACATAAGGTAAGTAATGAAAAAATAATAAACCAACATAAGGTAAGTAATGAAAAAATAATAAACTTACATAAGGTAAGTAATGAAAAAATAATAAACCTACATAAGGTAAGTAATGAAAAAATAATAAACCTACATAAAGTAAGTAATGAAAAAATAATAAACTTACATAAGGTAAGTAATGAAAAAATAATAAACTTACATAAGGTAAGTAATGAAAAAATAATAAACTTACATAAGGTAAGTAATGAAAAAATAATAAACTTACATAAGGTAAGTAATGAAAAAATAATAAACTTACATAAGGAAAGTAATGAAAAAATAATAAACTTACATAAGGTAAGTAATGAAAAAATAATAAACTTACATAAGGTAAGTAATGAAAAAATAATAAACTTACATAAGGTAAGTAATGAAAAAATAATAAACTTACATAAGGTAAGTAATGAAAAAATAATAAACTTACATAAGGTAAGTAATGAAAAAATAATAAACCTACATAAGGTAAGTAATGAAAAAATAATAAACTTACATAAGGTAAGTAATGAAAAAATAATAAACTTACATAAGGTAAGTAATGAAAAAATAATAAACTTACATAAGGTAAGTAATGAAAAAATAATAAACTTACATAAGGTAAGTAATGAAAAAATAATAAACCTACATAAGGTAAGTAATGAAAAAATAATAAACTTACATAAGGTAAGTAATGAAAAAATAATAAACTTACATAAGGTAAGTAATGAAAAAATAATAAACTTACATAAGGTAAGTAATGAAAAAATAATAAACTTACATAAGGTAAGTAATGAAAAAATAATAAACTTACATAAGGTAAGTAATGAAAAAATAATAAACTTACATAAGGTAAGTAATGAAAAAATAATAAACTTACATAAGGTAAGTAATGAAAAAATAATAAACCTACATAAGGTAAGTAATGAAAAAATAATAAACTTACATAAGGTAAGTAATGAAAAAATAATAAACTTACATAAGGTAAGTAATGAAAAAATAATAAACTTACATAAGGTAAGTAATGAAAAAATAATAAACTTACATAAGGTAAGTAATGAAAAAATAATAAACTTACATAAGGTAAGTAATGAAAAAATAATATACCTACATAAGGTAAGTAATGAAAAAAATAATAAACTTACATAAGGTAAGTAATGAAAAAATAATAAACTTACATAAGGTAAGTAATGAAAAAATAATAAACTTACATAAAGTAAGTAATGAAAAAATAATAAACTTACATAAGGTAAGTAATGAAAAAATAATAAACTTACATAAGGTAAGTAATGAAAAAATAATAAGCCTACATAAGGTAAGTAATGAAAAAATAATAAACTTACATAAGGTAAGTAATGAAAAAATAATAAACCTACATAAGGTAAGTAATGAAAAAATAATAAACCTACATAAGGTAAGTAATGAAAAAATAATATACCTACATAAGGTAAGTAATGAAAAAAATAATAAACTTACATAAGGTAAGTAATGAAAAAATAATAAACTTACATAAGGTAAGTAATGAAAAAATAATAAACTTACATAAGGTAAGTAATGAAAAAATAATAAACTTACATAAGGTAAGTAATGAAAAAATAATAAACTTACATAAGGTAAGTAATGAAAAAATAATAAACCTACATAAAGTAAGTAATGAAAAAATAATAAACCTACATAAGGTAAGTAATGAAAAAATAATAAACTTACATAAGGTAAGTAATGAAAAAATAATAAACTTACATAAGGTAAGTAATGAAAAAATAATAAACCTACATAAGGTAAGTAATGAAAAAATAATAAACTTACATAAGGTAAGTAATGAAAAAATAATAAACCAACATAAGGTAAGTAATGAAAAAATAATAAACTTACATAAGGTAAGTAATGAAAAAATAATAAACCTACATAAGGTAAGTAATGAAAAAATAATAAACCTACATAAAGTAAGTAATGAAAAAATAATAAACTTACATAAGGTAAGTAATGAAAAAATAATAAACTTACATAAGGTAAGTAATGAAAAAATAATAAACTTACATAAGGTAAGTAATGAAAAAATAATAAACTTACATAAGGTAAGTAATGAAAAAATAATAAACTTACATAAGGAAAGTAATGAAAAAATAATAAACTTACATAAGGTAAGTAATGAAAAAATAATAAACTTACATAAGGTAAGTAATGAAAAAATAATAAACTTACATAAGGTAAGTAATGAAAAAATAATAAACTTACATAAGGTAAGTAATGAAAAAATAATAAACTTACATAAGGTAAGTAATGAAAAAATAATAAACCTACATAAGGTAAGTAATGAAAAAATAATAAACTTACATAAGGTAAGTAATGAAAAAATAATAAACTTACATAAGGTAAGTAATGAAAAAATAATAAACTTACATAAGGTAAGTAATGAAAAAATAATAAACTTACATAAGGTAAGTAATGAAAAAATAATAAACCTACATAAGGTAAGTAATGAAAAAATAATAAACTTACATAAGGTAAGTAATGAAAAAATAATAAACTTACATAAGGTAAGTAATGAAAAAATAATAAACTTACATAAGGTAAGTAATGAAAAAATAATAAACTTACATAAGGTAAGTAATGAAAAAATAATAAACTTACATAAGGTAAGTAATGAAAAAATAATAAACTTACATAAGGTAAGTAATGAAAAAATAATAAACTTACATAAGGTAAGTAATGAAAAAATAATAAACCTACATAAGGTAAGTAATGAAAAAATAATAAACTTACATAAGGTAAGTAATGAAAAAATAATAAACTTACATAAGGTAAGTAATGAAAAAATAATAAACTTACATAAGGTAAGTAATGAAAAAATAATAAACTTACATAAGGTAAGTAATGAAAAAATAATAAACTTACATAAGGTAAGTAATGAAAAAATAATATACCTACATAAGGTAAGTAATGAAAAAAATAATAAACTTACATAAGGTAAGTAATGAAAAAATAATAAACTTACATAAGGTAAGTAATGAAAAAATAATAAACTTACATAAAGTAAGTAATGAAAAAATAATAAACTTACATAAGGTAAGTAATGAAAAAATAATAAACTTACATAAGGTAAGTAATGAAAAAATAATAAGCCTACATAAGGTAAGTAATGAAAAAATAATAAACTTACATAAGGTAAGTAATGAAAAAATAATAAACCTACATAAGGTAAGTAATGAAAAAATAATAAACCTACATAAGGTAAGTAATGAAAAAATAATATACCTACATAAGGTAAGTAATGAAAAAAATAATAAACTTACATAAGGTAAGTAATGAAAAAATAATAAACTTACATAAGGTAAGTAATGAAAAAATAATAAACTTACATAAGGTAAGTAATGAAAAAATAATAAACTTACATAAGGTAAGTAATGAAAAAATAATAAACTTACATAAGGTAAGTAATGAAAAAATAATAAACTTACATAAGGTAAGTAATGAAAAAATAATAAACTTACATAAGGTAAGTAATGAAAAAATAATAAACCTACATAAGGTAAGTAATGAAAAAATAATAAACCTACATAAGGTAAGTAATGAAAAAATAATAAACTAACATAAGGTTAGTAATGAAAAAATAATAAACTTACATAAGGTAAGTAATGAAAAAATAATAAACCTACATAAGGTAAGTAATGAAAAAATAATAAACTTATAGTAAATAAAAAACTTACCTGATTTGTATCAAAAGACTGCAGGCTGCAGGAATTATCAAAGAGTGAATTACATTCCCCTGAAAATTAAAAAAAATAGATCTGTAATGATCATTGAACGAGCTGTACTTACTTGGCATTGAAAAAAAAAAGACTGACATGTTTACGAAGAAATGGAAAGTAATTTTGATGACTTGAAATTTGTAAGCAAAGAATAGAACGTGTTTTAAAATATTTTTTATATTTTTTTTTCAGAAAGTCAACGTAAATAACATTACGATAACAAAATTATAATTATTATTTTATAATTTTGTTCGATTAATAACATTACGATAACAAAATTATAATTATTATTTTATAATTTTGTTCGATTAATAACATTACGATAACAAAATTAGTTATCGTTTTATAATTTTGTTCGATTAATAACATTACGATAACAAAATTATAATTATTATTATTTTATAATTTCGTTCGATTAATAACATTACGATAACAAAATTAGTTATCGTTTTATAATTTTGTTCGATTAATAACATTACGATAACAAAATTATAATTATTATTATTTTATAATTTTGTTCGATTAATAACATTACGATAACAAAATTATAATTATTATTATTTTATAATTTTGTTCGATTAATAACATTACGATAACAAAATTATAATTATTATTATTTTATAATTTTGTTCGATTAATAACATTACGATAACAAAATTATAATTATTATTATTTTATAATTTTGTTCGATTAATAACATTACGATAACAAAATTAGTTATCGTTTTATAATTTCGTTCGATTAATAACATTACGATAACAAAATTAGTTATTATTTTATAATTTCGTTCGATTAATAACATTACGATAACAAAATTATAATTATTATTATTTTATAATTTTGTTCGATTAATAACATTACGATAACAAAATTATAATTATTATTATTTTATAATTTCGTTCGATTAATAACATTACGATAACAAAATTATAATTATTATTATTTTATAATTTTGTTCGATTAATAACATTACGATAACAAAATTATAATTATTATTATTTTATAATTTTGTTCGATTAATAACATTACGATAACAAAATTAGTTATCGTTTTATAATTTCGTTCGATTAATAATTTAGTGACCATAAATTTAACTTTTAAAATCCTATAGAAAAATTATAGTAAAAAGATGAAACAAAAATGAAAGTAAAAAAGAACTCCGGGCAATGCTGCGAGTCTAAATGAATAAATGAAAAGATTTTGTTCATTTATCAGAACTTTATTACCATCAAAACGGCTCACTGTTATTTAAAGCAATAATACAACATAGTCTTTTGAAATACTGTATATATAGTAGAGAACAAAGACCCAAACACAACTATTTATATGCCTAATTTGCACAACTACTTTTTTAAACAATTTATAATAAATCAATGATTGGTATTATTCATTTGTAATTTTATTGTCCTATTTTCCTATATATATATATATATATATGTGCTCTCACATATAATGCAATAGTATTTTTCGATATTAACAGTAATTAATTAAAGTGATTTAATAAAAAATGATGAATTACCAAAACGCTTCTTAAGATGTTATGTACATTAATTTTCAAGGGAGGTAATTTAAATGGAAACGATTAGTTTTTAAAATTGCAATAGATTCATTTTAAAGACATGTAATGTAAGTTATATATTTAAAAAGAATACTCAGAGCTATGTTCGCGTAACACCCTTCCCCGATGACTAGAGAGGATAATCTAGAACCAGAAGATCAGACCATCATGCGCTTTTAGATTAACCTTTAAACACAGCGTTAGTTACTTATTTCCTCTACCGTTCTCGTTCGATCCAGGAGTGTATCCGGCTCAACCGTCTGCAGCACTCTCTTTAGATCCGAGGGCCCAAATACACGTATTTGGGGATTTTAATGCCTCGGTTTCACGCACTATACAGACATAGCTGGTAACACCACTTACAGTTTCTCTATATCTCATTCCCTCTCACAGACTGTCACTTTCCCAACCCGCCTCCCAGATCGTGAGGATCAGCAAGCCTCACTTCTCGATCTATTCCGGACTACACTGTACGAGGCCTGTGTGACGAATGCCCATAGCCCACTCGGGAACGCTGATCACCTTGTGATAATGTTAGATATCCCCTAAACCAGGGGTGGGCAACCTCCGGCCCGCGGGCCACATCCGGCCCACGAAGGCTTAGCGTTCGGCCCGCCACCCTGCTATGCTTTATTATTGCAATCCGGCCCGCGGACATCACAGTAAAACTCATATTTGTGACATAGACGTAAAAGTAGGTTTCGATTAAGATTTACAGTGGGATAAAAATGTATAAATATCAGCAAGCGATGATGCATGTATATTTCATTTTTCTTTAACTATTAATTTCAAATCCTTGGCCTGAGATAAAAATAGAAAAAGAGAAAGAGAGAGGCAAAGAAGAAACGAGAGACGAGGAAAGGGCATGAAACATAGAACTTATGTGAGGTGTGTCAAAACGAATGCTGGATCAACTTGCTACTTCCCCCGTTTCTTTTTTTTATGATTCCAAAATGGCTCTTCGTCGGCATTACATACAGAAGTCTCCTGAGAAAAAATATCAGATTTGTAGAGTGTTCAATGCAATTTCTGTACAATTTATTCATGTAAACAAAATATAGTAATTCTGAGATTTCGTTTTTCACTCCGGCCCGCGATCTCCTTCCAAAAGTCTCATCTGGCCCTCACTCTGAAAGGGTTGCCCGCCCCTGCCCTAAACTTTCGACCCCAAACTGAAGAGCCGTTGCTCAAAATGATGAGATACTTCAAAAGGACCGATTGGGGATCCTTCAGAGATCCCATCAGAGACGCCCCATGGAGTAAAATCTTTTCTCTCCCCAATGAACAGTGTGCAAATGAGAAATCTAAATCGGTCAAAGCAAGCATTGAAACTCGTGTCCCATAGCAAGCTCTACTTTCCCCAATGGTTCACTTTAACTGCTATTTAACTGCTATTGCGCATAGGCAGCAAGCATTCCACTGATTGAACTAAACCATGTCCGAGTGACGTATAAGGGATTTATTAATTATTTATTGAATTATTAATCTCATAGTTTACTTCTTCACCGAATGGATCGGTGTAATATATTTGTTTCTTCTTTTTTTTTTTTTGTGATTGAATAAAAATTACTATTCGCCGGTCTATTTCATTTTAATTATTTATTTTTCTTTATAAACATAATTACGAGTTTGCCAATCGGACTAAGTGTTAGAGATGAAAAAATAGTTAACGTCCCTAAAAAATTAAAATGGCCGGAAATGGGGGATCAGTTTACCTTAAATTTATAAACCAAACTAATCATCCACTTTAAATTCTAAAATAATTGTTCTTTTTTTTCTTCGGAATGTTCACACGTAAAAACCTAAAAAAAGTAGAATCTCATTTTTTGAGGGGGAGGGGGGGGGGGGATTTAGCTGAGGGTCGTCATCTACTGTTAAATGTAGATATAATTTCTTTTTAATTTGACAAACTTTTTAATGTTTTCCCTTTATGTATTGTATCCAAGATTTTGTATAGGCAGACATTTGTGGCATCTAGAAATCATTGTAAAAGCGATACAGCAAGACGTGCGGACCTGATTTTATCCATGCTATATTAATAAGGAAATGCTCTGCTGAGCTAGCCCCTGTTCTCTCCAAAACTCTATACCAAATGCCTTGCCGAATCTTGCTTCCCGGATAGATGGAAAATTGTCCGTGTTACCAGTGTTCTAGAACTGACCCGCTAAATTATCGCCTCATCAGGCCCCTCCCTTTCTTCGCTAAAATCTTTGAATCATTAATCAATCAAGCGATAGTCCACTACCTCGTAAATGCTAAACTTCTTTCTGACCGACAGTATGGATTTAGGCAAGCCCGTTCTACTGCGGATATCCTAACATTCATCTCTGAGCACATCTACTACACACTGGACAAGGCAGGTGAAGCTTGGGCGATAGCCCTTGATTTATCGAAAGCCTTTGACAAGGTCTGGCGTGAAGGTCTTCTCATGAAAATTAAATCATACGGTATTACTGGACGAATATTTAATATAATCAGATCCTTCTTAGCTAAAAGAAAAATCCAGGTTAGTCTCGATGGCCATACATCCAAACATGATATTAATGCTGGTGTGCCTCAGGAGTCGATCTTTGGACCTTTATTCAGAAACGACCTCCCTGATGAAATTGTGTCGTAGCTGTGTATATTTTCTGATGATACCACGCTCTATTCTAGACATGCAAGCAAAATGATAAATTTACAGAGATTTATTTGGTACTCTTATCGCTGACGCATCGCGTTTCCGTGACTTTGCGTTGTCAACGTTCGGGCAGGTCTCGGAAGAAGACTGGCAGCCGATAAATTACGGAAGCGCCCGAGAGTTGACGAAATTATTAACCAAGAAACATTTGCTTGTAAACAGTTTGTTTTCCTTAAAATAAGAAAAGAAAACAAACAAAAAATTTGCTTAAAAACAGTTGTTGTGGTGTTTATGTTAACAAGAAAAAAATTGACAAAACAATGTAAAAAAAAAAAAAAAAAAACATTGAAAAAATATTTAAAAAACAGAAACATTTGCTTAACAAATCAAAGAAAATCGTCTTTTGTTTAAACTTTCCGGTGCACAAACAAAATAACATTTTATTTAAAAACATTTGATTAACAATGGTTACAAAAATAAACATCTAATTAATAACAGTTGTTTAGCTGTGGGTTATTCGTTCTTTATTTGTATATATGTTTTTTAGTTTGATTTTCTTCGTCTGAATTTATCGGCTGCCAGTCTTCAATTTATCGTTTGGCAGTTTTCCCCTTGTCAACTCTACAGCGCTTCCGTAAACTGCCCGAACGTTGACACCGCAAAGTCACGGAAACATGGAGTGTCAGCTATAAGAGTACCTTTATTTCAATTAATGTTACTGTACCTACGCTCATTCAATGTCAATTAGTACATTCTCCCAACCAAAATGGAATATTTAAAAAAATATAATATGGTGGTATTGGCTGGGCACAAAAAGACGCAAGATTTCTCATTGAATCCCGAGAAACAACGGGTCTTGATAGTGGTATATATACGTAGTAGAAATTCATTTTGTATAAAGAACAATATTCCTACAATACGAGTCTACCAATTTACGATGCCAAACTCTAGAATTACTCCCTGGTCGGGAAATCTTTTAGTTGATATTCTGGTTCTTTGTTACATTAGGACCCGCACTAACTTTGACCCTGACCCTAACGCTAACCCCCACTTTGACCCTGACCCTAATGACGGGGTCAAAGTTAGCTTGGGTCCTAATGTAACAAAGCACCAATATTCTTAAGTCGATATTACTTACCAGATGCCGGACTCTTGTTGTAGATGTAACACATGACTGGATCGTGGACATGGCGTTCATCATCAGATAAATACAAGCTTTCTCCGATTGAGGACATTTCAGGAAAATGCTTGATTTTGGAATTTTCTTTCAAAGGTGGAAAAGGATTGTGAGTTGTGTTCAGCATTGTTGAAGAGATTCTACGATGATTTTTACGAGGAAACTTCTGAGGACCAGACGATAAAAAACGAAAAAGTTAGCAGTACAGCAGTTTTTTTTATAAAAAATAAAATTGTTATAAAAAATGAGCACTTCTTTAGTTTAGCTGTGAATCAGAATTTATTTGGTTTCAATTTTGAAAACAGGGGCAGACAATCAACCGGAAGTAATATAGAATTACAAGTTTTTATCCAAACGAATCAATAATAACAGCGAACAGTTTTTTTTTATTTAATAATGTAAAATAAAATTCTATGGATGTAAGTTTCATTTCCTTTCCATACAGGCGTGGCTCGGTGGAAGAAATCAGTCGGTGCACGTGTTAATAGTTTTTTGGGGCTCGCTGGTTAAATTACCAATATCTCGCAGATTGAAGTTATCAAGATCCATTTTTGGATAAACAATTCAAAGTCTGAATTACTTCCGGTTGATTGTTGATTGGGTTATGAGTTAATGTAACTCTCTAAAATTGAATTCTGATTAAAAAAGTGCCAAACTAGAATATTGTAAAAAAAAAAAAGTTATAAAATACATTATAAGATGAGTTATGAAAAATGTTATTTTATATGTTATAAAATATTCATTACAAAAAAAATATGCAAAAAAGAAAAAAACAAGTTCAAAATATGTTACAAAAAATCTTATAAATAAGCTTTACAAAAGATCTTATAAATAAGCTTTACAAAAGATCCTATAAATAAGCTTTACAAAAGATCTTATAAATAAGCTTTACAAAAGATCCTATAAATAAGCTTTACAAAATATCCTATGAATAAGCTTTACAAAAGATCCTATAAATAAGCTTTACAAAAGATCTTATAAATAAGCTTTATAAAAGATCTTATAAATAAGCTTTACAAAAGATCCTATAAATAAGCTTTACAAAATATCCTATGAATAAGCTTTACAAAAGATCCTATAAATAAGCTTTACAAAAGATCTTATAAATAAGCTTTATAAAAGATCTTATAAATAAGCTTTACAAAAGATCCTATAAATAAGCTTTACAAAATATCCTATGAATAAGCTTTACAAAAGATCCTATAAATAAGCTTTACAAAAGATCTTATAAATAAGCTTTACAAAAGATCTTATAAATAAGCTTTACAAAAAATCTTATAAATAAGCTTTACAAAAGATCTTATAAATAAGCTTTACAAAAGATCCTATGAATAAGCTTTACAAAAAAATCCTATAAATAAGCTTTACAAAAGATCTTATAAATAAGCTTTTAAAAAGATCCTATAAATAAGCTTTACAAAAAATCTTATAAATAAGCTTAAAAAAAGCAACAGAACAACGACGTAATTATTTCTTACCTTTGGAAATTTCCGGCATTGATTAGGAACGATTTCAAATTCATTATCGTTTTGACCCCACAAGCTTTTGGTGATATCTACAATAAAATATAACGTAACATAAAAACTATGGACACTTTCTTTTCTTTCTTAACATCTTACAGAGAAGAACCAGTTTTATTGCTAACCCAATTAACTAGCATGATTTCTTTCCTGAGAGAGAGAGAGAGAGAGAGCGAGAAAAGGAGAGAGAGAGCGAGAAAAGGAGAGAGAGAGAGAGGGAGAGAGAGAGCGAGAGAGAGAAAGAGAGACAAGGTAGGCAATTATTATTATATTCTTGAATCTAAAATATGAGTTATTCCCTTTGCTGATTTTTTAATTCATTTTTTCGGTAATTATTTTAAAATGTTTGATATACTAGCAGTTTTCTGGGCTGGATTAAGTAATTTAAAAAATAAATGGTAGCGAAATATGTTATTATATTGCTAATAACACGGTATAACAATAACAAATGAAAATTGGCTAGTCAAAAGTAAAAGTTTGATTTGTCAGCTTAAATGCTATTTTGAAAATCCGACAACATAACTTTATATATCAGATATGAATTCCATTTTTCCTGAGGTTCAACTTTAAAACAAATCGAAATCGTAACATTTTTATTGTTTTTTAAAAGAAATTACGTTTTTTCTATATCTTTGTGTGTGATAATCAACCGTTTTTTTGAGGGACTATTTAATTGACAGAATTCAAACTTGGCGCACCCAGGTCGTCAGTCCGTGTCGTTATCCACTTAACCACCGTCGCAGTGCAGAAATGACCATAAAAGATATCAGATAGGATTTGAAGTCAGCATAGCTGATATCAATCAGCCAATCATGCACTACAGAACTTGTATTTGAACGAATAATATTACCGAACTTGTATTTGAACGAATAATATTACCGAACTTGTATTTGAACGAATAATATTACCGAACTTGTATTTGAACGAATAATATTACCGAACTTGTATTTGAACGAATAATATTACCGAACTTGTATTTGAACGAACAATATTACCGAACTTGTATTTGAACGAACAATATTACCGAACTTGTATTTGAACGAACAATATTACCGAACTTGTATTTGAACGAACAATATTACCGAACTTGTATTTGAACGAACAATATTACCGAACTTGTATTTGAACGAATAATATTACCGAACTTGTATTTGAACGAATAATATTACCGAACTTGTATTTGAACGAATAATATTACCGAACTTGTATTTGAACGAATAATATTACTGAACTTGTATTTGAACGAATAATATTACCGAACTTGTATTTGAACGAATAATATTACCGAACTTGTATTTGAACGAATAATATTACCGAACTTGTATTTGAACGAATAATATTACAGCTAGTTGCTAATGGGCTGGGAGACCAGAGTTCAATCCTTGGTCAAATCATGACAAAGACTCAAATAAAATGATACTGGATGCTTTCTTTGCTCAACACTTTGCAATATAAGTTGAGGATCAAGGGTAAGTGAAGCAATCCAGGGAAAGGAGTGATGCCCTCCCCTACATCTTGGTATAATAGCCAATGAAAAAAGAGCTTCCAGATATCGATTACAGTTGTTCCATCTATTTCATTTAATGGTACTTATATCGAATATGAACCAGTTTCCGTGAACTTCGCGTTGGCATGTTCCATAAACACCCGAGAGACGTCTTGGCGAATGGTGGCAGACGATAACTTTGATACGTTGCTGTGCCATATTTTTTTTCAGTTTTATTTTCAAGATAGCAAATAAAATTTTTTTTTTAAAAAGTGCCACTTCTTACGGAATTCCAAATTCTACATTTAGTGTTTGTACACCCCCATGAATACTTGTCCGTTATTCATTTTCTTTCTATCAACCGACACATGTAATAACATTTCGGACATGGTTTTTTTTTTTTGCCAATAGATTTCTTCCCTGACAGAAAGAAATGACTCCGTCGGGATATTCGACACCATTACTACACAGCTTTTGATAATTCTATTTTTTTGGGGTGGAGGGTGGCGGTAGAAATTAGAGCGGATTACACTCTTTTAGTATAAGCAAGATGCTGCAAGGATAAAAGGGAAGAGACTGCTAGTCAGAATCAAATATCGATTTGCCAGATGCATTGCTATTTAGGTTTAACATGGAAAATCCAACAATATAACTTTATATATTAGGTAATAAATAAGGTCATAACGCTAATAGATATAATTGGATATATCGTATTGAAAAATAAAATGAAAATGTTAAATTAAACCCGATAATTTTCAAGAAAAATAGCAAATAACAAAAAAACGTGCCACTTCTTACGGAATTCCAAATTCTACATTTCGCGTTTGTACACCTCCGTGAATCCTTTTCCGTTATTCCTTTTCTTGCTATCAACCGACACATCTAATAACATTTCGGACATGGTTTTCTTTTTGCCAACAGATGTCTTTCCTGACAGAAACAAATGACTCTTTCGGGATTTTCGACACTACTACACATCATCATCATCAACCGGTTTATTTGTTGAATCAGGCCACAATTAATCCTCTGATGAGGGTGGGGCCTGATTGTCTAGTCTCGAAATCTAAGTCTTCCTCTCCACTCCTGTCTTTGGCAAGGTTTGATGGAATCCATACCCATGGCCTTCCTATCACGTTTGACTACGTCCTCCCAAGTCAACTTGGGTCTGCCAATGGTGATGTTCTCTGCTGGCACATTCAACTTTCGGACTTTAGCAATCCAGCCATCGCTACGCTCAATGTGACCCAACCAACGCAGTCTGTTCTTTCGCATGATGTCCGTAAGGCTTTTCAAGTCGACCTGTGAGAGCAGGGATTCAAAAGAAACGTACTGTTCAGGCCTCACCAAACAGATCCATCTGACCATTGCCCTGTCATTACGGTGCAGCTTCTTTAGTATGCCAGCAGAGACAGCCCAAGTTTCTGAGCCATACAACAGCACACTTCTGACACATGAGGAGTATACACGCCCTCTCGTAGTTGTTGGCAGGTGTTTGTTTGTCAGGATTGGTAGCAGCTCTCTAAATTTTTTCCAGGCACACTTGCAACGTGTAGCTGCCGTGAGTTCACAGCCTCCACCTGATGACAGCACATCTCCAAGATAACAAAAGTCTGTCACTACTTCCAGCTTGTTGTCACCAGTATCCATCTCCGTCAGTGGTCTGCCGTGCCGGTGCAACGAAAGCACATAAAGTGAGGATCTGCTTTGAGAGAGCCCTTTATGCCACTGCACCTTTTGTGGACCCAACCTGAACAGTGAGTGCAGATGATTGAGTTGCTGCCAGTTCCTTTCAGACATACAGCACACGGGTATTTTCCTGTTTTCTGTAGTAAGCTGAGGTTTGGACCTGCGATCATGACCTTAGTTTTACCCATGTTGACTCTGAGACCTTTCTCCTCCATGCTGCTCTTCCATCTATCCAGACGTTCCTTGAGTGACTGAAGTGAAGTATCAATGATCGCTAGGTCATCGGCATATAGCAGCTCCCACGGGCAGCCAGTATGGAATTCCAGTGATAGAGCCTCGAGTACAATGATGAATAGAAGGGGACTTAAGACAGATCCCTGATGGACACCTACTCTAACCTCAAATTCGTCGCTGTAGCTGTTACCGACTCGTACCCGACTACGTACATTGGTGTACATAGACGTTATCACCTGAACCAACCACTCAGTAACACCCAGCTTTCGCAGGGCCCACCAGATGACCCTTCTGGGGACACGGTCAAAAGCTTTCTCCAAATCTACAAATGCCATGTACAGTGGTTTGTTTGCTGCTAGATGTTTCTCCATGACTTGGCGTATCATGAAAATTGCATCTGTGGTGCTCCTACCGGGCATGAAGCCAAATTGCATATCAGCAATCTGTATTTGTTGTCTGATCAGCTGTTCAACAATTCTTTCCAGGACTTTCATGACCTGATCAATGAGCTTGAGTCCACGGTAGTTACCTCTGTTTAATGCATCGCCTTTACCTTTGTACAGACTTACTATAATGCTGTCTTCCCATTCCTTAGGTATGCATTCTTCTCTGATGATGGCTTCAATCAGTTCATGCACCAAACTGGCCCCTAGTTCACCGGTTGGTTTGAGCATCTCAGCAACTATACCAGATGGCCCAGCTGCTTTATCAGCTCCCATTTTACGGATTGCTTCAGTGATCATCTCCTGGGTAATGGGGGTACTAGGACCTTCTATAGGAGGTTCATAAGTCAGCTCATCGGGGTTCCATGGAAATTCAACGTTCAGCAAGCGTTCGTAGTGCTGTTTCCATGACTGTTTTTTCGCTTCATCATCCAATGAGAGTTCACCAGAGTCGTTCCTTATAGGTTTCTCACCCAAGACATCTTGATTGTCACGGCGCATCTGTTTTGCGAGCTTGTAAATGTCACTTGACTTGGGATTTATTTTGAGAAAAATCTCTTTATCGGCCTCTGACTTAGCGTGGTGTACAGCAGCTTTAGCAGCACGCTTGGCTCCATAGTCATTCATTGGGGGGGGGGGGGGGGGGGGAAGAGAGATTTAACAGGAAATAAACATGCACTGGCTTTGATCAATTGCTTCTGGCTTTAAAAAATTTCAATACTGGTTAGAAAATTGTCGTCTGGTAGCGGACAGCTGATTGGCTAATCGTTCGGCATCTCTCGGATGTTTACGTAACATGCCCGAACACTGCCGACGCGAAGTTCACAGTAAATTGGTTCATATTCGATATAAGTACCCATTTAATAATTCTTATATCAGAAAAAGAAAGCAAATAAGCATTCGTTTACCTTCGTGGCTGAGCCGTGAAGCAAAGGATAAATTGGAATCATCCAAGTTTAGCTCCTTGCACACATTTGCGATCAACTTTTCCAAGTAAACAATGTAACAAATGGCTCGTTGCATGTTCACAACCTGTAAGGAACATTTAGAAAATAAAGCGTTAATATTTGTTGCATAAAAAATGGCTCGTTGCATGTTCACAACCTGTAAGGAACATTTAGAAAATAAAGCGTTAATATTTGTTGCATAAAAAATGGCTCGTTGCATGTTCACAACCTGTAAGGAACATTTAGAAAATAAAGCGTTAATATTTGTTGCATAAAAAATGGCTCGTTGCATGTTCACAACCTGTAAGGAACATTTAGAAAATAAAGCGTTCATATTTGTTGCATAAAAAATGGCTCGTTGCATGTTCACAACCTGTAAGGAACATTTAGAAAATAAAACGTTAATATTTGTTGCATAAAAAATGGCTCGTTGCATGTTCACAACCTGTAAGGAACATTTAGAAAATAAAACGTTAATATTTGTTGCATAAAAAATGGCTCGTTGCATGTTCACAACCTGTAAGGAACATTTAGAAAATAAAGCGTTAATATTTGTTGCATAAAAAATGGCTCGTTGCATGTTCACAACCTGTAAGGAACATTTAGAAAATAAAGCGTTAATATTTGTTGCATAAAAAATGGCTCGTTGCATGTTCACAACCTGTAAGGAACATTTAGAAAATAAAGCGTTCATATTTGTTGCATAAAAAATGGCTCGTTGCATGTTCACAACCTGTAAGGAACATTTAGAAAATAAAGCGTTAATATTTGTTGCATAAAAAATGGCTCGTTGCATGTTCACAACCTGTAAGGAACATTTAGAAAATAAAGCGTTAATATTTGTTGCATAAAAAATGGCTCGTTGCATGTTCACAACCTGTAAGGAACATTTAGAAAATAAAGCGTTAATATTTGTTGCATAAAAAATGGCTCGTTGCATGTTCACAACCTGTAAGGAACATTTAGAAAATAAAACGTTAATATTTGTTGCATAAAAAATGGCTCGTTGCATGTTCACAACCTGTAAGGAACATTTAGAAAATAAAACGTTAATATTTGTTGCATAAAAAATGGCTCGTTGCATGTTCACAACCTGTAAGGAACATTTAGAAAATAAAGCGTTAATATTTGTTGCATAAAAAATGGCTCGTTGCATGTTCACAACCTGTAAGGAACAGTTAGAAAATAAAACGTTAATATTTGTTGCATAAAAAATGGCTCGTTGCATGTTCACAACCTGTAAGGAACATTTAGAAAATAAAGCGTTAATATTTGTTGCATAAAAAATGGCTCGTTGCATGTTCACAACCTGTAAGGAACATTTAGAAAATAAAACGTTAATATTTGTTGCATAAAAAATGGCTCGTTGCATGTTCACAACCTGTAAGGAACATTTAGAAAATAAAGCGTTCATATTTGTTGCATAAAAAATGGCTCGTTGCATGTTCACAACCTGTAAGGAACATTTAGAAAATAAAACGTTAATATTTGTTGCATAAAAAATGGCTCGTTGCATGTTCACAACCTGTAAGGAACATTTAGAAAATAAAACGTTAATATTTGTTGCATAAAAAATGGCTCGTTGCATGTTCACAACCTGTAAGGAACATTTAGAAAATAAAGCGTTAATATTTGTTGCATAAAAAATGGCTCGTTGCATGTTCACAACCTGTAAGGAACAGTTAGAAAATAAAACGTTAATATTTGTTGCATAAAAAATGGCTCGTTGCATGTTCACAACCTGTAAGGAACATTTAGAAAATAAAGCGTTAATATTTGTTGCATAAAAAATGGCTCGTTGCATGTTCACAACCTGTAAGGAACATTTAGAAAATAAAACGTTAATATTTGTTGCATAAAAAATGGCTCGTTGCATGTTCACAACCTGTAAGGAACATTTAGAAAATAAAACGTTAATATTTGTTGCATAAAAAATGGCTCGTTGCATGTTCACAACCTGTAAGGAACATTTAGAAAATAAAGCGTTAATATTTGTTGCATAAAAAATGGCTCGTTGCATGTTCACAACCTGTAAGGAACAGTTAGAAAATAAAACGTTAATATTTGTTGCATAAAAAATGGCTCGTTGCATGTTCACAACCTGTAAGGAACATTTAGAAAATAAAGCGTTAATATTTGTTGCATAAAAAATTTGCTTCGGCATAGGTAAAAAAGAAAAAGAGGAAAAGAACAAAAGAGAAAAAAAAGAAGAAAAAAAGAAAGTGCCTCTTTCAACAAAAGGTCAGCAGGTCATCCACACAATATGATCGAGTCGATAGAAAGAAAAAATAAACAGGGACAAATCCTCTTCGAATACCGATCGATTGCTAGGACAGCAGTTCAGAAGAAATTAACGCTTACAAAACATTAACGAGCAGTTCTACTTTGATTAGACGCAAGACACGGGACAAATTCTAGCAAAACTGATTATCGGAAGATCGCCTTTTTTTTTAAAAATAGAAATCACTCCAGACAAGGTATGAAGCCACTTGATGCTCAGACAGCACTTATATCCGTTACGCCACGGTTCTTTGCAATAAAACATATTAGTTTATTTCCTAACATTGAGTGACAAAAATGCTATTTCAAACTTAAGCACGGCAGGCAAAATAGAAAATATTAAAAAATAAAAACAATGTGATCGTTCCTGACTTCGGTGATAGGTAAAATCTATGCGTCATATGAGCTACAATGCATGAGAGATAATTGAAGAAAGTAAACTGTCAAATAAACCTTTGTTCCTTTCGAGTATTCTTCATCGCCTGGGATTTGACGACACAAATTCTTTATTTGTTCGTTTAAGGTCTGGTGACGAACCCTGAAATAAACAAAAATATATCTATAATATCGAGAGAATTACACAAAGATATATATATATATATATATATATATTTTAAATGATATAAAAATATTTTTATAATTGTATTTTCACGGATATCCTACAGTATCCAGGGATATCATAAAAATTCCTAATACGATAATGGATGCTTAATATTAGAAATGGATTATCAGTAAAGGATATATAAGAGAGGGAAAGGTGGGGGGGGGGGGAAATATAGCGAACAAAAAGAGACTAATTTTGGATTTTGTCTTTTTAATTTCTACAATTTAACTGGCTTTGCAAACTCACTTTTTCCTAATTCAAACGATATAACCAGAGCTCAATGAGTGACCCAATATATATATATATATATATATATATATTATGGAGTCTAGGTTGATTCTGTGGCAGAGGTTCGAACCGTGCGACCGTTTGAGATTATCATTCCCTGCACTGATGAGAGCGAAAGCTCGAAACGCTAGCGTATGTAGGTAAAAATAATTTAATATTATTTATTTAAAATTAATATTGTTATAAGCCCCTTTAATAAGATTAAAGTTGAGCCCTGTTCGAGGAACTTAAAAATAGACTGACACGTAGCTATAAGGCATATTCCGACAAAGTTCGTAGAATCTTTAGTCAGTCTTTCTAGACATGCCGCCCTTCGCATAAATAGAACTTAAATTCCCTTCTTGAATGTGGTAATGTCCTGTAGCCTAATGGTTACAGAGTCTAGGTTGATTCTGTGGCAGGGGTTCGAACCGTGCGACCGTTCGAGATTATCATCCCTGCACTGATGAGAGCGAAAGCTCAAAACGCTAGCGTATGTAGGTAAAAATAATTTAATATTATTTATTTAAAATTAATATATATATATATATATATATATATATATATATATATAATATTTTTTTTGAAAAAACCATAACAATGTATAGTGTTAAAATAAATTTTATTTATTTTAACACTATACATTGTTATGGTTTTTTCAAAAAAATATAATACTATTATGAAACAATGGTTTAAAAAATATGTCTAAATACCCTTTATAATATATATATATATATATATATATATATATATATATATATATATATATATAATCTATGTGGTGGGAGAGCCATGGGTATGGCAAGAATGGAGGGGAAGACTTAAATCGAGATTAGACAATGAGGCCCCACTCTCATCAGAGGATTAATTACGGCCTGATTCAACAAATAAACTGGTTGTTGTTGTTGTTGATCATGATGATGATGATGAGGTTGCAGTATTTTTATATATTTTCAAATTGGCCTCATCTGAAAGGACACCCCCTCACCCAACATCGAAAACAAGCGATCAAACCTTTCATTCTCTCTATGTTTTTTCATGAGTTTCTTGCTGGGCTGTAAAGGAAAACTCTCCTGTTCTTCTTGCTTGGAACACATGGTGTTTAATTTCACTTGGAGATAAAAAGGGAACAACGGCGGAGAATTTGGAGTCGAATAGTTATCACAAGGTGCCCTTCTCTTGATTGACTGAAACACAAACAGGTTTTATTCTATTATTGAAAAAAAAAAGGCAAAATAAATAAATAAAATAAATTTTAAAAATAAAACAATTCAAACTTGTAAAATAATAAATGCTTGTATAGTGAAAAAATATTACAGTAACCGAAAGAGTATGTGTGAAACTATATTTACCCCGCCCCCTCCCAAACTGACCGCCTTACCTCAAACTCATAGGCTGTGGTTTTGAACATGTGTTCTTTTTCTTCTATCAAGATTCTAGTATTGTCAAACGCCGGAGCATGAAGCCATAGTCCACAGCTTACATACATAATAAAGGCAACAACACAGATACAGTCATTGTATACAAGCGACTTGTTGAACACAGGTGTGTGCGTGTGTAGTTAGGGTCCTGTCGTTAGTGTCACTTGTCCAAGGTAACTCTCCCATCTGTCAAATCTCAGTTAAGATTCACTTCGTCATCTCTCCCTCCTCAATCCAACTAACTCCTTTTTCTTTTCTTCTTTTTCTCAGTCCCTCCCCCTCCCCCTCTTCTACTTCCTGTTCCGGTTTCTGCTTTTCTTTGTCTTCACTTGTCTTTTATCCTAACCCTAACTTCCCAGAACTGAAAGACTTGAGCTTTTTCCAAATTCCCTATCTTGATCACCCAGATTGTAAATGGCTAATTATAATGGTGTCGCT
The DNA here is from genome assembly GCA_963556195.1 of Sepiola atlantica. NCBI lineage: Eukaryota > Metazoa > Mollusca > Cephalopoda > Sepiida > Sepiolidae > Sepiola > Sepiola atlantica. The sequence goes on from OY744518.1 coordinate 217,071,295, forward strand.
TGTCTTTTTAAACATTTTTTTTTGTCATTCCTAGATTCCTAGCTGATCTCTCCAGGTGGTCCTAATTGTGAGGGTGAGTAGGTGCCATTCCATAGTATCACATATGTATGATACGGAATCACTTTTCAGGACAAAGTCAACAACCAAAAATCCAACTTGTCCTCTTACCTAAACCAATAGTGAGCCCACCCAGTAGCTGCCCTGTCACAAATGGGATCTGCCACGGCTATCGTAAGAAGAAGGCCTGTCAACTGAGTAGATTTTTTATGGTGATGTCATTGATAGTGGTAGTAAGAATCACTATCAATGAGGACCGGAAGTCCTCGGAATGCTAAACGCGCATGCGTCCATCTGTAATCAGAGCAAGTAATCAGACAAGCAGACTCAGTTTCATAGGATTATTCATTCACTTAAAAATCATTGTTAACTTGTTCCTGCTATTATGACTTTATTTCCCACCCATTGTTCATTTACTTGGAAATCATTTTTAACTTGTTCCTTTTTTCAAACGTATTTCCTAAAAGTGATAACATTTTCAGAGTTCTGACGTGATGGAAAAGGTAAATGGCGATTTCGTCTTTTCCAGTTGATTTTGACTATTAACGGCTGATTAAGATGGATGGCTTAAAAAATAAATTAGAATTTTATTTCAGGATAAAAATACAATTTTAGACTAATAAGTTTCGTCGAAAATGTGTGCGAAAACCCAACGAAATAAGCGGGATATTCAAATATACTGTAAATATACTGTCCGTTTGGAAAAGAAATCCCTTCCCCACTTAAAAGAAACATGACTGTTTTAATTTATTACAAATTTTTACTATATTGTAAATAAACTGTTCGTTTTGCAAAAACAAAAATAAAACATTTTAATTTATTTCAATAAATTTTCTATTAATTATTTTAAATTATTGATTTTGTGTTACTTTACTGAATTTGTAATCTTTCATGTTTGATTTACTTTTCATGTTCGATTTACTTTTAAGTTAAAAAAACCATCAAGAAACATCATTTAATTTTTTCGGAAATGAGAGCAACTTTTATCAAATTATTCAGCTAAAATTAATGCTAATGAAATGTTGATATAAAGAATAAAACTGCCTAGGAAAAGGGATTTGTCTTCTTGTTGTGTTTATAAATCAAAAGATCTTTCCATGCAGTATAACTGATACACGTTTTTTCATTCGATGTAGATCGGAAAGAATGAACTTAAAAATTTATGACAACACCATTTTATTATTAAGTATTGATTTAATGTTTGCTGTCTAGCCTACGCAAATTACACGAAATAATACATTTGCACTAAGATTTCTAATAAAGTAATTTGTTAGTTATATTCAGTGATCATTAATTAATAAATACTGAAAATTTCATTAAAATTGGTTGATTTCCTAAATTTTGATGAATTTTTAAGTGTAGGGAAGGGGTCAAAATGCCCATCGTCTGACTGTTCGACAGATCTCGTTTGTTACTTTATAGCATGACATCATTTTGCAGCGCTCAGGCCTCCTTTATTACGATGGCAGTGGATCAGCTCAACCACCTCTGCAGAAGCATTTCTGGGGGGGTGGCACTTTTATCCCCCGCCCAGGCCGCCTACCGCCGCCCAGCCCCTGGCGCCAGCATTTTGGCTCACGTGACTCAATCGTAGTCACTTATGAACAGAATAGTCTTCCGTATTAACAATTAGCATGTATCCCACCCCCAATACATTTCTTTTGTTTATTAATTATTTACCTTACAAAATAGAATGAAGATTGATGGATTTTTGCCCACCGCCGCCCAGCCCCCGGCGCCAGCGCGGTGGTGGGCAAAAATCCATCAATCTTCATTCTATTTTGTAAGGTAAATAATTAATAAACAAAAAAAATGTATTGGGGGGGGGGGGATATATGCTAAGTGTTACTAACGAAGAATATTCTGTTCATAAGTGACTACGATTGAGTCAAAATGCTGGCGCCGGGGGCTGGGCGGCCTGGGCGGGGGATAAAAGTGCTGCCGATTTCTGGGTGGCCATCATGTTAAATTAAGGCGTAACCAAGCAAACTCCCAAACATGTTTTGCTAAACTGCCCGATTCTTGGAAACCCCGAACTAGTAAATTAACTGAGGGGAAAAAATGAAATTCTAACAAATTATCTGCGAGACGTTCCCGTAAGCCGTTGTCTCAAAACCACTATCACAACTTGATCTACGTTGATTTTATTCGAAAATTCCTAAACTGCGACATATCTGTTGAGAAATTATCCTTGCAGAAGTAAAAAATAATAAGTCTCTTTACTTCTATATTATCAATGATAATATAGAAGTAACAATTTTACCATACCATAAGGATAATCCTTATGGTATGGTAAAATTGTCGTTTCCCAGCCAAAATGGCGAACAATAAATCGTCTGCAGTTTTCTGATTTTTTTCCGACCTCACAAATAAATTGTTTTGGACTAATTTCCCAACTGTATTTCCTTTGAAATAATTTAAGGTAAATTTTAAATTAGTCCCAAACAATTTCTTTGGGTTTACTTACTTATTTGTGAATTCGGAAAACTGCAGACGATTTATTTTCCGCCATTTTGGTTAGGAAAAGATAAATTTACCCTTCAAGCGATTTAGTCGTTTGGCAGCTAAAATGGCGGACAATGAACCGTCTGCTAATTTCCGAATTCACAGATGAGTAAGTAAACCCAAATAAAGTGTTTGGGACTAATTTAAAATTTACCTTAAATTATTTTAAAGGAAATACAGTTGGGAAATTAGTCCAAAACAATTTTTTGGGTTTACTTACTCATTTGTGAGGTCGGAAAAAAATCAGAAAGGTGCTTTTACTGTTTCGCCTCTGTTAGGCCTCTCTAAAAAAAAAATACCTACAAAAATGTATAAACTTTGTACTTATGTGGTGGATGAAAAAAAAAGACTACACAAAAAATTACGCAAATTCATCCAGTATTTATTAAATAAAAAATAAAAAACGACTTTATCATTCGGTAGGCATTTTTGTTAAACCAGTAAACAATTTGAGTTATTTCCCTTGCCTATTTCATAAGTGAAAATGTCTAACGAAATTTAAGATCGTTTTTTTCTTTTCTTTTTCTTATAATTTTATAAATACTGGATGAATTTACGTAATTTTTTCTGTACAATCTTATTTTCAGCTCACACGTAAGAAATTAGCAGACGGTTCATTGTCCGCCATTTTGGCTGCGAAACGACTAAATCGGCAAAATTTATTTCCCTTTAAATTTTGTTTAATACGTCCTTAAAAACGTTATCTGGTGGTCCGGAAGTGGGTGATCATTAAACTTATATACGAAACAGATCACCCACTTTAAATTCTAAAAAAATGGCTCGTTTTCTTTTTGTTTACTTATTTTTACCGCCAAATTTTTTCAAGCTGTTTACATGTAATCGCTTTAAAAAAAAAAAAAGTAGAATCCATTTTTGGCGGGGGGGGGGGGGTAAATTAACATTTTATTAGTTTTCATTTAAAAAAAAAAAAAAAAAGAGGTAACAAATACGAAATAAAAATATGAATTTTTTATCCTCCAAGAAATCAATTTTAGATTAAATTGTTACATTAAAATTTTTATAACAAACTTTAATTCGACATTTAGACATTTTCAATTAAAACTGAACGTGTTGAATTCATCTTGTAGTTTAATCATTGATAGAATTAAGCCTTTAAAATAAATGTTCCACAAAAATATAAAATCCGATTTTTTTTAAGGAAATATCAAAATGAAATTCGAATTAAAAAAAAAAATTAACAATAATTTACAATTGCTAAATCTTACCTTTTCTTTGTATTACATAAGAAATTAAAGATCACATCTGATAAGACATGTTTGTTTCTGCCGCCAATAATTGAAACTCTCGTTCTCAAATGAAAGATGACTTCTTTTTTTCAGTTTTTCAGAAAAATATATTTACAAGCTAAAACATTGCTTCTTAAAACTAGATACATTTTAAAACTTTGATTTTAAAAAAAATTCTGTGAATTTAAAAAAAAAAATTTTTTTTCTATTAACTGGGTAACTTTAAGAAATCAGAAAGAGGTCTCTATTGACGTACCTCCCACGATGTCAGATTATAATGTGGTTTATATCAAGCTCCCCAAAAAGGGCACTCTGGATGATGAAGCGAAAATAAAAACTTGCCTCAGTCGAGAAGGATTTCTCTTTCCCTGACTGAGATACTACACTTTGAATTATTTATTCGTTAATAAAAATAAATTTCACTTATAAATTAGGCAGAAAGCAAGGCTATCAGAAGTGTGGGATTGAGGGATCGCTGGTCATTTTCTGTCGATTCTACTCGAGACGAGACGTATTTTGACCTATTCGTCGATGCACGGCTCCTTCATGATTTGTCCATCATTTTCACTTCAGCAGTCACCACAATACCACATTTACTCTATGGACGAGATGTGACGTTATGTAAAATATCTCCCAATTGTTTTTTTGTTGTTTTTTTTTATGGAAATCGCTCGTGACAAGGCATGGAGCCACTTAATGTAAGAAGCTAAAAAAAAATACTACTTCAAGGTCAAAAACTAGCCAACGATAAGTGTTAGATGGATAGATGTTAAAATCAATTGTATTTATCAAAGATATTAACAATTTAATTGGAAAAAAAAAGATGAGGAGTGAACAAAAAGGACTTTTCCCTGGAAAGAAGCAAGGACTGCTCCAACTTAATCAAATAAATTTTGGCCACTTGGCCTGGTTCTTTCATGGATTTCCGCAATTTCAATACAAACTTAAACGTGTAGGACAAAACTCTCATGAGTTTTCCCAAGGAAGAAAATCTCTTAAAATCCACTACCGGTGACAATTCCTGAATCACAGGAGACACAGAGATGGCATTAGTCAGCACCAACCTCTGACTGTCAGAACTCAAACAGTTCAAATCATACACTGGCCAGGTAAAATTCTCACCGACCAGCCACTGCGGCCCCGATAACCAAAAGGGCAATAGAGATTTGAATTTCGCCAAGGAAATACCCCTGGTGATCAGGTCGGCAGGGTTGTCAGAAGTGTTCACATACTTGAACATTACTTCCAAACCTTGTTCACACAATTTATCCACTCCCACTCGAATATCTTTTAACCTATTTCGGACAAATACACTCTTTGTCACAACTGTCTCGGACAGAATCCAGGACAACACGACCTGTGCGTCCACCGCAACCACTATTTCCTTGACCATATCCTTTTGAAACACCTTCAAAAGATTAGGGATACATTTCATCGCCAAAAGGACGGACAACAACTCAAGTGACGGCAAAGTTCTCTTTGTCAAAGGAGCCACTTTAGCCTTGGAAAATATTAATTTAGCAGCCCCATACTGGAAAATGTAAGCCGCAAAGGCAAAGGCTTGTTGTGAAGCATCACAAAAGATCATTAACGTGGCAGGCGCAGAGGAATCAACAGCACATCTGGGGACCCTCACACCATGCAGATTCATCAACTCAGGAAACAACTTGTTCCAAGTGAGCTGCAAACTCTCCGGTATCTTCTGATCCCATGACACCTGAGTTTTCCATATCTCACTGAGTATTACCCTTCCCTTGATAGTTACAGGTAAAACAAGCCCCAAAGGGTCGAATATGGAAGAGTTCTGCGATAGGATGCCCCTTTTTGTATCAGCTGGCACATCTAAGGAACCGGCCGCCACATGCAAATTATCCTGCACAGGATCATACGCATAACCCAACACCCTCTCCAGAGGAGAATCATGGGTGACGAAACTTTTGTCAGCTTTCATTCGAGTGGTCAAAACATCATTATTGGAATTACAGGACCTTAATGAAAAATTACCATCCTGCATGATACTCCTTGCATTCAGGTATAGGTCCAACAAAGTTTTCTGTGAATTGTGAGTTTTTATAAGATTATCCACGTAAATATTTTCCATAAGCATATCCCTACATAAACTATGAGGGTATTTTTCAACATGATGTCTAATGACGAAGTTGAGAATAAATGGGCTGGCCACAAACCCAAAAATCAATGTTTTGTAACGATAACATACCAGTTTATCATTCAATTTTACAAAAAAGCAAAACCGATTCTTATCTCTTTCGGTTTCCAACCGAATCATGAGAAAGGCTTTACGGACGTCTGCCAACAGGACATAACGATCCATTCGAAACTTCAACAGTAATTCAAACATATCCGTGAAAAGGTTAATTCCCGGATAAACACAATCATTTAGAGAGGGATGTCCACCTGTTCGCAACGAACAGTTGAACACCGGCCTTATCTTTGTGGTACTCTGACCATTAGCCTTAATAACCGGACGGTGAGGAATCCAAGTATAATGAGTGAAATCCTCTGGATTCACTTCCACTCTCTCAATAATGTCTTCCCTTTCCTGCTCTAAGAAAACCTGGCAGTAGTCCTCATACAGACCCTGCCTCGTCAAACGAGTGACAACCCTATCAAGTACGTTCAACGACACCTGATGGTTGGAAGGAACAGAAGGCAACTTTCCCTCATCCCATGGCAAACTAACATAGTAGCAACTGTCTCGGTACGAGATCGAATTGCGAAAGGAATCAATTTTATTCCTGTCATAATCACTTACAGAGTTCTCAGTAACCCCTAACGTTTCCAAACTAAAGAGCTTGTCCACGGCTCTTTCCACAGAAGAATCAATAAAACTATCGAAAGGGTCGAAGTATTCAGACTTCGGCTCAAGCACAAAATAAACATGTGTCATAAGACACTGTGAGTGTTCGGACACAACTTGGCTGTAATTCGCGCCAACAACAGAGGTATCCGTTTTCTTCATAACAGGACTCACAAAATTGGACATATCTCCAAAAGGCACAATTCCTTGAGGAAACTCAAAAACCGACCCATTCATGAAGGGAGACAACTTCATGGGTCCCAAATACATCAGTAGGGCAACACCTACCAAACCATGTACAGTAATACAATCATTTTTAACATTTGAAAAGTCGGCAGCCAATTTCCCCCCACCCGCAATAATACCTTCAATAGCAGTAGACAGACCTCTGACGTGAAACTGAAGGTCCAAGCCTTCGTCCACCAAAAAGGGTATAACACACTCAGAGTTCGGCACTTTGACCCGCAACTCGAGTTCATTTAGGCTCCTTCTGGCCGTTCCGAGAAAGGTTTTAATAAAGAAATCCCTTCTCTTTACAGGCACAGAATGGCAATTCAATAGGTCCAGAACTCCATCAGACAAATAGGAGCGCTGGCTTCCTGAATCCAACAGACAATTAAAAGATTTTACAACTCCATTATTGACCACGTCAATTTTAATTATTGGCAGGAGAAGATTCATTTCTCCCACCTGAAAACAGGGGTTAGTATCCAGCCGAGACTTGTCAAAGTCAGGGCACAACGTACCTGCATGCTCGCAACTTTTACATTTCCAACAGGGGAGGAGACGACCACTTTTACCGGGGCAAGCCTCGGCGTTATGGAACGGACTAGTACAACGGGTGCACAACTTAGCCAATTGGCATCGTTGTACTTGATCCCTTAGAGAGGGATACTTCCTGCAATAGTACGCAATATGGCTGTCACTACTGCAAAGGAAGCACTTATGTCGACTGGGTTTAGTTTTTACAAAAAAGTTCTCCAAAGTGGAGGGCTTCTTAACAGCACTAGCGGGCCTGAATCTAAAGGAACCAGACGAACGCGGTTTGGTGACGGGCTTTACAGTTTTAACCATCCTGGGTTTGACGATGTCTACCGTGCGCAACACCTCAGAATAATTATCTAAGATATTTCCCAGAGATGGGTAATTACAATTGACGGTATGAATCAGTTCCCGTCTCACAGAAAGAGGAAGTTTTTCAAAAATAATGCTACTTAGCAACAGATTGCCGGGGGCCTCCTCCTCTAGAAAATCCATACCAAAGGAGTTTTTCAGCTCGAATATTTGAGCTTTCACCTTAGTTAGAAAGCTCTTCACCGAGTCAGTATCAGAATCCCCAAGAGGTTTAGCACTATGGAGATCCCTAAAAATAGAGTTTACAATAAACCTTTTATCTAAAAATTCTCTATCTAGGATCTCTATCGCTGCCTCAAAGTTGGCATCCGAAATGGAAAGATGTCCCACTATTCGGTGGGCATAGCCCCTGAGGTGATTTTTCAGAATGATCAACCTCGTGGACTCACTAGGTATATTTGACACGCAATTTTCGAACTCCCTAAAGAAGTTGAGATACGCTAATTTGTCGCGTTCCAAACTCATGGGGTCGAAAATAGGACAGTTAAGATTGGGTGTCACACTACAAAGTGACGCTTTAGACTTCTCCCCTTCCCTATTGGGAGGGGAGCCCTCTTCCCTCCACATGCTCTCCAATTCGCTGAAACGTCGATCCACATGGATACGATATAATGTTTCGCTCCGACAGTTCTCAGACATCTCTTCGCGAGACTCACTCTCAATATAGGCACTTGTGATCTGCTCATTGAGTGAATCAATGGACGCAAAGAGTTCCTTAACCCTAACCTTCTGGGAAGAAACAAATTCCCGGTTCTCCCCCTCGCCACCCCCAAGAACATCAATAATAGTATCAACTTTGATTTTTACACTATCTCGCCTTTCTACAAGGAGATTAACAGTGGGGGTAGACGCCATTATGGCGAAAATACAATATGGCGATCAGGTGTGGGCTAAAATAAAAGAGGCGCCAAACGTCTTCTTAATGGCGGGAAAATGACAACGTAAAATTATCTAAGTAAGATTCCTACAAAAAAAAATGGGAAAAGGCTGTACTATAGTTAACCAAATTCGTTCAAATGTAAATCTAACAATTCCACTTGTCAGTCAAAGCAAAAATTCAAGGGAAAAATAATTACACAAAAATCATTCAATATCTAACATTCACCAGTTTCCAAAAATGGCGACTTAGAATACGCGGGAGATTTACAAAAATGACTCCACGTGGCGAACAAAAATGGTGTTCAGACTTCAAAACATGCAATTTTCACATAAAATACATAAAAAGGAAAAGAAAAAAAACAGTCAGCTTAAAACAGTATTAAAACCTGAACATCTCGTATTTGACTATGTTTAATTGTAGTCAAAGGAAAGCAAGGCCGCCGAATTCCGGGCATCATGTCTAATACACGCAATTAGGCGCCAAAAGCAGAAAGGAGATTATCACTTGAAGTAAGTTCCCTCCAGTGACTTGGGTACCAAAAAACAGCAATAGAAGAAAATTAATTTAAATCTAAACTAGTGGCATATCTTCGAGTATTCTTTCCAATACGCGAATTCTGGAACAAAAAAAGCAGAATGCTTTTAATAGAAGAAAAATAAAAACTATCCCAGCATATCGTCTGAAGTTTTGTCCACCCAAACGAAAACGGGATAAAAAAGCAGAATGTCGGATTTTTCGTGGGCGTTAACGAAAACCGCTCTAAACAAAAGTCATGTTACCTAGGACAATTATCACAAAAAAATTATAACAAGAGAGAAGGAATGGAAGAGTACAAGATGTTCATAAAAGTTAAAATAAAGTTTTATTTACAAAAAAAAGGTAGCTTGGACTGCTTCTTTTCCAGAGCTGGAATAAATAAATTATTCCTAGATAACGTACAAAAAAAATAAAAATCAAAAAAATACAACATCAGGATTTCTTAACATTAAAGTTATATACAACAAAAATAGACACAATCTTAAAAAGGCAGTATTCTTACAAAATCAATCAAATAGTCTCTTTTTTTTCTTTACACCAAAGTTCCAATCAAAAGTAATAAAATTGACAAACCGTGCTAAATGCCGTCATAATTTCCATGATAAAAATAACCTCTTTTTTATTTTATTAAACGTCTGTCACAAAGTTCCTTTTTTCTTTCTTTTTCTTCAATAATTTTCTTATAATAAATCCAACGCAAGAAATACGTCACTAGAACAGTCCAAATTTCAAATAAACATAATACTTGATTTTTTCACAGTTTGTCCCAAATAGCATCACACGCGATCAGGTGAGGATCCAATTTTCAAAGTTATATCTTTCAAATCGATCTGTGTTGCAAGGACGATCACACTTTACGATTTTTAATCTCTGATTCAGAATCTTATCAACAGCAAAGTATTTCAGTTCCCGGGAGCTAAGCTCTTCAACATAGGCAATTTCGTGCCCGGAGATATTTTTATCTCGTTCAAATTCTCCATAATTCTTCATTCCAAGTCTCTGACCTGAAACATCTTCAAAGGGAAATATTCGTTGACCGAAGGAAGAATATTTCATACATAAAAGGCAATTCTTGCCAAGAGATACTCTATCTCTTAAATTTCTTCAAGTAGAAATTCTTCTCAAAATTTAACGTCCCACCTATGGACGGAGAAACAGTTTTTAACATGTGTCGACTCCGGCGCCCAACTCTGTTCTGATTAAACTTCGCGCCAATATCAATCGAGACAGAACTAATGCATCATTTCTAAAAATAGAAACCACGTGACACAAAATGGCGTCAACCCAACCCAACTCCCACGCCAAATAATCCATGTGACCTTCAACCTGGCACGCAAGCAAAAACCGACAGCCTTCACCCCCAAACGGTTTCAAACAAAGGAAAGCGACCCATGACCCACCAGAAAATATACCGAAATTTCCACAATAAGTGTTAGATGGATAGATGTTAAAATCAATTGTATTTATCAAAGATATTAACAATTTAATTTAAAAAAAAAAGATGAGGAGTGAACATCTAAAAACACCCAAAAGAAAAACAAAACAAAGAAAGATTAGTAAGACCCTCCGAACCTACTGATTTTCGGTTTGTTGAACACCGAAAACAAGCAAAAGAAATAGGGGTGGAGTTTGGGAGCGGATGTAAGTCTTTCAAGATAAAAACAACTTGTTGAATTCCATGGGATGTAACCTTTTTCGATCACATCTAATTTTAACCATTAGCTTATGCTTAAAGAATAAAATCGGATCCTTATGAGAAAAAGAATCAAGAGAAACACCACTCGTTTCTCTCTAGCTCATGTTGGGTCGATATTGTTGATCACATCTGTTACTTCCAGACGTACCAATTCTTCGGGATTGATACAAACCATCACTTTGTTGATCCCCCGATTTTATAAATCGGGAGACCTATGTTTTGAGGCATGTCCGTCCGTCCGTCCGTCCGTCCGGATTTTTCTCCGCAATCATCCATTGAATTTCTCTGAAATTTTGCATGAAGTTGTAACTTTGGTCAGGTTAGAAAGTGACATTCTCCGATTTTTGGAAAAAAAATCTGGTTAGCCCCCCATTGGGTCAAAAGGCCCAAAAATGGCAAAAAATGGCATTTTTGCCACATAACTTTTCATCCATCCATTCAATTTCTCTGAAACTTGGCCAAAATGTGGAGGCAATTGTTCCTAATAGAAAATAAGTATCGCTGACCTTGGAAAAAATCTGGTTCGCGCCCCCAGGGAGTCAAAAGCTTCCAAAATGGCAAAAAATTACCCTTTTCTCCCATAACGTTTGATCCATCCATTCAATTGTTTTGAAACTTGGCCAAAATGTAGAGGCAATTGTTCTGGATATAAAATGAGCATCCTTGACCTCAGAAAAATTCTGGTTCGCGCCACCAGGGGGTCAAAAATGCCCCAATTTGCCCAAATTTATTGCATTTTACACTCGCTACATCGAGTCACATACAGAGGAGGACTACGCTTGCGCGGCTTGTTAATCTTCTTCTTTCGTTTGCTTCACAGCATCTCACTGTTAGATCACCAGCTCGGTTGAGAAAAGCCATGCTAATGTTTTGTTGTCTAGCGCAGCTATGCCGACTTTGCTGTTGGGTGGTCGAGATAAAGTCAGCCTTTTCGTGGCCTCCTCCATAAGTACCTGCTCACAACAGCGAAACTAATGATTTTAGACCGCTTCCAGCGACCCCAGCATCTTTTACACTTTGTTGATGTACTTCCAGAACAGCTGAAGTTCACTATAGCTATTTCTTCTTCCGTGCTTTCACAGCATGAACAATCAGGCATGCTTTCACAAGAGTATGCCATTGAAAGGTAACGTTCTCTGGATCAATTGCCAGGTCAGAGAATACACAGAATTGTTGAGATATTCTGAACCCGATGCCAAACTCCGTTAAGAGCAGATTTCTTCCATCGAGCATCCCAGATGCTCCCCAAGCACAACTCTTTACTAAATATCTGTATAGTTCCTTTCTAGACCGTGAAAGGTCACTGGACTAAGGAATCTTCCTGAGCACAGCTCAGAACTTAGTGAAGAGGTGCAATTCACCCCTTGGTTTTGTCGGAATTTTCGTGGGCGTTAACGAAAAACCGCTCTAAACGAAGGTTATGTTATCTAGGACAATTATCATTAAAAAAATTATAACAAGAGATAAGGAATGGAATAATACAAGAGAGGAAAAAGGGAATACAAGATGTTCATAAAAGTTAAAATAAAGTTTTATTTACAAAAAAAGGTAGCCTGGACTGCTTTTTTTCCAAAGCTGGAATAAATAAATTATTCCTGGATAACATACAAAAAAATAAAAATCAAAAAAATACAACATCAGTACTTCTGAACATTAAAGTTAGATACAACAAAATCGACACAATCAAGTTAAGGAATAAATCCTATTAAAACATGAACTTACTATAAAGTCCGTATTCTTACAAATCAATCAAAGTCTCTTTTTTTCTTTTCACCAAAGTACAATCGAAAGAAATAAAATTAACAAACCGTGCTGAAGGCCGAACATAATTTCCACGATAAAAATAACTCTTTTTTTATTTTATCAAACGTCTGTCAGAAAGTTCTTTTTTTCTTCTTTTTCTTCAATAATTTTCTTTTAGCAAATCCAACGTAATATATACGTCACAAGAACAATACAAATTTCAAATAAACATAATACTTGCTTTTTCTCGTTTGTCTTGAATGGCAATCACGCGCGAATGTAAGGATTCAACTGGCACAGTTATATCTCTCAAATCGATCTGAGTTGCAAAGACGATCAATCTCTATGATTCTTAATCTCTGATTAGAATCTTCTCGACAGCAAAGTATTTCAATTTTCGGGAGCTAAGCTCTTCAACATAGGCAATTTCGTGCATGGAGTACATCTTGTCTCGTTCAAATTCTCCATCTCCTCATTTCAAGTGTCTGGCTTGAAACAACTTCACAAGGATAATATTCTTGACCGAGGGGAAAATATTTCATAAACAACAGGCAATTCTGCCAAGAGATATCATATCTCTTAAATTTCCTCAAGTAGAAATTCTTCACAAATTTAACGTCCCCCATGTGGACGGAGAAACAGTTTGTAGGTCGTGTCTTCCTCACGTTCAAATCTGTTCATACAAAAAAGGCAATTCTTGCCCGGAGATAATTTTATCTCCTAAATTTCCTCAAGTAGAAATTCTTTACAAAATTAAACGTCCAAACTAGGGACGGAGAAACAGGTTTAACATGTGTCGGCTTCGGCGTCCAACCCTGTTCTAACTAAATTTCGCGCCGATATTTCCAGACACAACAAACGCATCACTGCTAAAAATAGAAATCACGTGACACAAAATGGCCTCCCCGGCATAACACCCACGCAATATCCACATGACCAACCTGCACGTAGGCCAACCTGACCCTCCAACAAAGGGAAGTAACCGTTGACTTACTTAGAAAAACATCTAGAAATTTCCACAGTTTATGACGGCCCTCAACCGAAGGACTGAGTATTGATTTATTCCTCTCCAGGAGTTAGGCACAAGGCCAGTTTTTATCTTACTCCCACAAGTAAGATGTGACCCAAGGTCGGGTTGGGAAAGTGAGGTTTAAAAATTGCCTGGGCAGCCCTGTCGGCATTCCCCGGTAGGGGCGCCTCAGGCAGTAAGCAATAAACTTACTCTTCCCCAAAGAGGGGAGGTGAAGCCTGAGAGGGTGGACCTCCTAGAACTGCACAGGACAAACCCATAGACCAGCGTAAATCAAGCCCCGAAGGCCAAGACAATACCAGTCTATGGGGTGCAGTATCCATCGGAACAGATACTACACTTTGATCTTAGCCAAAAGGCCAAGAAAGGTCCGCTTGATCACCGGGGGATACACAAGTTTTGACTTAAGATATGCATATCGATGACTTGCGAAGTCAGGCATCCCAAGCCTCCCTCATACAGAAGTTGAATACAAACCTGTCTGCAAATCCATGACCTTCTTCTCATCCAAAAAGTGTGGAAAGACCGTTACACAGCTTGTAGGCAGAGAAAGTCAGTCAGTCAGTAAAGAATGAGAGGAAAGACATATGTGGCGCACACAACTACCAACTGAATTCTTGTTGTATTATGTTTTACAACGGCACTGGTCTGTACCACGCGGTGTTGATTAAAGATGGTAGACATGCACGTGTGGCACAGCTGTAGACAACAACACCAACGAAGGCGAACAATTAACCCTACGCCTCCGTGTCGTCTTCTATCCCTTCTCTAATTGTACATATCAGGTGTAAATTGTTCAGAATCGACCACGACTCCCCCTCTTTATAATTTGGTTTTGTTCTGTTTAGATCAATTCTCCAACGACCACCCGTAACCGATTCAATAGGATCCAGTTTTTGACCTGTAATTATCTAGTTCCTCTGCAACATGTTTCTTCAGCAATGTGATCACACCCTTGGTAACTTGACCAGAGATAGATCCTTGATCAAACACATGATCGAACACATCTGTCAGAATTAGTATAAACATGTGCAGGAGCCGCAAGAACAATCCGTAGGGCAGACCATCAAGTCGTGGCGATTTGTTGTAGCCAACCTGCTTCAATGCAATCAAAACCTCACATTCCGTAACCTAGTTGCGCTAGTTGCATCAAGGCGGAGAGAGTTAGCCACATAGTTGCCAAACTCCCGGACGCAAAGTCGGGGCAGTTAGGTGAAGCACTCTTGAAATCCCTCACTAAGGGATACTGCATTTTGATCTCAGCCTGAAGGTTAGGAAGTGCAAGTTTTATCAAGAATACAATATCGAGAGTGTTAGTTTAAGAAGTTAAAAGTTTGTTTAAAATTTTTTTAATATTTTAACAATTTTCTAAATTAAAAACGATTTTTAGATATTTTTTATTTAATTCTCCTTTAAGATTTTATATTTTTACTAGCAGGAAGATGAAATCTTGCACAGAATTGACTTTTGTGCCCTTTTTTTTCTTCTTATCTCTTTTGAGGCCCAGGGATGTGAGTAAAGTTGTACCAATATTTAGATGCAAAATAAGGGTACTTTTATAGAGCACGACCCGCATTTCCGTGACTTCGCGTCATCAACGTTCGGGCAGGTTATGTAAGCTGCCGAAACTATAAGCGAATCAGGTTGCAGCAGGCAGCCGAAAACTTATTGAAAAAAATGAATTTCTAGGCCAGTTGCCTAGTTTTATTTTCTGTACAGGATTACTATTGGAAACTTTCGAATTAAAAAGAAAAAAATAACCCCAACCCTTACATAGAAAATGTAAAAAAAAAAAAAAAATAAAAAAAATTGGAAAAAATTGAAAGTTTTTTTTTTTAATTTGCTTAAAAACAGTTGTTTCCTTGTTTGTTCTAACCGTAAACCCTAACCCTAACCCAGCAAATGTAAAAAAAAACAAAAAAAACAAAAAAACTGCAAAAATTAAAAAAAAAAAAAGGAAATTTGATTTAAAACAGTTGTTAAATTAAAAAAAATCATTTTTTGAAACGTTTCGTTGCACACAAAAAAAATTATTTAAAAACATTTGCTTAATAATGGTTCCTTTGAAAAAAAAAAAGAAAAGAAAAATAACATCTAATTAATAACAGTTGTTTAGATATGGTTTGTTCGTTCTTTACTTTTTTATATATAGTATAAATTTTTATTTATACAAACATTATTGGTTACATATGTGCATACATGTTTCGGTTGCACTCTTCGCAGAAAGTCAACCTCATCAGACCAAGGATTCAGAGAAATGAGATGGATTTGTAGACCTTTCTCACCCGAATAAATCTTTGTTTGGTCGCCATCAATTCGCTGTTTTGATACCTCATTGTAATACAGCTTCCTATTCCAGTAGCTTCTTTCCATGAACCACAGGATTGTGGAACTCTCTTCCTGCTGACTGTTTTCCTCCTACCTATAGCCTTGGTCTTTTCAAGACTAAGGCCAATAGGCATCTCCTGTCTTTGCAATAATCATATTTGTTCTAGTTAACTCCTTACATCAAGTGGCTTCATGCCTTGTCAGGAGCGATTTCCATTAAAAAAAAAAAAAAGTGAATTTGCTAAGAATATAGGTGAAAAAAATCCAGAACTTCAAACACATGACTGGCATACACACCTTCACTTACTCACTCGCCAACCCAGATGTCGTTCTTCAACAAACACTTGCTCGTCACAGTGACACTACCCAGGTGACTCTCTTCAAAGAACATTGAACTATCCATTTTTTCGTCTTACTCTTTTTATTTTTTTATTATTCTTTTTTACTTCTACTAACTTTACACACGTTTGTAGCAAGATAAGAGGCGGGGGTGTAAAAAATCAGGTTAATGGCAAATTTCGACGTGAGGTTAAAACTAAGTATAGTGGAATCTTCCAGTTAGAAGTAGAGTAACAGTTACGTGTCCCGGCAGTGACATCACATTCATTAGAATATTAAAAAGTAAAGCCAAGATGGAAGCCTAGCTTGCTAAGCCTCCATCTTGGCTTTGTATATTCCTTATTCACTAAAGCTTTGCTCTACCTTTTTCAACTACTTCATTCCACCACCATCTCACCCTATGTCTTGGAGGCCCCTTTGTCCAACCACAAGTTTGATCTGTACCTTTAACTTCTTCCGCTGTTCCTTCACACCTCCTGGAGTGGGTCCGGCACACTCATAAACTTGGTCCTCAAACACATGCGTCATAGGTTCTTTCTTCAACTTCCACACATTTCTCCTGGGGATAAACTTTATATTTATATATATACAGGGTGTTTGGGGGAGAAAAAAAAATCAATGGCATAACTTCGGAATTATGTTCTATATGCGTAAAAGAGTCTTTGTGTGTGTGGGGTGGGGAAGTCTTTTGTAATACTATTCCATTACGTGTCTAATCATATTTATTTACTTGTATTTTGTTAGCTAAAACAAGTGCCAACATTCGTAGGATGCCGACTGGGCTTTCCATGTTGTCGATCAAAGGTGTTTCTTGCCAATTTCTAATCCTTCTTCTGTGCTCCACGGCTTTTATATTTGTTTGTCATATTTTCATGGTTTTATTGGTGCAACACCAGGCCCAGGCTTATTTTACCTGTGATCCTATCACAGTGATAGTTTTTATCTATTCCATATGTAGAAATCACAGTGCTGCACCATCACACACATTGTACGTGGTAGATGTTTACAATAAAGAATGTTGAACAGTATTTGCCTCAATGACTTGTAACTCGGAAACCAAATGTTTCGGACCTATATAGACATATAGAACATAATCAAAGTTATGCGATCGATTTTTCCAACTACCTTATATATGGAAATTGAAAAAGGAAAACCAAAAAATATTATTTATGTATTCATCAACGTTTCGTCTTTATCATAAGACTTCCTCAGGATGATTGTCTGAAGAAAACAACACACAAGTTACAAGTGGCCGCAGGTTTTGAGCGGGCACATATCCATTTTAAACATCTGGTACTTGTGTTGTTTTCTTCAGACAATCATCCTGAGGAAGTCTTGAAATAAAGACGGAACATTGATGAATACATAAATAATATTTTTTGGTTTTCCTTTTTCAATTACGTCGGAACACTTTTTCCATTCTTTATCATATATATATTTTTATACATACATAAAAGTAATCCATGGACACGTGTTTCTGGCTCACAGATGTCATCAGCATGACTCACTTAGACAAGGATCAAACCTTCGATATATATATATATATATATACACACACCCACATGTATTTTACAAAAACAACAAAAGAAAGAGACAGGTGATAGTGATTATAGCCTTTTATTTACAATGGTTATCAAATGATGGTGAACAGAGTGAGTTATGCAAGTTGATCTATTCTCGCTTTGAATCAAACGTCTTACTCAATAATTAAAGCATAACAGAAATAACGCAAGATACCGCAGCTTCGGAGCTTCGCATCTAAGAAAAACATTTGCTACTTCTTTACAATCACACAACAAGCGTCTTCTGACCGTCTAAATAGTCCAATTTTGAAGGCGTTGGTCTCCAAAAGTTATAACCTCTTAGAATATAGATACATTTCGATAACAAAAAGTAGAGTTTTTTTTTGGCACATTTACTTATATATATATATATATATTTTTATATATATATAATGATAGCATTTACTTATTACATGATAGTATTAAGGGTTTCAACCACATTTTAAGATTTGTAACTAATCAGCAGAAAGAAAAAAAAAAGTCACTATTTTACATGTGGGTGCTTCATGATGCTTTTAAAACTTGTATTTTTGTTAAAATTAAATTACTCACTTATATCTTAAAAAAAAAAAAAAGAAAGAAAGACATTCTATTGTAATTTATTAAAATGCAAATAATTTTAAACGTTCTCATTTGCTTTCGCGGTCATTTCCTCGTTCCCAATGCTAGGTTTGCTAAGCATGTTGTATATCGTAGGAAGTCTTGCATAGACTGTGACGTCACAAGCATTTAATTAAGTGAGAGTGGTCATCTCCAATATGAGACGGCACACAGCCCGGGGAGAGGGTGGGTGGGTACAAATCATTGGAGATTTTATGCCACGATTCATGAAGATATCTTTCCTGACCAGGATTTAATAAAGAACTGAACTGAATTTGTGTTGTTTTACAACAGCTCTGGTCTGTACCACATGGTGTTGATTAAAGATGGCGGACACGCACGTGTGCCACTTTTGTAGAGAACAACAACGATGGCGAACACGATGTAAAAAACACTCAAATGTCGAAATAGTGACACTGTAATCTTATTATATTGTAGTCTATGCATTGAGTGAACTAAGATTTTAAATAAAAACTACAACTTTATCATTTTCAATCCTCTCATAATAGTTTTCATCATTCAACTGACAATCCATCTATCTTATTAACTCTTATCTTCGAGTGGTTTTTAGCCTTGACAAGAAAGGCCTCATTAGTAAATAAAAATTCTGTTTGTTATCAAAATGCACTAACAGTCTAGCGGAGTAGTCACACGATAAACTGGAACTATTTTTAAAAAAACAAACGTTTATGAGCTTTTTTTTTTCCATGGCCGTGTTATTGTAACAAAGCAATAAATATTTAATCCAAGCGCAAAAAGGTATATTAAAAGATAATGTGCCTATATATATATATATATATATATATATATACACTATATAATATATATATATATATATAAAAGAGAATAGTGCAGTATTAGTGCAGTTCCAACTAGAGAAAAGTATATATGTAAAGGAGTAAGGTTACCAACATTTGTAAAAAGTTTTTTTTCAACATCATTTTATCATTTTATATAACACGTTTCAAGCGGTGGTCCGCTTTCATCAGATATGTAAAACCATTTGAAGAAATGTCTTTCGATTTGAAAAGAGTGCTGTTTCATTTGAAACATTTCTTCAAATGGATTTACATATCTGATGAGAGCGGACCACCGCTTGAAACGCGTTATATAAAATAACAAAATAATAAATAAATGTTGAAAAAAAACTTTTTACAAATGTTGGTAGCCTTACTCCTTTACACATATATATATATATATATATAAAAACTTATAGGTTTATTAATTGTTTAAAAATGTTTTATGACAGCAATTTATGTTCTGGATAGGAAAAAAAAAAAAAATTGTAGATATGTTGCCGGTCGATTAAATTGAGAAATAAAAAGCTTTTTTGAAGATAATTAAAAGTTAATTTGGTCTGAATCTACCAGTAGCAAATCCTGAGCCAATATTCTTTTAAATAACCCAAAACCGACCATAGTGCTAGAAAAAATTAGACTGCAAGTTAAAACATGATAAAAATAAGTTTATCCTTGGTTTGGCTTTGTATAAGAAATAAATAAGTTTTTTTAACATGGCTGCTGATAATCAACCAATCAGAAGAAAGCATTAAATAAAAAAATAAAAAAATTTAAAAATGAGAAGAGAAGCCTATAAGAAGAATATTGTTTGCAGTTTATCTTTCAGACGGCAAGAATTGGATGTTCACAAAGACAGGGATTCATTGAGAATTTTTTTTTATGTAAATCTTCAAGAACACAGGTATAATGGAAACCTCTTCAAATAAGATCAGCAACTGGAAAAAAAGAAAAGAAAATATACTTGATTAGGATTCAATAAATTATATATTTATTTGATTACTTATAATATATATTTCTTCTTTTTCATTAGAAGCTGTCAAAATTAGCTTTTAGACTTGGATTCAATAATCACAAATTTACAAGCAGACAAAAATCATCCCAAATAACTAAAGATTTTGATCAAAACGAACATATATTAGATAACATCAAATGCATACTAAATTTCCGTTAATATCTGATCGCAAAAAACAAAATCGATATAAAAACTAAACAAAGTCTAAACTCTTATGTAGTTGTTTTTTAATATGTAGAGTGACCTGGAGTAATCCCCCCCCCTCCCTCCCCATACAGTTGAAGAGAAACAGATCTGTCAGTCTTGCTTCAATCTAACCCTCAGCTTTCCACTTGGTAGAGTGATCTCCCTTCCTCTTCTCTGTCAATCTTCTGCCATTTTGAAAGAGTGGTTTCCCACCTTCTATGGTTGCACACCATGGATCCTGATCCGCTTATCAAGTAAGTACAACATTCACACTTTTTGTGAAGATATGAATGCGATACATGATTGGATGTTTTACGTTAAAATAGATTCCATTAAGTGAAAACTCTTTGTGTCTTTCTTTGAAACACTTGTTAACTTGTATTTGAGAGCATATAAAGTCTCAAATAGATAGCTGGAGAGCAGCTAACAAAGGTCTTGCGGAGTGATGTCAAGACACCTTCGGCTTTCTTGACAATTTTAAAGATGTGCTTTTTTTTAAGGGAAATCGTTGCTGACAGTAATGCCAAGGCCACATTCACAAGAAGGTTTCTTGATATTAGTGATGTTGTGGAGGGAGTACGTAGACGCTGGATTTTTCCTCCCAAAATGCATGGTGGTACACTTGTCCACAACTAACTTCAGTTGCGAGTCTGTGATCCATTGCTGAATCGTGTCCAGATCTGAGTGGAGGAAAGAATTATATAGTGCAGGATCTTTTTATTTTAAGGTACAGCTTGATGTCACCTGCATATTTCAGTACTATAGCATTCTTTAAAGTTGGCATCTATGTCATTAATTTATGCAAAAAAACAGGAGATTCCAGTGGTATACCAGATGACATCGCATTGCCTTGTTTGGGGTGAACTCGGTGAAAAAAAAAAAGGAATTTACACATACAGTGAAGGATACTGTCCTAGAACCGTGCTTACTTCTTTTCGACTGAGAATGAAGGATTTCAACCATCAGTTAAAAAGATTATCTTTTATATACATTTCCAGAAGCCTTTTGCGTGGCACACAATTAAAAGCCTTAGCAAAGTGA
Organism: Sepiola atlantica; assembly: GCA_963556195.1. Classification (NCBI taxonomy): domain Eukaryota; kingdom Metazoa; phylum Mollusca; class Cephalopoda; order Sepiida; family Sepiolidae; genus Sepiola; species Sepiola atlantica. The sequence continues at coordinate 217,092,810 of OY744518.1, forward strand.
TGGTAAATAACATCCATCCACGAGCCGCTATCAGTCGGGTCTGGGTGACGACTTTAAGAAACTCGATAAGCTGATCACTACAATGAAGTTAGAGATAAATGCAAATTATAAGGGTCATATGCGGCTATGAGTGCTCCAGAAGTGTCAGTGTTTCTCTGACACAGGATTCCATCAGTTTGGTGACGTGGCTAGTAAGACTGACTCGACGATAGTTGGCATGTGACGTATGGCCACTTTTCTTTTAAAAAAGGAAACGAATGACAGTTTTCCACTACTCTGGAGTGGCATCAATGTTAAGGCAGAACTGAAAGATCAAAAACTGGTGCAAAAGAAAGTACACACCACATTTAAGACCATCACGACTAAAAGAGGAAGAGTTGTGCTTATTTTTAAGGTGATAAAGCAGCATGGCAGGCGTAAACTCCATAAATTATTTTTTGTTTTTTCACCCCAAACAAGTTGCCACTGTAGACGTAAGGGGCTACTGAGAATTAGGGTGAAAATTTAGGAGGGTCGTCCTAAATTGGGAGCTGTGCAGTGAGATGCTTGTTCACATTAGTTTTAAATTTCTACATGTCGGTACAGTCGAGGAAATGGGGAGGGAGTTCCAAAGACCGGCACGGCAGCTCAAGGAAAGAAGCTATGGGAATAGAAGACCCTCTGGCATCTGGGGACCTCCACAGTGAATGAATGGGATTTAGCTAATTGTTGGATTGGTCGAGTGTATTTATGTCGCGGGGGGCACTAGAGCAGCAAGTTCATCGGAGCACATTCCATTGAAGTACTTGTAAAACAAGTACGAGGATGCAACATTGCGGCGATAGGACTGGGGCTGGAGTTTGGTAGATAGTGAGGGACCTATTAGATTAGAGACTCTTCTTATTGAATGTAATGTAAGAGATGGCACGTTTTGGTTTTTAACATTAAAAATGGCCGCATATTACTTAGCAACGAGTTCTCCGCATTCCTTGGGATCATCAGTGATCTGATTTGCGTGGGGTTTGTGAAGACGACCAACTGGGGAGTGAGATCTTTGCTTTGATCGGACAAACGTCTTCCAGAACACCTATCACAATTTTCTACTATGCACTGTTTCAAACTCAAGCACCGCTTTTTTTGTCACTTGTTTGAGATGGTTGGAAGATTTATTCCGTCCCCGTCGGTGTCTGTTTTATGCAGTTTACATTTTACATCACAGTCCAGCATTCCGACGTTCTTTCCTGGCAAGTCTGACTACTGAAGTTTCCCTGAATTACTTTTGGAAAAAAAATGATTGAAACACATACTGAGCTGAGCTACAATACCCAAACTGACTCGATTTTTACAACTCTGCAAATGTAAACACTCCAGAACATTCAGGACTCGATATGGAGAGAACGTGAAACATCCGTGCCACGTAAAAAAAAAATTTTTTTTTTTTTTTTTTTTTTTAAATGTAATTTGGGAAAGTTCCATATATTACCAGACAAATTGAATAAAATAAATTTAATATCCAAAACTTGATTGAATAAGAAAATGTAGCCTAATTCAATGCATTTTAAATATAATATTAGAAAAATAATTAAATGTTTAATATGATTTAATCACAGTTGGTTGGTTGTTGTTTGTCAAACGTAGTGGAGTAATTTTATGGTGAAACTGTTAATGTTTTGTATACCTACATTTTGTAAACAAATAGTCTATAAACAATAGTTTCTAATTAACCTATAGAAACGTGACAAGTACTACCACTTCACGACAGTGGGCATGAGAGCAGTAGGACATAAGGGGCAACTCCACTGGATGCAGTTTGTGTCATACCTAGGGCGCTTGGATGAGAGGGGGGGGGGGGGTAGTTAAAAAGGTTGGGAAATAGGGTAGCACAAAAAAAAATAAAAATAGATCCGCGAAAATGGATTTCAAGATTGTGGGCTGGGGTAAATAGCAAACAGGTGTCTAAGATAGTTTAGATATCAAATGCATATTAAATTTCTGTCAATATATGATTGCAAAAAAAAAAAAAAAAAAAAAAAAAAAAAAATCGATATAAAAACTAAACAAAGTCTAAACTCCGATGTGGTCGTTTTTTAATATGTAGAGTGACCTGCCCCCCCCCCCATACAGTTGAATAGAAACAGATCTGTCAGTCTTGCTTCAATCTAACCCTAAGCTTTCCACTGGTAGAGTGACCTCCCTTTCTCTTATCTGCCATTTTGAAAGAGTGGTTTCACAACTTCTTTGATTGCACACCAGGTTGGGAAATAGGGTAGCACAAAGAAGAAAGGGGGGGAAAAAAATGGATTTCAGGGTTGTGGGCTGGGGTAAAAAGCAAACAGGGGTGTCCAAGGTAGTTTAGTGTTGTACCCGGGACAAATTTTATTTTACTCATAGTTGGGACCCTGACAGATACTACTAACACTCCGGGGTCAGAGTGGACCTGGGAGTAATGGTAAATAAGGCATAACTTCAGACTACTCAAGGCTCCCAAATTAGGCTTCATCACCGGATGCAATTTAAGGTCATATCTAGGACCTTAATTTGATTGAATAAACTTGATAAGTATTTGAATAAATAATAATTATATTAAAAAAAAAAAAATAGTAATAATAAAAGTGAATGGAAGAAGAAAAGTGTAAAAACAAGAAAAGTGTAAAAACAAGAAAAGTGTAAAAACAAGAAAAGTGTAAAAACAAGAAAAGTATAAAAACAAGAAAAGTGTAAAAACAAGAAAAGTGTAAAAACAAGAAAAGTGTAAAAACAAGAAAAGTATAAAAACAAGAAAAGTGTAAAAACAAGAAAAGTGTAAAAACAAGAAAAGTGTAAAAACAAGAAAAGTGTAAAAACGCACCATTCATTGGCATTTCATCAATCTGAGTGGAGTAGTACTGTTCAATATCTCGCAAGATTCGGATGTCATCATTTTTCACAAAATTAATGGCTACACCCTTCCGGCCAAATCTTCCAGATCGACCAATCCTAAAAAGTACAGGAGTAAGAAAATTATTTTTCAAGGGGGAGTTCAGAAAAAAAAAGAAAGAAAAAAGCATATAAACAAATAGAAATCTTCTGTTTCAATTACTAACCTGTGGATGTACAATTCACGATTGTTTGGCAAATCATAATTTATGACCAATGATACTTGTTGAACATCAATACCACGGGCCCAAACATCTGTAGTGATAAGGACTCGGCTGAAAATGAAGAAAAATTAAAAAATTACTTGAGTTTTGGTTGTAAAAAGATGGGTTTTATGGTCCCATAAATAGTGCTTAAAAAAATTAGATACAATGAACAACCTTTTGAGACCATTTAAACATTCATGTGCAGATAGAAAGTGTGAATGGTGACAAGCAAAACAATAGCATAATCAGTTTCGGTAGTTCTACATAGATTGTTCTTAAAAAAATTTTTTTTTTTTTTTTAAATCATGGTCTTTCATTATAAAAGATGTTACCTTCTGTAATAAATTGTTTGTTTGGGTGAAAAAAGGAGTTTAAAAAAGGCTATTCTTTTATGGCACCAAAATATAATAATTTAATTTTCAGGATTTTTTTTTTTTTGCTTTTTAAAACTTGAATGAAATGCTTGGGAATAGATCTTTAAAATTATTCCTTTCATTTCTTTATAAAACTACATTAAATTTAATATTAACCTTTATATATACTTGTTTAAAAAAAAGATTTCTGTCATCAGGCTGGGATCAAAGTGAAGTATCTTCGAACTCAAACAATATTTTGTAAAAAAGATGCAGGATTGGACTCGTCCAATTTGTTTAAACATATTTATGCATAACTCTCCATCTTCTCATTTATATCTCAAGTAATAAAATACATTTCTTCTATTCGGCCTGTGATTAAAATGTAGTATCTGTTCTTTCCTCAGTCAAGAGAAAAGCTTCTAACCTGGGGCATTAAAAAAAATTTTTTCCCCAATCCAGGGGGCCCACTTTCGGGGTGCTGGACATCCCCTACATATAAAACACATCTTGTGTCTAACTTTAGCCTCATGAGGAGGCAAATAAATAAGGACTATATTTCCTCCATTTTTTAAACTAAAATACTACAAAAAAAAAAAATGACAGAACGATCTTGTGGCTACCCCAGCCTCTGCCAGCCGTAACGATGGTAAAAGTATTCCTACAAGTGAGACTCATTGTAACAGCCACTCGTAATATTACAAAGAAACGTAATTTAATGTGGCCTAATAATCCCAGAATTTCTCTACTGAGTAAATAAAAAATTTATACTTGGATTTTTCAGACTATTATTATCCTTTTGTTTGTTATTTTCATGTTTCGGCCGATGTAACCTCCGACCTTCCTTAGATGAATCTTTTCAAACTGTGGAACAGATACGGAATTTCAAGCTGAACCCGTTATTTAATCAACGGGTGTAGATTGTCCGAACTCTGGAACCTTTGGATGTTACATCTAACAAAACTTTCAGATGTTCCATTGACTGAAACAACTAAGACGAGAATAGTAGCCTGAATAATCCAAACTATCAATCCACATATCAAAAAATGCCAAAACAAAGAATATTTTTTTTATTTTTTTTTTTAAATATCAGCCCCCCCCCCCCTCCCATAAAAAACAAACATCGATCATGTAAATCAGGACATTGTGACGTGATTCCTCATAGTTATACACAAATTTTATTTTATTGGAATTTAAAAAAAAAATAAAAGAGCAAAAATTATCAATTTGGAATTTGTGTTATTTTTTTAATTTCTTAAACTGGAAAAACTTGCTGCCTTTTCTGACTAAGCAAAGTTAAATCAATGACACATCCAGTTTTTTTGTACCAACAGTAATAAACATTGTAGCCAAGTTTGCCATGAACACCTGGAAAAAAAAACCAGCCAATCAGAAGTAATTATTTTTCCCGCGAAAAGTCGACTTGTTTCAGTCATCAGTTAACAAATTCAGTTTCTCGCTGTAAGGCTGTCATATAAAACGTCAAAAAGCAGAGTTTCTAACGTCTTTGGTCTTCATAGAAATCTCCATTTATTAATGATTTAATCTTCCTCTGAGGTCATCAGATCTAAGCAGCCTTTAAGACTCACATTACACAGCCACCATATCATTCTCATATCATTTCTCTCCATGCAACGCATGTCCTCAACCCTCACTCGCTAAGTTTCACTTCCATACACCACACTGCTTACTGATAGACTCTTCCCTAATGTAACTTAAAAGAAATTGTTCATTTTCAACATTCACTTCGAAAGGTGTCGCTTCACAATCAGCATTAAAAAATGATTGTAGGGATACAACCAGAAAATTTCAACAGGTATTTTATTTTTTTAAACCAATAACATCGAACGCCAGCATGTAAAATGGATGTTAAACCGAATATGATGACGTATTTTATGGCCCTTATCATTTAAGGAGGAATCAATATTACGTTTTCTTCTTTTTCATTTCCTTGAAATAAACTGAATAAGCAGATTTTTTCACCAGATTTGCAAATACTAGCAAAAATGTGTGCCCTCTAATTGCAGGGTTTTGCTAGTATATATAACGAACGAACATATACTACATTGGTACTTATGGATTATCTGTATCGACTTTTTAATTTAGGATCTCGACTGCCATGTCTGATTACATATACTTTCCACTTTGGGGATGGCACGGTGGTTAACGACGCGGACTGAAGACCTGGGTGTGCCGGGTTCGAATCCAGTCCGTTCAACAGAAACACTTTCATCAAAACCCACATCTGACCTTGTGTCTAACCTCATGGGGAGGAGGAAAATAAAATACTTTCCGCTGTTTAAGAAACTGTAGAAACAAAACGCAGCAATTTTACCTTGCACCAGATCGGAACTCTTTCATAATGTTATCTCTGTCTTTTTGCTGCATGTCGCCGTGCATCGAAGAGACTGTGAAATTAGCTTCGCGCATCTTTTCTGTTAACCAATCCACCTAAAAAAAGAAAGTAAAAAAAAAAAAAAGGGGAAAATATTTTAAACTGTTTTTTACATTGACCTTATTTCATCCACCTTCCATCCCGGCCCCCCAAAAATGGTGGTATGTGTGTGTGTGTGTGGGGGGGGGATTATAATATTTACTACTCGAATTTTAATTCAGCTTAGAAAAAAAAAAAAAAGTTTAATTTTTTTCAAGCGTTGAATTATTTAAAAAGTTTAATTTAAAGCTAATTGGTATTTATTTTCTATATAAAACAATATTCGCATCGGTCACCAAATCTAACTAATTTCCCCCTAACATTTAAAGCAAATTGATTTGTATTGGATATATAACCCACTCACACAAAACTTGCTCCATCCCCATTGATCACCAAATCGTAACCGATTTCCACTAATACTTAAATCTATTGGTTTTTATTGCCAATATAAACCATTCACACCCATCTTCCTCCACTCGCATCAGTCACTAAAGTTAAACCGACTTTTCGACATTTTTAGCTTTTCATTCATAACTAGTTTTACTGCACTACTGACATCAGTCCCAGCCGCCCCAGAAATAATATATATAGATGGGGAAACAAAAAATCTTGGCGGAGATAAGTTTTACGAACACTTACCATTCATAAAAGAACTGAAAAGATTTCAGACAGAAGTTATTTATTTGTTTAAAAATTTTTTTTTTTTAATTAAAATTTTTTTTCATTTTTTACCCAAAACAAGGGCGCAGCAATAATTACCTTTCTTTTAGTATTGCAGAAAATGACAGCTTGGGTGATTGTAAGCGTATCGTAAAGATCACAAAGGGTGTCAAATTTCCATTCTTCCCTTTCGACAGCCACAAAAAATTGCTTGATCCCTTCTAGGGTCAATTCATCACTGGAAAAGAAACAAAGGAAACCAGTAAGTATCACACATCGAAGTAAGTAAAAAAAAAAATGGTTAGGGCAGGAAAAGTGGTTATTATAGTAAAATTCCTTTCAAAGCAAAAATACAACCGTCCGTAATAGGGTTCCAAATTATTTTTTTCATATGTAAACGCTCAATTAATTTTTTAGTATGTTGAAACTGCATATCGTTTTCAGGCTGGGATCAAAGCGTAGTATCGTTTCCGTCCTTAGTCATAGAAGGAGGCAATTTCTTTTTTAATGCATTGCTGTTTCTTCTTTTAATGAATTATTTTGTTAAATAAAAATCCTATTGAGAAACAATTTATTTACAAAAATTACTGATCTATATAATGACAGGCTAAAGCAACTTAATGTTCGTACATATGTTATCACCCGGCACCCCTTTTTTAAAGAGGTTGGACCGCCAAAGATGTAATGCAAAAAAAGTAATTTCATCTGATGCCGCTGTGGTGTCGAACGTGAAAATACACTTTCTCAGTCTTCAGATTAGGATCAATGGGTAATATCTTTTTTGTCCAAAGATGATAGAATAATATTATGGGGTCTGCGTTGGCGCAGGACATCCATAGAATGAAAACATATCACAAACTCTGACAAGGGTTTTGGAGATAGACCCCATAATCAGATATATCCTGAAACTATATTAACCAGAGTACTTAGATAAGTATGTTTAAGTTTGAACAAAGTTGGTACAATAATATCGTGGGGTCTGCGTTCGCACCAGACGTCCATAGAATGGAAATATCTTTAAGCACAACAGAAATATACAACATATGGAGGATATAAGTGTAAAATTTCCATAGGACCCGTTATTAAAATTAAATCCACCAGAATGCATTTTGATCTTAGAAAATAAGTCTATCATTTTATTGATATACTTTGTGAAATAAAAATCCTTACAACTTATTTATTCACAAAATATAATTTACTGGTAAAATTATATCCATTGGGATGTTTTTCCATTTCTTAGAAAGCAATTCGGATATTATAACTAATTACTTTGAGAAATTCACTTTTCTATTCACCGTGTATTAGTAAAACATTAACTTAAACTCCTGGGCTATGCCGGATAGGAACAGCAAGCGTATAAATAAATAAATACCCATCCATTATTATTATTATTATTACACGTGTTTGATGATTTAGATGATAAAACTCACCGTTTGACAAGAATGCGCACAGGATCAGTCATGAATTTACCAGTCATTTCCAAAATTTCATGGGGAAGGGTAGCAGAGATGAGGAGAACTTGCGTGGCTGGTGGTAAGTAACGGTAGACGTCGTAAATCTGCTCTTTAAATCCCTTGTTCAACATTTCATCGGATTCATCAAGAACTAACATCTTGATCGACCGTGTACGTAAATTCCGCCGGCGGATCATGTCTAAAAAAAATATTGGATCAAGAAAAGAAAATAAAGAAAAGTTTAGTCACATTAACATCAATGTAAACTCGCTTGATTTTCATTCTTTTCAGACTTAAAAGATTTGAAATAAGGATGGGAGCCAGGCTTAGCTTTGAATAAAAAGATGACATCATCCACTCGAGAGAGAGAGAGCATAGACGATTTGTGACCAGCAAAGGAAATGTATCGTATCCATTAGTTGGAATATATAGCTGCAATTGAAGGAGTTCAAGAGTTTTCTTTTTTAACATAGTTCACCACAAACAAGGCAGGCCGCCACTGTAGACGTAAGGGGCTACTGAGAAAAAAAGGGTGACAGTTTTGGGGGGTGTCAACCTAAATTAGGAGCTGCACAGTGAGATGTCTGTTTACATTAGTTTTAAATTTCTGCATGTCAGTAACGTCAGGAAAGCAGGGAGGGAGTTCCAGAGTCCAGCAGTAGGACGAAAGAAGCTTTTGGAGTAGAAAGCTCATCGGCATCTGGGGACCTCCATAGTGTATGGATGGGATTTGGCGGATTGTCGGGTTGGTCTAGTGAATTTACGTCGTGGGGGTACCAGAGCAGCAAGCTCATCAAAGCACAAGTTTAAAAAATATCCGTCCTTGCGATACATCCTGTTACTCTTCTTTTTTTTTTTTGCTTCGTCAGTGCAAGTGTGAAATTTAATGTAGAATGATTCCATTTTGCTTTTTAGGGAAGTTAACCAAAAATTATTTTTGCTATGGGAGATATATTGTGCTTTTTTTTTTGGTGGTGGTGGAATCAAGCTCCCTAAAAACCCGTCCTTAACCTTACCACTAACCCTAAGTTTAAGTGGCAAGCACCCCTCCCAACCCTCTCTTAATCCTATTACTATTCCTACAAGTGGATACCCCTCTCTCCAAAAATAATGCAGTTTAGCTCCCATTAAAAACAATTTAATAAAAAAGAAAATGAAGTTCTGTTTTAGGTCATTACATCATTTGAATCCTTCAAATGAGGGGAAAATTTTTTTTTATTGTTAATATTTATTCAACAAAGAAAAAAAAAGAAAAGGAAGAGAGGGAGTGTTTTCTCCCTTTCTTTTTCTCTCTCGTTGCTGCTATCATTAATAGCCGATAGTCACGTATGGGGGTAAGGAAAAGGCATGTTTACAAATTTAATATTTCAATTGAGCGCGTTCAACCTTTTTAAAGAAAGTTGTTGCATTATTAAAAATTATCAAATATTTACATATACATCAAAATAATTCTGTAACTATTACTTATATGAAACTTAAATTCTGTCAATTCTGAAATATTCTTTGTATGCTTGGTAGTAATTTCAAAAAAGAGAAATAAAATCAAGAAATCAGCCTTTTCTTATTTAAAAAAATAAAAATAAAGGGCAGTTTAAGCAGAAATCCGCTTTTTCTGAATCTAAAGAGCTTATAAAACTATAATGCAGTTTCACAGTAGATCCAATCGTCAGAAGTGTATCAATATACCATATAACATCTTCATAGATTTAAATATAAATTCCAACAACTGAAAAACAAATTCTTACAGTATCTTGCAAATGTATGTGGTATGACATCACTTTTGATGGTACGTGAAAATCTTCTTAAATGAGATTTCTTTATCCATCTGAATTATTAATATTATGGACAAATTAATGTGAAATATTTCAGATAAACATTTATCCTTATATATTAAAAAACGGTTATAGATGATGCACCCGATTTCCGTGACTTCGCGTCGGCACCAATCGGGCAGATCGCGGAAGCGCCCGAGAGTTGCCGAGACGAAAACGCCAATGGAAGACTTGCAGGCGATAATATAAGACGAATAAATTCAAAGAAAAAATACATAGATAAAAAACGAACAAACTGTATGGGGGGGGGGGGGGCGTAAATGAACCATTTTCAATCAAATGTGTAGAAGGAAAATTTGGAGGGGGGGGGGGGATTTTGTCAATGTTTTCTTTTTCATTTGTTTCGCTGTTTTTTTATTTGCAACATAAAACAAAGAAAAATGTGTTAAGGGATCCCGTTCTTAGCGATAGCCAGGCCCTGCATCCAAACTACCAAGCTCTAACTGGAAGACGCTAATATAAGACGAATAAATTCAAAGAAAAAATATATAGATTAAAATCATTTTTTTTTTGGGGTGGGGGTAAAATTTTGCCAATGTTTTTATAAGATAAAAAAAAACTGATATTATTCCATCAGCACTCAGACGCATTCGCGACATGTCCGATCGTTGTCGACGCAAAGTTATGGAACTCATGCGCGTCATCTACAACAGTACCTAAAAAACTATATGACAAGAATTTTCCAAAAGACACAAATTCTTACCAAAGACACGACCTGGAGTACCGGAAACAACATGCTGACCATAATCAAGTTTGCGGATGTCTTCACCAATATTGGTCCCACCAATGCAAGCATGGCATTGAACATTCATGTAGTCACCAAGAGCCAAAATGACCTAAAAAAATAACATAAGGAAATATATAAATTAATACAATATTTTATATAGATATTAACAGATGCAACACGCTCGGTGTTAAAATTGCTGAAGGATTTTGGATATTTATAAAGTTTTCTGATTTTAGATTAACTTTAGGCTTTTACCTTTCAAACAATCAAATTTTAGCTTTAACAATAAAATAGAAAATGAGTTTAAAATGAATTGAATTTTGATATTTTAATTTATTCTAAATAATTATAAATTATTTGAATTTATTCGAAACTCAGAAATTGAAATTTATTCTTTTTATTTTGAAACTTATTGTGAAAATCAGTTTTTCTGATTTTATTAATATTTGAATTTAAAATATTCAACATATTTTTATCTTATTTTACTTTAACCTAAAAATTATAATTCTGAAAATTTTTGCAAATCATTTTAAAATCCCATACAATTTTGAAATTCATAAAAAAAAATTAAATCATTGCTAGTTTTATACGTTTTTAAAATATATTTTAAAAACTACCATGAACCATTGTTTCTACAAAAAAAGGATTTACTTGAAAATTAAATCAATGACCAAGAAAAAAAAAAAAAAAAAAAAAAAAAAAAATGGGGGCACGTTTTGATGTCATCCATTTTAAAGTAAATCTATCATACGAAATCTAAGTTCATCAACGTTCGTAAAATTTAATAATACAATATACATGCTTTATGCATTATATTTGGGAAAAAATATTTTAATTGTTCTAATTAGCCGTAATTTATAATTAACTGAACAAGTCACACATCTCTTAGTTATCTATGTATTTCTCTGATTCCCTCTTACTATAATATTTTTATATGTACCTTTTTCACGACCTCAACTTCGAGGTTTGGTACAGGCACCTAACCCAAACCCTGCAATGTTGCGGCTCAACGAACTACTGCAGCCGATCTAATTAAACAAAAAAGGAGGCAAGGGAACTGGTGAGGCACCAATTATTGGGTCCGGTCCACAAAAGTAGCCCAGAAGTCCCTGGTAGCAAAGTTGTAGCCAACTTAACAACTAGAAACGGTGTATAATTTAACACTGAAATATTTTAATTAACCGTATAAGCTGCCCCAACTTAACTCCGCAACGAAAGGCCCATAAATCAACCCAGCATAAAAGATACAATACGACAGTTTTAACCATACAAATCCAAAAGTTCTCCACTTAATGGTGAGGACGACACAGACCTCATTTGATACAGCTATGAAACTGACGGCATTCTCAACTATTCACCGATGTAAATTTGTTCCTTTTTCTTTTCGACAATACGATTAACTACTTTGAACACTATTTGCTGCAGGTGTATCTCTTTCTTTTGGAGAACAGACGGACAAACATGAGAAAAATTACCTGTAACTAAACAAACATCCTTTTTTAAGTTACACAAAATTATTAAAATCAAGATAACAAAAGGTACCTTTTGAATTTGAACTGCTAACTCACGCGTCGGAGAAAGGACCAGGGCCTGTGTCTCACGTATTTGGGTATCCAGGCATTGTAGAATGGACAGAGCAAATGTGGCTGTTTTACCGGTACCGGACTGAGCTCTACATAGAATGAAAAGGAAAACATGAATCAAATTAGGTTTTTATTATGTTGTGTTTGTTTCGGGGTAAAATAAACAAACAGATAAAATTCTGTAACTAACGAAGGAGATTAATTAACCCCTTCACCATGTAATTTAATTTCATGGTCATTCCTGGGCACTCCAGAAAAACGTTCGCCTGAGTCAGTGTGCCGCTATTCCGAATTCACAACAGCAAGCCTCAAACAATAGACTCTCTCTTCTAATTTTTAAAAGTCAAAATCTTTTTTGTGTAAAACTTTATAATTAAAACTTGCTGAAAGGAAGTTTTTTTTAGTTTTATTTTCAATAAATTCTTTTAGTAAAATAAATAATCAATTTTTTTTTCTTCTTCGAAACATTGAAATATGAATTTTTCTACCAATCATAGTGTTGTCGGATCGCAGATATTTAAAAAAAAAATAAATAAATCAATTTTTACTTTATATTTAATTTTCATTTAAAAAAAAAAAATACCGGCAAGTTTAGATTAAAAAGTTTTACATGAAAAAGATTTTGACTTTTAAAAAATCATGACTGGAGAGGCAGTCTATTGATTGAGGCTTTCTGTTATGAATTCAGAATAGCGGCATGCGGACTCAGAGTCAAATGTTTGTCTGGAGTGCCCATTCCTGTAATGACGTAAATTATTTTTTAAAAAGACAAAAAACTGCGTTATATTACTCCTTTTTTATCTCCGGTAGGTGTAAGGTTTTTGTATCTACCACTAAAATTGATTCTTGCCCTGTAAATCAATACTTGACGAAATATGTGTAAGCATTCACCAATGCAATGTTGATATTTTTTCAGTGTTTTCTTTTAAAGTTCATTTGTAGAAAAACAGAAAAAGATAACGACAACATATCATCAACTGAATCATCATTAGTATTTCACTGTAAATAAACATGGTAATCTCACGAATTAAACATGAACACTAATTTTAATTAATAACTTTAAAAACATAGATACATTTTCAGATTCCAGAACCATTTCTTTGGAAATTCTTTAGATACGTATGTAGAATCGTGATGCATCCCATATGCATTGTAGAATCGTGATGCATCCCATATGCATTGTAGAATCGTGATGCATCCCATATGCATTGTAGAATCGTGATGCATCCCATATGCATTGTAGAATCGTGATGCATCCCATATGCATTGTAGAATCGTGATGCATCCCATATGCATTGTAGAATCGTGATGCATCCCATATGCATTGTAGAATCGTGATGCATCCCATATGCATTGTAGAATCATGATGCATCCCATATGCATTGTAGAATCATGATGCATCCCATATGCATTGTAGAATCGTGATGCATCCCATATGCATTGTAGAATCGTGATGCATCCCATATGCATTGTAGAATCGTGATGCATCCCATATGCATTGTAGAATCATGATGCATCCATACGCATGTAGAATCATGATGCATCCCATACGCATGTAGAATCATGATGCATCCCATATGCATTGTAGATCCAACATGTGATATTATTTGAATAAATATTTTCATTATATCACCTTTTTTTTTAAAATCAAAATCTGCTCGAATAAAAAAAAACAAAAAAAAACATATAAATTTGACATTTTCTGTTTCTATAAAATTTGGCACATCTCCCATTGGTAAGATTTTTCGACCTCTAAAATTGATTCTTGCTCTGTAAGTAGATAGTTCATGAAATACGTGAGAAAACGAAGAAAATTGGTGAAAAACTAATTGAGTTGGTGTGTTGTTAGGAAGTCACTAGCTGTGTATCCAGTTTCCGTGAAAGGTCGGAGGTTACATCAGTCGAAACGTGAGAACAATAGTCTGAATAATACAAATTATCAATACTCATCTCTAGAATTCAAAAACAAAATTAAGAAAATTGGTGAAAAAAAAAAGGTGTTGATAACCGTGAACTAACGATTTTTTTTTAAATTTTAAATCACTAACAAAATTTAAGTACTTTGTTACACTAGGACCTGCGCCAACCTTGACCATGACCCTAACGACGGGTCAAAGTTAGCGCGATTCCTAATTTAATAAAGCACCCAAATTTATCCAAACCTGTGTCTAGAATAAAAGTACTTACTGAGCAATAACATCTCGTCCGTTAATGATGGGCTTAATAGCTCTCTGTTGAATGGCGGAGGGTTTCTCGAAACCTGAGGAATGAAAACAAAAGGAAATTATCATATTTGGTTTAACGTCTGTTTTACATGCTGGCGTGTGCTGGACAGTTTGTTTTTCTCGGCCTTCCTCTGCTAAACCAAGAACTCCCATCCATTCTTTCAATGTGACCAAATCAACAAAGTTTCTCCCTGGACTGTCCAGATATAATCTTTCTCCAAGTTCAGATCTAAGCCTATCTTTAAGACTTACACAGCCATCGTATCATTCTCACCAATTCTCTCCATGCAACACATATCCTCAACACGCACTGACCAGGTTTTATTTCGATACGTCATCACACTGATATACAATCACAATCAGCAGGGTTTGACAATGTTCCTTAATCGTTGAGTTTGTCTTCAGAAAGAAAACATTACCTTTCAAGATCATATTTCATATTTTATGTGATTGGTGAAATGCGTAGGTTTCCTTTTCTTCATCTCGGTTAAGAATATAGAAACGCATGCAATAAATGTCAACAATCATGCGAAAATGTAATGTTCTATCGGTTTCTATCAGTATATTGTTTAGTTTTCGATTTTTTATCGATTTTCAAGTCCTGGCCATGGGCGAGCCTCCATTTTGAATTTATTTTCGATCAGTCAACACCAACTGTTTTGAACAAGAAAACCACCCTTTAAAATAAGTTAAAACACAAATAAAATTATCCAGGTAGGTAGATGAGTAACTTAACTTGCCTTTGGTAACATTTATTTGTTGCACATTTGTTTTTTTCACCCTTTTTTCGTTCTGTTGATTGTAGTAAAAAGATTTCCGGTTTCAAAATCACATTCGAATTTCGAACGGTCTGACGTAAACATCATATGAGACATTGTTTTCATGGAAGACAAAAATGGCGCTAATAATGATTTTTTCGTGCGTGGCCGTGGGAAATTTGAAAGTAATTATGAAAACTTAAAATTTGCGAATAGAAAGTAATTTCAGCATAGAATTAAATCCGGGGTTTAGGGTTAATATAAACTCCTAAATACAAAAGTTCATCAACATGTCGCGGAGGAGCAACTAAAAAGATTCCGACATTGTTTTCGCCACAAAGCGTGTCCCGATTTCGTATAAAAAAGACACTTGAAAAAGCGAACTACTGTGTTTAATATTTACAGTAATTGGGCATTTTTAACGACAGCTAACAGAAAGAAAAAGGGTTTTAAAAAAAATAAATGTTACCAAAGGCAACATAAGTTACTCTCCTACTAACCTGGATCAGTTTATTTGTGTTTTAACTTATTTTAAAGTTTGTTTTTTTTTGTTCAAAACAAACCTGATGTCTACCTGTTCAGTTAGAACGGAGTAAAAATGGCTGTTCATGCGCCCACTGTGGGGATCCTTGATAAAAAAAAAAACGAAAAATAAACAAAATAGTGTTAGAAACACATCCAATAAATGTCATTAATCGTGGGAAAATATAATGTAACATTTATTTGTTGGTCATTTGTTTGTTTTTTGCCCCCTTCTTCGTTCTGTTACCTGTCGTTATAAATGCCCCAGTAATTATTTAAAAGAAACTAACAATTTTAAATCTATTAAATTAAATCAAATATACATTCTATTTATTAAACAGTTAGCTGTAATTATCCGGCATTGACCGGGAATCTTTACTTGCATTTTGGTTCAACTTTTTTTCATAGGATTTTCAAAGTTAAATTAAATTATTACGGCATCATTTGGTAATTAAAACATTAATTGAATCAAATTGTCATACACCTATAACAAAAACAATGTTATGGCAATAATGTTTTAAGATAGAAATATATAAAAATACAAAATTAGACACGTGTGTATATATATTTTTAAAAACGTGAATCCCTGAAGAATAAACACAAAACAATAAAGAATAAGTTTGTAAAAAAGCATTTTTTTTCTTACCATAACCATATATCCCACGAAGCAGCTCTTCACGTAAGCCCATATTATCAAATGTTGGGGTTACTTCAACCCCTTCACTAGTTTCAAATTCAATATTCTTTAAATCATCTGACAAAACACGTCGCGACGCCATTTTGCTTATTTACGGGAATGCGGAATTTCGGGGGTAAAATCACGTTTGATCTCGTGAAGATCTCGTTTAACGTGATTTCGTCGAACGAGATTTTTCTCCTGTTTTTTTATTTATTTATTTTTTATTTATTTATTGTTTTATTTATTTATTATTTTTTCGAAACTAAAGTCCAAATTTTCAAAATAGAAGCTTAAAAAAAATTATTTAAAATATACATCATTTTTTTGTTGCTAAAGATTTAGACATTACATGTTTATCTAATCGTAATTTTGTGTGCGTGTGTGTCCAGCTAAAAGTCAGAAACTACACAAGAAACACTTAAAAACCATACATCATCAGATTCAGTGTGACACCCACCTGGTTATAGTAAAAAAAAACATACTGTAATATTCATTCCCTACTTGGCGTCACAATAAGACTGAATTAATGAACGGATGGGGGGGGGGGAGGAATGAATTTTCCCATTTTTACACGTAGTTATTAAAAAAAACAAACAAACAAAAAACAGCAACGCTGAAATTAGATCAGACAGTTAGGTTTCTTTTTCTTTCTTACTTTTTCTCCTTTTTTCTTTCTTTTTATTATATTGAACCAGTTGCAAGAGAAAGAAAGGCAGTTGGAAGGAGAAAGGATGTATAGCAGGTAACAGCCTGACGCTGAATTTTCTATCGTCGTTGATGCATGCAGTTCAGCTGTTGGCACAGTTTTAAAGCAGCAGCACCAGTAACAGGTTCAATCTTTGTCATATTTTTCTCGAAGATTGTCTTCTACGGAAAGTCATTACAGTACTTTCGGACGTGAACTTTTGCCTATCTACTTAGCTATTAAACATTTTCACCACGCGTAGGAATGTTGGCAATTTGCCATTTATACTGATCATCATCCACTTACGTTCGCGCTATGTGTTAAGCCGGACAAATATTCTCCTCGTGAATCAAGACGTTTGGACTTCATTTCCCAGTTCTCCAGTGACATACGGCATATATCCGGTTCACAGAACACTGATACAGACGCATTATCTCGTTTACCCATCAGCGCTATCTCTTCGCCAGAAGATATTGACTTCCGTCAAATGGCTCTGAATCAGCCAGCCTTAGATATCTGAACATTTGCATATCCTGAAGTAATTAACTACCACTTCTACAGTTTTGCACTTGCATGTGTAAAATATTCTTTTTGAATGAACCCTGTGTGAAAACAATCGTGATTCTTTCACTTTTCAGCAAATGACAATTCGTATTTTTCATTAATAGAATATTTTTCACCTTTGAACAAATGAACATTTTGCTCTTTTCACTTCATATTATTACATGCTTGCTTCTTTTTCAGCAAAATAGAAATTTTGCCTTTGGCAGCAAAACAAAGATATTCTTGTTTCGGAATTTTTGAGATGAGGGTTGATAATTTGTAGAATTTGGTATATTCGGACTACTGTTCTCATCTTGGGTGTTTTTATCAAAACGTTTCGGCCGATGTAACCTTTGACCTTCTTCAGGTGTACCTTGTCGAACCATCATGTGTTTTGTCAGGTGTACCTTGTCCACAAGGACCCGTGGCGCAGTGGATATAGTACTAAGTAAAATTCAGTTCTAAGTGACAGTCATCTGAAGGTACGGGCGATTCGAAGAATTGCGAATTACTGAAGACTTCTTCCCAGTCATGGCAGATGGAACGAGAGCATGCTACCCCCGTGGATTTAATAAAGGGTTCCGTTCGAAATTCCATCCAAATTCCCGAGTTCGACAGAAAGATTCTTGAGTTCGACAAGGTACACCTGAACAAGGTCTGAGATTACATCGGCCGAAACGTTGTGATAAAAACACCCAAGATGAGAACAGTAGTTCGAATATACCAAATTCTACAAAGATATTCTTGTTCCAATTTATCAATCATTTTTGCATTTTCATCTAACACACTGCTAACCGAACTCTCTCTCTCACATAAGTTTGTACATATACTCTCTCACTAAAAAAACAGGCACGCTAACATACATACACACACAAAAGGCAAATTCGTCAATAAAGAAAAAAGTAATGATCCCATTTTCTTACAAAAATATACAAGAATGGCTGAAGAGGCTTTCTCAGAAATCTGACAAAGGCGTCGAAAAACAGGTATACAATAAAAATAAAAACTGATACATATAGGACCTGTTAGAACAGCAGGTTGGTGAAGTCTGATCTCCAAGGGCCTTTAGACCTGTTTTTCTCTGAAATCTTTGTTTCAAAATTGTCCCTTTTTCTCTCGTTTTTCTTAAAAACTTTTCTTTCCGAGAACCTCAGATTCTTAAAATTCCTTCCCAAAGGATAATTCCCTCGCTCTGCCAACAACAGGATCCAACAAGTCTTCAAAAACTTCAAAATTTCTATCGACCTTTTTTAGAGACTTTTTCTCTGTACATAAAATGGAAGAATAAAAAATATGTTGATATCCCCTTTTTAGAGCCGTGTTTGCTCTTTACATAAAAGAGGGTTGGAGAAAATTCCATCAACGGCGCACCAAAAAGAACGTGTTAGTAGGAGAGTAACTTATCTTGCCTTTGGTAACATTTATTTGAAAAAAGACGCCAATAGCAGAGTTTGGCCGAATAGGGGACAACCCTGACCTCACAGTACATTTTTAGTACACTTTCGCCGACCCGACTGCTTACATTCCCCCGTCCATCTCACCATAAAAGGAAAAAAAGGCAAACGGATCATGATGATCAACATGTTGAACCCCCCCCCCCCCCCCCCGCGCCTCAATCCACACTGATCGCTAAGAAAATAACATTTCCAAACCTATCTTCAACACTCCAGTGGCAGTGGAGACTTCTGGGGTGGTATGCCCTTATTCAATTGCATTCCTTTGGACGATTGACGAGATTTCATTTTGGTTCAAGCATGAGCTTCGTGAAATAAACTCACTCTTGCAGTGCGTCTCACTGGCAGTGGTACGGGGTAATACTTCTGCCATCATTGCGACTGGCAGAGGACATGAAAAAAGGTGTCTTGTATTATTTGGATTATTCAGACTACTATCCTCATCTTGTTGTATTCACGTTTCGATCGATGTAACCTCTAACCTCCTTCAGGTATATTTTTTCAAATTTGGAAACTCTTGAGTTAAACTTGAAACTTGGACGTAATTTTGAACTGAACTCAGGTGTAACAGCTAACAATCAGTCTTCTAGAGGTTGAAGGTTCAATCATTACTACGGGCGATAATAACTAAGAACAGCATAAATTAACATTGATACTTTCATGAATGACAGAATGAAATAGAATTTGTGAGTTTAGTTTTAAAATCTATTTTGTTTCTTTCTGTGAATATTTTCATATTAATGTGTGACACTATTGCATCAGAGTCAGCTTATTCAAAGTATTAGATGAAAATTGAGAATTGTTTGTGGTCGCTTGACATTGAGATAATTTTGTTGATTTTGATGTTTAAAAGAAAATACGGTACTGTTTCGTAATTGTCAACCATAGATTTTACTGGCAGAGTTTCAGAATCAATTCTTAACATGGAGAGGGGGGGGGGCTTCAATAACATTCGGAACGGTGTACTTGCTTCGTCTTTCTTGATTTTGTAGCATTCGTTGTACATACGTCACGCCTACGTCACGCCAGTAAAATCTATGGTTGACGTTTCCGAAACAGTACCGAAAACACATTTTATTGTGTTACATAATTTTTTCAATGCTTCATTTATTCGTCCGTTTCTCTCCGTTAATTTTTATGAAATAGATACTTTAGCAAACATTTAATGACTCGTGCATACCCTCCCTCAAAAATGACAGAAGAAAAAATTCTTTTCTTTTCCTTTTTTTTTTTTAATAAATTTTCGATTCATCAATATACCCCATTTATTTTTTTTATTGTTAAAGAAAAAAGCGTTACACATTAAATTTAGTTATGACATCACTCTTCATGTAATTCTTGTTCACACGTTTTTGGCACAACTAACCTTGCCAGACAAATCTTTTCCCACAGCTGTCCTAGAATGGAAATAATTATTTTAAACTAGCTGAAATACCGACCCTTCAATATACAACATAGCGAGCATACGATAACACACAATGTTACACGATGGGGCATCGGATTTCAATTATCCTGACTTATAAATCTCATTTTGGGTGTAAGGGCAGTAACTTGATTCGTACCCTCTTCCTTGTTAGTTGTGAAGTTCTTTTGAAGTAATGAAACAAAGACAATAATTTTGCATTAAAAAAAAAAAAAAAAAAAAAAAAAAATGGTGACTTTATTTTTCGTTTATTTCACACACAAGATAATTCAAACTTTTGACCCTTGTTTTATCTCTGTCAAACTCTCCCCAGACCTAATCCCTCTTGTTGCTTATCCTCCACCTCTTTATACAGGGTGGGCCAAAATAAGGGTCCTATCTTTAAATTTGAATAACTTGAATTTGAATAACTTCCACAAAATAAAAGTTAAACTCACCAAACTTTATGTGTGTGTAGACTGACCCTTCCGAGATTTTTTGAAATAAACAAAACAAATTTTAGCCGAAAAACACTTCTTAAAACTTACAAAAACTAAAGTATTGTTTTTTATACTGTTTTGAGTTTTTTAAGCAAAAATAATGTTTTCTAAATGAGGGTATGTTCCTTAGGGCTAATACGGCTCATGCTTGCTTCGGAAGGGGTCCTTTACTTATTCTAAAAAATAAAAAAATAAATAAATAAATAAATAAAAAAGTTATGAATTTTTAAAAATAGGACCCTTATTTTTGCCCACCCTGTATAATACTTGTCCTTTGTCATATAACGTAATCTTATGACTCACTTTTCCCCAGCTTTTAACTGTCCCATTGTCCATTCAGTTGAGTCAAAATTTTAAATCACATTCCTTTTAAAACATTTTGATGAATCCATATTTCTTCTTTGTCTATTGGTCACCTTAAAGAAATTTCGTAATTTCCAATTTTTCTCCAAAAAGAAAAAAAAACAAGCTTTAAGTCAATTTTTTTCTTTTAATTGTTATATTTTCATACAGTGTCATAGGTTGTTAAAATGTGACAAGATCAAATAATGAAAACAACATATTTGGAGAAAAAGATTTATTACAAAAACGATCACAGCAGTCTGGAACTGTTCAAATGACACCAGGGTTCAAATGACACCAGGGTTCAAATAAAAAAAAAATAATAAAACAAAACTTATTTTTATTTTCGATAAAATGAATTTGTAAATATTTACGAAATAAAAAATATTTTCTAAAAAAAAAAAAAAAATGCAAATATTTTCATTTTCTTTTTTAATTGGGAAATAATAATGAATATATTCATGTATAAGTCAATTCATCATCATATTCCCTTAACATCTATTTTACATGCTGGCATGTGTTGACCAAAGATTTTTGTGTAACTCCTCGGCTTAACCTTCACAGGCAACATGAATTGGAACAAATACATTGAAGACATTGCCAAGGCTGCAGCAAAAAAGGTGGGCTCCCTCTAACGTGCCAGTAAACTCCTCACACCTGACATTATGCTATATCTCTACAAAGCCACCATCCGCCCACGCATGGAGTATTGTTGTCACATCTGGGCTGGTGCAGCATCTACTAGTCTCTCCCTCTTAGACAAGGTCCAAAAAAGAGTCGCCAACTTAATAGGTCCCTCACTATACACCAAGCTCCAACCCCTGTCTCATCGCCGCAATGTGGCATCCTTGTGCTTGTTTTACAAATACTTCAATGGATTATGCTCTGATGAACTTGCTGCTCTGGTGCCCCCTCGACGTAAATACACTAGACCAACCCGACAGTCAGCTAAATCCCATCCATTCACTGTGGAGGTCCCCAGATACAGGAGAGCCTTCTACTCCAATAGCTGCTTTCTTTGTCCTGCCGGCCCTTGGAACTTCCTCCCTGCTCCCTGTTTCCCAGACATGCAGAGGTTTAAAACTAATGTAAACAGACATCTTGCTACAAAGCTCCCAATTTAGGATGACATGTTAAACCTACACCCTAATCCTGAGTAGCCCTTACGTTTACAGTGGCGGCCTGCTTTGTTTGGGGTGAATTATGTTTAAAAAAAAAAATTTTTTTTTTTTAAACAGACTAGTTTATGGTGATTAATTATCTACAGCAAAATTGGTTATAGTCATTATTCGCAAACATTTATTTTGTATTCAAATCATGATTTACGTTATATTCTCAAGTAAAAAAAATTAGGCGTTCACAGTATTTTGTGTTAATATTAAAACGAAAAGTCAGCATGGCGACCTTTGTTTGCCCGTCTTGTCAGCAAAATTATCTAGGGGCAGATAACTGTAATTACTTCAGAATTTTTTCTACTTGGCCTTTTGGCTAAGATCAAAGTGTAGTATCTGTTCCGATGGATACTTCACCCCATAGACTGGTATTGTCTTGGCCTTCGGGGCTTGATTTACGCCGGTCTATGGGTCTGTCCTGTGCAGTTCTAGGAGGTCCACCCTCCCAGGCTTCGCCTCCCCTCTTTGGGGAGGAGTAAGTTTATTGCTTACTGCCTGAGGCGCCCCTACCGGGGAATGCCGACAGGGCTGCCCAGGCAATTTTTAAACCCCACTTTCCAGACCCGACCTTGGGTCACATCTTACTTGTGGGAGTAAGATAAAAACTGGCCTTGTGCCTAACTCCTGGAGAGGAGTAAATCAATACTTCAGAATTGGTTCTTATACTCTCCTTGCACTTCTTCTTTCTTGAGGATACTTTCACCATAAAATAGTTGCCATAGGGAGTTTATTTTGGGGCTTTTTTCAGTTGTCTTTTGTTATGTTCACTAACTTTCCAGGAATTTGGGATAATTTTGGTAATAAAGGTGTTAGTTAAGGAAAATTCTAGAATTAATTCTGCATAGAGATTGCGAGTTTAATCCCTGTTAAAGGGTTATTTATCTACCTCCCACAAGGTAAAAGAGGGGAGGGTGGACCTCCTAGAACTGCACAGGACCAGTCTCGTGCAGTATCCATCGGAACAGATACTACACTTTGATCTTGGCCAAAAGGCCAAGGAAGGGACCTAAGAAAAATTAACTAATACAAGGTATCTAAAACGGCACGGAATGAAGAATCTTGACACTATATTTAAAAAAAGTTTTTTTTAAAATTTGGTTTAAAAATAGCAAAGAAAACATTTCTCAAATTATCATGCAATGATTAACCAATTGTCATATATGAAAGGCTGGTCAATAAAAAAGATTACATTCAACCTGTAAATTAGAAAATTACCCTGAAATCTCTAGATTTCCAAACGAGAAGCAACTGGAGTTATCCGCCCTTACATAATTTGTTGACATGTTGAATTTTAATGTGAACTTATCTAGGTGGAAGACATCAGAAAGAACCTTATGACGTCATAAATAGATATCGCCATCGTTTTGAGAGGTCATCCAGTAACACAGAGAGGGGGGGGGGGTGCGGAAGACATTAGAAAGAGATCCTTTATGAAATCATAAATAATGAAGTAGCAAACAGATGATGTCATCCATTAAAACAGAGAACATAGATGATCCATGACTGTGTGTATATATTAGGTACGTGCAAAATCAATGGCCGATTCCCAAAATGTAAAAACATTTACACCCCCCCCCCTCCTTCACTTAAAAATTGTATGTATATATATATATATATATATATTTAATTTGGTACAGAAAAATTAGTACAACATTCGTACCGTCGGTTTCAAGCACGGAAGAACTTAGCCATCCGGCTCTCTTCAGCTTCTGAAGAGAGCCGGAGGGCTAAGACTTTCCGTGCTTGAAACCGACGGTACGAATATTGTACTAATTTTTCTGTACCAAATTAAATAAATATTATGCTCTTAATTTTTAACTTTAATTCTTAATTAATCGAGCACTCTGTAATATAGCAGGAAAAATTCCAACAAAGAAGTTATATATATATATATATATATATAGATTGTGTGTATTTAGGCAGCATTTTCTCATTTATGCAAACATTGTAAAATATAGCAGAATTTGTCTGTTTAATTATACCTTTTTTATTTTTCCAATTTTTCTGATCTTTTTTGTATTAAAATCAATGCGAAAAACGTTCTATGCGCGTTTCTCCACCGTCTTTTAAAATTCTCTTCTTTCTCCAGCTTTTTTGTTCATTTTTCTTTTGACACCTGAGGATGATTCGACGAAGAGTCGAAAACGTTCGTGAAACCTATGGAACATTTATTAATGTTTTTGATTTTAATACAAAAAAGACCATCAGAAAACTTGAAAAATTTTAAAAAAAGTATAATTAAACAGACGAGTTCTGTTATTTTAACAATGTTTTCATAAATATATATATATCGATATATATATATATCTGTTTCTTTTTTGATCCATCTTTTCAAGTTGGAGGACCAACGATCTAATGTTCCGTTCGAGTGTGAACAAGAACTCGCCAAAACTGCAAGCGTTTTCGACTCCCATGTGAGGAGTTACACAAATCAAAATCGGTGAATTTATTTTAAAAGTCGATTAAAACAATTTTTTTTTTTTAAAGCACTTTAGTATACCCCCCCCCCCATATATGTATAATTTATTTTTTATTTATACAAACATTATTTGACTACATATTTGCAGACATTTCGGTAAGAGTTATAAATAGACAGATGTCTTCGAATAAAAGCTTTTTCATTACGAGTGCATAAGGTGGAAACCTATTGATAGCTCCGACCAAAACATGTCTGCAAATGTGTAGCCAAATAATGTTTATATAAATGAAAAATAAAAATGATACTTAATAAACAGTTCTATCTATTATTAGGAACTTTTATATGAACATAGTAAGGATTCACAGGATTTTTACCCTGCGGATGTAAACTTATATATATATATGTATACACTAGATGGACCATAGAGACTGGGAGGGTCTAGTTAAAACTAAAATTCAACATAGTGGACTGTTTCGGCCCATCTTGTCAATAAAATTACATATGAGCGGATAACACTAGTTACTCCTGGCTTAAATTATATATATATATATATATATATATATATATATATATGTGTTTTATATGTATCGTTAAGGGCGAATGAAAGAAAAGAGAGTGTGTGGTTGAGTTGATTTTATTCTATTTGTTGTATATTTGGTTTTATTGTTTATTTATTTTATTAATTCTTATTTTTACTATTATTTATTTATTTATTATTATTTATTCCTATTATTACCATTATTTATTTATTTTTTATTACTTTATTTTCATTTAATTATGGAATACTTTTAATATGTTAGTACCTGTGTTGAAGGCTATTTTATTAATATTAGGCTGCTTAGTTTTAATGAATATTGCTTCTAGTATTTTAAGTTTGTTTATGCAGTTATTTTTGTGTATTATTTTGGTGTTAGATGTCGAGAGAGTTGTTGTAGTATGGCCAATATAGGTGTTATATATATATATATATATATATAATTAATTATGACGATTTATGTATTAGCATATACTATCAGTGCCTTTAATTAGCAGTCTTTTTAAAAGATTCAGCTCGATGATTGTCAATAAGTAACAACAGAGCAAATATAAGTCAAGTTCATTTTATATTCCAAGAACCATGTTTTTTTTTATTTCATTTTTTCACATTTCCAAAAAACATAACATTTCTGTGAGATGTATTTTTTACGGTCCGTTTCTTTCGCTGTGCGCCAAACAACACTTTTATTTCAATATATTATTTTTTATTCTTTGTTGATTTTTCTGATGATTTTGTAGTGTTGCAGAGACGATATTGACATAAAAATGTTGTTTGGCTCACGGCAAATGAAACGTTCCGTAAAAAATACATCTCACAGAAATGTTATGTTTTTTGGAAATGTGAAAAAAAAAACCCAAAAAAAAACCAAAAAACATGGTTATTGGAATATAAAATGAACCTGACTTATATATATATATATATATACACATATATACATACACACATATATATAACAAATCAAAATTACCTTGAAATGTATATTTCCAACCCTGTTACCAATTACCTTCATTTACCAATTGTCCAGTAGGAATAGTACAATTCCCTCTCATGTAAAGCTTCAAGTCTTAAGAGCTTTAAAATAGTGGCCAAATCTGATCTTCAAAATTCAACTCATACACAAATATATACGGTATGTCGTAATTAGAATTGTCTTATATTGAAAGCAGGCTTCAATCTTTTTTTGTTATTTCTGACTTTAATACGAATTGGAATTTTTGTCAAGGATCTTAATCACTTTTTTACGCTGATGAACATAGCTACAACCAGAAAGTATAGTCGTCGATGCTGTAATATACCTAAAAAGAAAAAAATAAACATTTTTTATGTGTTAGAAAAAAAAATGATAAAATAAATAAAAAAATAAACATTTTTTATGTGTTAGAAAAAAAAATGATAAAATAAATAAAAAATAAGCAACATTTTTTTATGTGTTAGTAATGATGTCATTTTTTTTCTGAATTCACCATTTTTTTCTTTTTTTTTTCAAAAAAGAAAAAAATGGTGAATTCAGAAAAAAAATGACATCATTGTTCAAATAAAAAAATTAAAACAAAACTTATTTTTATTTTCGATAAATAAAACATTAAATGAATTTGTAAATATTTACTAAATAAAAGATATTTGCTAAAAACAAAAAATAAAAAAATAAATAAAACTATTTTCTAAAAAAAAAAAAAAAGATGCAAATATTTTCATTTTCTTTTGCTTTTTTAATTGGGAAATAATACTGAATATATTCATGTATAAGTCAATTCATCATCATATTCGGTTTAACATCTATTTTACATGCTGGCATGTGTTGACCAAAGATTTTTGTGTAACTCCTCGGCTTAACCTTCACAGGCAACATGAATTGGAACAAATACATTGAAGACATTGCCAAAGCTGCAGCATAAAAGGTGGGCTCCCTCTACAGTGCTAGAAAACTTCTCACACCTGACATTATCCTGTATCTCTACAAAGCCACCATCCGCCCATGCATGGAGTATTGTTGTCACATCTGGGCTGGTGCATCATCCACTTGTCTCTCCCTCTTAGACAAGGTCCAAAAAAGAATCACTAATCCGATAGGTGCAAATGAAAATAGAAATTTTTAAAAGGCAGCTCTTGATAGAAAATGATACTAAAAAATTGAAAATATAAATGTTAAAAAAAAAAAATGAAATACTAGCCGCCTTAAAAAAATGTATTTTTCATTCTTTCCTTGACCTAACCCTAACCCATAGATCAGAGGATTTGCTGAAAGCACTACACTTGCTTAGCATGGAGGTTATCCTAATGATTAATCAATTACGCTTGTATGGTCATGTGGAATGTTCATCTCATGTTTCAGAAGCATGAATGTCATAAATCGCAGGAAGGTTGACCAACCAAGGAAAACTTGGAAGCAAGTGATTGGACAAGACCATACGGAGTGGAATTTGGAGACTGCTGAATTGCGAGAAGTGGAGAGTGTATTTGCGTAGTATCATTAGACGTCTGACCCCTGAACAAGGTTGGAAAAGTGACGTTAAACGAAGAAAAGAATGTGCACCTTCAGAGTGTTATCTCTTTGTAAAAAAAGTGGTCACTAAGTTTCGACTATCGGTAGAAGAAAACGTATTTTGTCCTTGAAATGAAGGGAAAGGGAAAAATAATTTAAATGCCTTAAAAAAATCTAAAAGTTTTGTCTTTTAATAAAATAAATATTTTATATTAACATTCATTTATTATTAATTAATAAATACTAAAAAAATCCATTAATTAATAAATACTTAAAAAATCCATTAATTAATAAATACTAAAAATTCTAATTATTAATAAATACTAAAAAAATTCCATTAATTAATAAATACTAAAAAAATCTATTAATAAATACTTTAAAAAACCATTAATTAATAAATACAAAAAAATTCTAATTATTAATAAATACTAAAAATTCCATTAATTAATAAGTACTAAAAAAATCCATTAATAAATACTAAAAAATCTATTAATTAATAAATACTTAAAAAATCCATTAATTAATAAATACTAAAAATTCTAATTGTTAATAAATACTAAAAATTCCATTAATTAATAATTACTAAAAAAATTAATTAATAAATACTAAAAAAATTAATTAATAATTACTAAAAAAATCCATTAATTGATAAGTACTAAAAAAATCCATTAATTTATTAATTAATGGATTTTTTACTAAAAAAATCTATTAATACTAAAAATATCCATTAATTAATAAATACTAAAAATTCTATTAATATCATTTAATTCTGATTTTGAGTGGATTTTTTTTTTCTCAATCAGGGGTATTTTTTGGTTAAATTTTTTTTACCTAAATTAGTAATTAAAAAGTATGTGTGTCTTATGGATGCAAATAATTATGGTCACAAATTTTGGTGGAAAATTTAAAAACCAAAAAAAAACGAATGTCTTACCATAAAGATTTCAAGAGAATATGATCGACATAACCAAAAACGGGAGCAGCTACACTTAAAGCAAGTAGAGAGAGTTGAATCGCTGTATTCACCTGTGAAAAGATATAAACAATAATTGTCTTGAAAAGGGGTTAGAGAGTAAAAGAGGGCTGCGATTCATCGAATGAGATTAGAATGCTGTTAGAGAGAGAGAGAGTACTTTTGAAATAGTTTTAATACATGTTAGTTGTGCACTACAACTTCATGATTCTCACGTTGAGATTGGTTGTTTTACGGCATATCAACCCTTTTCGGGTTATCTAATGCCGAATCCGGTCATTTTGGTAAAAATTTTTATGCTTCAAGTTCTTTATATCTACA